>JADLZK010012150.1:0-209568 GCA_015847255.1 Hyparrhenia diplandra
CAACGGCAACCGTGTTTCCGTTTGCTTCGCGTGGTCACCTTCCGCGGTGCGTGCGTACGCGGTCGTCTCCATCCGACTCGTCTCCTCCCCGATCGATCAATCAATCATCCAAAATAACAAATCTCCCTCGCCCCCATCGATCCCAACTCCCCACCCAATCCCCTCGCTCGGCTGTTGCCTCCTACCCAAAGCCGCGCGCCTTCCAACGAGATTCCTCCCCATCTCTCTCCAACAACGCCAGCCGCCGCCGGCGACGAATCCGGTAAGCCTCCTCGCTTCTGCTAGATGATACACCGCACCGCTCCTAGATCGGTGCTGCCCGCGATTAGGGATAGAGGGCCGATTGCGATCCGCTCCTTAGGTCGGTCACCATAGTCGATTAGTCGGCGGTGTGTGCTCGGATCGGGCATCCGCTGCGCATAGGCATAGGTGGGGGCGGGCTCCATCGTGGACAAGCTCTCCGTTTCCACTAGAGTTATTTATTGGGGGGTGGGCTTGGAATTGCTGTTTGATAAGTTTTCTCGAATTAGTTTGTGATGAAATGGCGTTGTTCCTGCTGTTGTTTTTTTGCCTTGCAGGCGTTTTTGAGTTTCTGTTGCCAGCGTAGACATGTCCATGTTCAATAGGATCTTCGGGAAGCCCAAGGAGCAGGCCAACTCCAATGCCTTGGCTACTCTCGACAAGTTAAATGAGGTGACCTTTCTGTCTTCTTTATTTATTTGCTGCCGTATGATTAGTTGATTACCTTGTATTACTTCCAATAATAAGGTGTTTTTTGGGCATATATTGATGTTCTGTTATTTTGGCTGCCTAAATATAATTGCGACCTAAGTATCCTTCATTTTGAATTGAACTTTAAGGTTTAACCAAAATATGACACCACTTCGTTGCCTGATCACGAATCCATGACAAAAATCCCCACCCTTCTACTTTGCTGTCTTCTCGTTGAACAAGTTCTACTTTAATGTCTTGGAACTCTCACATTTTGTTAACTTCATCTCAACTTATGGGATGCTTAAGTTCTTCCCATGGCATTTGCAAATCTCCATCTATTTATGATCAATAGCTTTATAGGCTGATCATTCTTTTGATTTGCTTTATTTGCTCCTGAAGTTCTAACATTTTACTTTTTAGGATGCGTTTGTTAACTCTTTATGTATGTTTAACCAACTAATGAACTATGCTCTTGTTATAGCTGACAATTTGGCACATATAATGCATATGCGTAGTAAATTAGAAATTTCTAAAAGCTTGCCTTGTTTATATTCAGACTCTTGATATGCTGGAGAAGAAAGAAAAGGTGCTGAGAAAAGCAGCCGCTGAGCTTGAGAGAGCCAAGGAGTTCTCAAAAGCTAAGAATAAAAGAGGTATCATAAACCATAATAGTGCAATTTGAAATGTATACTTGTGCTCTGGTGGTACGATTGAGACTAAATGCTTTTGTTAAGTAATCTGAATCTCCTCGGTGCACATGATGCACTCCAAGCTTATCCATCATATTTTTTGGATTTATACATATAAATTTCTTTTTGGTGCATTGGATCAAGAAATATCCGTGTATTTATTTTGAACTGTGCTTATCATTATTAGTGTTGTGTCACCATTTTGACATAGTATTTTACTGAAATGAATTTAGCTTATCCATCATATTGTGTATATAAATTTCGTTGGTGCATTGATCAACAAATATGTGAGCATTTCTTTTGACACAGTTACTGTGCTCATCATTGTTACTTGTTAGTATTGTTTCACCAAGTTGACACAGTATTTTATCAAAACAAGTTTATGTTTGTATGCACCTGCAATGTAATAGATCCACATTAGAATGCAAATTCCATGGAACATTATTTGTAGAACAATTTTTAACATCTTTGACTTGAAGACCTCATCATCATAACGTTATTAGCTAATACAGCTTATGTTCGCTTTTAGTTTCCCTTTTTTTGGCTTCCACGTAAACTAATGTTGAGCACCTTTAAATGCTACTAACTAACTTTCCTATGCAATGGAAACTGGATTTATAGAAACTTGTGCTAATACAAATAAACTTCCTCTTAACAGCGGCTATCCAATCCTTGAAGAGGAAAAACTTTTATGAGCAACAAATTGAGCAGCTCGGAAATTTTCAATTGAGAATCCATGATCAGGTATATTGGCACTCAAACATTGAGCTTTTTGTTTACTGTACGCTGTGTGTTAACTGTATAACCCATTTTGTATACAGATGATCATGTTAGAAGCAGCAAAGGCTACAACAGAGACTGTTGATGCGTTGAGAACTGGAGCTGCAGCTATGAAAGCAATGCAAAAAGCAACGTTAGTATTAATACTGAGTCCATTTTAGGATTTGTCAACCTAGTCGCTCAAGGTCTCAAAATGATTATTTACCATGTCCCTGCAGAAACATTGATGATGTCGACAAGACCATGGATGAAATTAATGAACAGACTGAAAATATGAAACAAATTCAAGATGCTTTGTCAGCTCCTCTTGGAGCTTCTGCTGATTTTGACGAGGTAATTCACTGTGGGCATTTAAGTTTTGCAACCTTGCAGTGCATAGTTTTTCTGAGACTCTGACACACTTAGCACCCATTGCATTGAAATAACTTACAGGATGAACTGGAAGCGGAACTTGAAGAACTGGAGGGAGCAGAGTTGGAATTCAGCTTCTGGAGCCTGTTGCGGCTCCTCCAGTGCATCCAGTGCATGTCCCAGCCAACAAGCAACCAGCTCGACCTGCTCCACAGAAAGCTACAGCTGAAGATGATGAGCTTGCTGCACTGCAAGCTGAGATGGCATTGTGATCAGGTTAATGTTTGATCCATTTGTACATCTTAATATGTATTTGATGTTCCTTTCATGGGACTAATTGACTGGTATCTGATAGCTAAATCTGATAATGCTGTGTCCAACTGGTTATACAGTTGTCAGCAGTACATATTTATAAGATGTTTTGGCTTTTCTAGATACATGGCTTTTTTGCGATGCACTTAGGTATAGGGTTAACCGGTGTGGAAAAAGATATACACTATGTCTAAGTACATAGCATGTATCTAAAAAGGCAAACATCTTATAATTTGGAATATATATAGGGAGTAGCTTTTTTAAATTATTCTACATTTTTTTATTCCTTCATTTTTTTTTTCAACTGTTCAGGTTCAGTTTAAGTTCCTAAGATATCCTAATGCATTAGGAGTTTAGGACATAGAAATATTAGGTCACTGGAACACTGCATGATGAAATAATGTACTCCCTCTGTTTGAAATTACAATCTTATTTCGTTTACATGCCATTGACTACTGATTACTCCATTAACACATATTTTTTTGATACAGTTAAATTGTTTTCATTAGATTCATGTATTAAAAAACACCTGCTTATGATTATAAGATAAAATATTAATACAGTAATTCCTCTTCATTTTTTTCCCCTAACAAAGCAAATTGTAACATACAGAAAAGTAGAGACTAGTAATTTACAACTGCTGGTAGATACTCACCTGAGAAAGATGTTTAGCAGATCAAATGTGCTAATTTGAGCCGCTTACAGCTATTGAAGCATCCTCATTCTTTTTAGATGCTTTGCTGGAAGCATGCATTCATCATGACAATTTTCTGTCTAGATAGACTTTTCAGATTTTGAAAGGGGCATATGCTTCAAGGTGAAGGTGTATCCAATTATTCACCCAGTTGATGCCCAATATTAGCCCCCTGAGAATTGAAATGCCAATTTTGTCTGACCTATTGTTTTTCTTAATTGGCTGAACCTAGTTTCATATCAGTGGGACTGTAGCTGAACTTATTGCAGCCACATTATAGTTTACCTTCATTTTCTTCTGGCTACTTGCTACAATATTGTCTTCATTAAAAGAGAACTGTAATTTTTTTTTTGATAAAATATTTGCAGAATTTGCTTGGAATTTACACTTGCTTAGTTCAAGTTTAGGTGTTTGGAGTATATATATATGTCTCTGGAATAATCTCCAAGGCTATGGTTTATTGCTGCTCTTAGGTCTGTTATTAACCCTACTGAACCTTGCAGGTTTCCAATGGAGAGGTGAAATGTGTATATGAATGGCGTTATGCTACAAAGATGAAAGCTGAGTCAGGCTTTATTGTATTTGCCATGTGTGTATAATCTTGGTGGATATTTGGCAACCGAAGCAGAAAAAAGGCTGCTCCAGCCAGTGTTTGTTTCAGTGATTTTGGGCTCTGTTTTCCACAGACAATTTAGTTAATGTTGCCCGGTTAGCTCTATGCTAGCTATTCAGGTCACCAACGTGCATTGTTTGTCACAGTATTTTTCATTTACCCATGTTGTCTGGAGCCCATGTAAGAGTGTTAGAACGTATAAAGCCTCAGGGTTCACATTTGATGTGGCGGTTCGCAGCTTTTTCAACCTTGCATGCACCATATGTTTCCTTGTTGCAACAGAATTACAAGTATAGCTCTTGCCACTGAGTAGTGTGTTTCGCTGGATAATGACGGTTGAACATGTAGGCAGTTACGCCATTTGAAATTTAAATGGACTAGTAGGTTTCTAAGGGCCCGTTTGAATCCTTTGAATTTGGGATTGGAATCTACTTAATAAATTGCTATTTAGTTTGGAATTTGAGATTTTAACTTTCCAAAGTTCACAAATAAGCCTATCTCAAAGGGTGCGCTGGTCAGTCAATGAAATTCAATTCCTATCTCCCACCCTATGAATTTAAGATATGTTTATTTGTGAACTTTGAAAAGTTAGGGAATCTCAAATTCCAAACTAAATAGCTTAATTTATTAAGTAGATTCCAATTCCTCAAATTCAAAGGATCCAAACGGGCCCTAAATGATTTCATAAAGCATCGGAAAACATTGTTTTAAAGATCTCAAAACTGAAGTAGAAATTAGTTCAAATTTTGTGAAACAGTGGTCGTAAGTCTCCAAACAGTAGTAACTTCCTTTCCTATGAAACACTAGCGACTACGGCAATAATTCGTGAGATGCATGCGGTTGTCTACTGCTAAAAACAGGTCGATGTAAGTGCATTGGTGCTACAATCGCGGTAACTAATGAATACTATGTGTAGTTAGATTATTTAGCAACACGGTCTAGTGGCCTCACATGTAAAAGGGTCATGGAAAAAGTGCAACTGAGTATCATTTCATTAAACACTAATATTGACTCCTCATCATTCAGTCTCATGGATTCTCCAAACACCTGTTTTACCATTGCACACTTAATCTATTCCTGTGTTTTTTTCCTACTCCTATGTTTTCAATTCCTGCTTCCAAACAGGACCTACATGTCAGACTCCCACCAAGACAGTGACAGCATCAAACATTAACTAACAGTGCGATTCAAATGGTGTTACATCCTGATGCAGGATACAGTATTAGACATCAGGGTCATGCAGGACGACGCTCAGCCCTTCTTTTCTTTCCTTTCCAGCTGCCTGCATCTCGGAAACAGCCTCCTGGCGAGGAGGGTGGTCGAACTTGCAGTGCATACCGAACTTGCAAGTGCCAGACTTCATGTAGAAGGCACAGGCCTCAGCATCCTGCGTAAGCATCAGCACTGTGTTAACAAGCATTACATTTGTTAACATAAACAGAAGTAAAAAGTCATAGAGATTTAGCTGAAAACAAGTAAAAAAAAAACATTATTTCTAATGACAATTAATAAAGTGATAATTCAATTGACGCTGTAACATTAAGGGAGTTCTGTCAACAGGAAGTCATGCTCTTGTAATGCCAGCTTACAAGCAGATTGCTAGTTTGACATGCAAATTATTTTTGTCAACAAATTTAATGGAAAAAAAAAAAAAAAAAAAAGAGAGTTTGTTGTAGTCCGATTTGGCAGAAAAACATCTTATGCCAGCCAAGTACAGGCCAACAAAACAAAATGGACACATTAATTTTCCCAGGTAATGCAGTCAAAGATGTGGCATTCAATTCCTGCCAATGCTTGGCAAGACATTATTTTTCTCTGATTTTTATTCAAGATCCAGTGTGCAAACTGAGCAAAATCAAGCTCAGGTCTTCATTCTTGGTTTAAAACAGTATTATCCCACAAGAACGATCAGAAAGTCATTAAAGTATCACAGACATGATATATCAGGATATTAGTTAGCACATAACATTTTACAATATGAAGCATTTAAGCTAATAGTAATAGTCTAGCATGTTACTCTCTCCTTGGAAGGCCAATTGTCACAAGCTGCTGAGGATCCCCGTTTTCATTGGAATGAGGTGCAGACCGGTCAATAGGGTGGTGAAACTTACATTTCTGAGAATACTTGCAAGATCCTGTCTTCATGTAAAACTGCACACACAAATGAGAAAAGGGCCAAAAGCTCTAAAATAAGCACAATAAATCAAGCACATAAAAAAATGAATTGGACATTTAAGGAGACAGCTATATTACATACATCACAAACAGTTTCTCCAGGCCTTTGAGGATAGATCAGAGCCTGTGTTTTATTACAAAAGAAAGCGTGTAAATGTTATGTACATCACAAACGCATTTGCCATTTTTAGACTCTTGGTCTCTACACATACCGGCACGTGACTTCCATGAAAATCAAAGCTTTGCAGAAAATTTGCAGCCGGATTTAGCACCACTCCAGGGACAATGGGTGCTGGAAAAGGAAGAAGTGGGGCCATAAAAGATATATCCGTAACTGCACACACAAATCAATATCATCAGAGGGGTGGGGGTTAATAAAACATTGGAAGGTCATAATGGTAAGCACTAACGATATCGTTACAATGAAGTTGATAGGTACTAGTCCTAACATTGAAAATGGAATGAGAAACATTTTGTGATTGCTGCCTGAAAATTTATGGTACAAGGTCAAGATATTTTAGCATGAAGTCCAAAAACAGACACATGGTATTAGTCACAAGTGCAAGAAACTATTGGTATAATCCTTAAAACCTAAGCTAATGAGTAAATGATACTTCAGGAAAAAAAAAATTCCAAGTGTTTATCATAGCTTCACTATATGCCACACGTGCAAGAAATTATCCATATAATCCTCAAAACCGAAGCTAATGAGTAAAATATACTTCAGAAAAAATTCGAAGTGCTTATCATAACTTCACTATATTCCAATCAGGTGTTTCAATTGTAACAAAAACATAATATTAGAAACTCTGGTGCCATTTCTATACTATTAAGGCTTTTAAGGAGACCTTTCATGTTTACAAGGTCACTACAAGCTATGCTTTTAACATGATTTGCAAATGGCAAGTCTGGGCATATATTGCAAGCTAAAGTATTATTTGATTAGAGTGAGCTTCCTGCTGATGTTTTTCTTTATAACAAACAAACTTTATTAACTTAGCAGCACGAGACTGCTATGTGGGATAGTTTCTCTATCCTTCAGGAAGTAACACAAATGGAAACAGAACAAAATGACCCATAGGATACCATGAAAATTTAACTCGACCAGATGATTAGCTATGAAAAGAACAGACCTGGCCGATCAGGATGGTTGAAGCGACAACTAGAACCATATTTGCAGCTGTAAAGGTGCAAAAGGGAAAATGTCAGATCCCTCCAAACTTATATGCACAAGAGGTAAATTCATCTTAGCAATCCTGCTCGTGAAGAAGGTACCTGCCTGTCTTCATATAAAACGAGCAATCCACTTCACCCTGCAATATGGGGAAAATGTGTTGAGCAAGCTATTTGGGTACAGTCAATGCTATAGTACTAAACTAAAGCGATATGTGAAGATACAGTAGCAAACATACTTTGGTAGATATATTTTACTAAGAAATAGGAGTTGTCGAGATAACAATCATTATTCATAACTTTTATACACCAAGTCTGGATTACTGACACAATTTGCACTAAGCACAGAACAGACTTTAGCTTTACCTTTTTGCGTATATTTTGCAACATATTTATTGATATGGTATTATGGTTTCCAAATAAAAGACGTGAATAAAACTGAAATTTGTTGTATCTAGTGCTAAATAAAAAGAAGTAACTAAAGTTTACTGCTCTAGCTAAAGAACCATTTGGTAAATACATACTGATCTTAAAGGAAGCCCCTTTGCATTATGCGCCTCGGCTGGGGCAGTTGGTGCATGTGTCTTCGCTGGAACTGAATCATCTGCTGCACCAATGTGCGCTGCTGCATCAGTTGTTGCTGTATATATTGTTTCCTTTGCAATCAAAGGTGGTGACTTAGTATCCTTTTGTTTTGGATGATTGAACTTGCAAGTGGCACCAAATCTGCATTTGCCTGTTTTTGCATAGAACTGAAATATAGGACACTCAAGAAATGAAGGACTGTGCCATGAGAAAAAAAAAAAAAATTGACAGCAATAGAAGATCTTACCGAACAAACAGGTTCAGAAGGCCTCACTGGTAAGACAGCTCTACCAGCGATTAGTAACTGTTGCATTTCAGGAAAGCAGCCATTGAGACTCACAGAGTCGAAAAATTAGCAATCTAGTGAACAGATATAATTAACTTACTTCATTTTCTGTTCCTGTTACTAATGCATTCACCATTTCCTTGGGATGGTTGAACTTGCATTTAGATTTAAACTTACATCCACTATTCAATAAATACTGCAATGTTGATAACAATGATATGAATATTATCGGTCAGACAGATTCTAAAACTAGAATATGGTATGCTTACAGGACAATCTGGTTCCCCTGGTCGCTCAGGATAAGAATCTTCAACATTTTGGACCTGCAAAGGGAGTTTAAGAAAGCCAGAAAGAGAATCAGTCAGAGGATACAAGACAGAAGGCAAGGCTACATGATATAAGAGATTATTTCAGAAGGCATCAACAATGAAATGGAAAATAAAAAAAAAATAGCAAGGAAATATTCAAAGAAGTTGATACAGAAACAGCATTGTCTTGAAGTGTAACTTTCTTTTTAGCTAGGCGTGCCCCGCATGAATTGTTGCTTTTTGTCAATGTTTATAATTATAAGCACCTTAGCAGCTCAAGCATTTGTTAAACATTATTTAATGGGAGCAACAGCAATAGTTATTGCAGTGAGAGTAAGGCTCAGGCACACAGCTTCGTAAGCAGATGCAAATGTGCAAGGAGTCGCTTGCCCAGCATGGTGAGGCTAGAATAAATTTGAGGACTGGAGTCACTTAGTGTGTCGAACTAAAAGTGGCATGCTAATTATTTGAGCCTAAATGTCTGTGGCAGGATGGTGAGTGGGAGGGGGGGGCGGGGGGGGTACTGAGGCATGCAAATCAGCAAGAAAGAAAGCAGCTAGGTAGGAGTTAGAGAACAAAAAAATCTAGGCGAAGGGATGTATGTACATATGAATATGGTGAGAGGGAGCATCAACAAACCCCGCAGGCCTATACTGTCCCTATCCAGAACAAACACCGCTGCTGTCCCACCCAGATTGACCACTGTAGGAGCCAGCAGGGGCATCCCAATAGTCTTCCTCTCTCTCACACGCTGTTTGAGAAGGCATCAGTGATGCCCAGGTCCCATGACTGCCCCAACACCTAGCCACCTAGGCGATGACTTAAGAACCATGTTGTGTAGAGATGCAAACATTAGGATGGTATTCATAAAGTTAACTATCTTAAACATGACCTATAGTAGCCAGGGCAATAGCTTAGCTGTACTGTTAAATAACACGGAGTAAAACTAGAGTTCCAATTTTCATGGGAAACATTAGGGCTTGTTTGGATGCAGTATCCACCTCAACCCACGTGTGTTGGAGTGGATTGGGGTGTGTAAAGGGTGTCAAGAAAAGCAATTCAGAGGGGCATCATGGACAAGAGATGTGAGAGGAGTCAAGATATATGCATGAGATGGGAGGGAAAACAAACATCAGGAGTAAATTAGGAAATCTTCAAGTACCAACCTGTCAATAACGGAATTAAAGAGAGCATTGAACAGGTTACATGTACCCTCCAAAAGGAAGAGTCAGCACATACCCACACAAACTCAAGCACAAACAGACCACACATTCGGTGAGGAATATCTGAATGTGATTAAAAACCACAATTTGCCTAAACATTTGTTCAGCACATTTCTACATGGTGGTAAGCCATGTCCTATTGATGAGCTGTTTGGTCAATTAGCCCAGTTAATGGCAAAATGGTAGGTGACTGACTGTTTACTTTACAGTTTAGAATTTAGGTGCAAACACTATTTAAATATAAATGAACCTTTTTGGTCATGAACTAAGTGGAGGCATTTCTTTTTATTAAAAGAACAAACAAAGTATTTTACCACCCCTCTGTTCCACTTTGCATGCTACGACTCCTAAGTGGTTGGATCTATAACAAATACATGTGCCTATGTGAAACAAAAAAACAGCTAGGAATAAATAAAGCTTAAAAATCCAGGTGGTCTCAGTCGAGCACTATTAAATGGCTGCCCTGCAGGCTGCAGCTAGCTGCTCCAGCTTGCTTATTAGACACAGGTTTCAGGGTTTAGGGTTTAGGTCACAGTCATTTTCGACCCAGCATTGTACAAGCCTCTCGCAAGTAACATACGTCCCTCTACCCCCTTCCTTGACCTCATTGACCCTGAAACTTCATGACTATGGTTTAACGCTTCAATGCAGGAATTGAGGCCGCTACATGTGTTCTTACCTTATATTTTTGTGGCTAGCCCTGCTAACAGTAATAAAAGCATGGTTTTGAAAATAACATAGATAACTCCGTAAAGGTATGTATAATTTTTTTTAAAAAAAATAAATAAGTACACTACAAGTAACATTTTAAATAATAAGATGTATAGATTGCTACAAATAATAATGACAGATAGTCACCTCTTTCCAGTTGGGAACCCCACCCTCTGGAACCCATTGTGGATGGTCAAATCTGCAGGTCACTCCATATGAACAGGTTCCAGTGCTCATATAGAAGGCACAGTCCTTTTGCCCCGGTCGTTGTGGATATATAGGAAGGCTGCTTTCAAGCCTAGGGCGTTTAGCCATTGTATTTGATGAATATAAAGCCTCACTCTGGCCAACAGTACTATGACTTCCCATAAAAGATTGGTGATAGAGAACTATAGTATATATACAAAAAGAACTTTATAAGCCAGCTATATTAGGTAATCATATACTGAAAATAATAATAATGTACTGAAATGAATGAAAGCACAGTAATTAAACAGATTACTACTAAGATAAGGGAAAATCCTAGCTCTAATGCTGTCCGAGAACCTCTTAGTGCTACTCACTTGAAAAGAACTGCGACAGTATAACTTTCAGTAGAGTGGGCAAGAATCAAGTGCATTTACAGTCCATAGCTAACCTCAAAATTGGCTTCGATTTATTGGTAGAAACACAGTGAGAACATTTCACATTCAAAATCAGACGGCAGAAGGTCTAAACTCCAAGTATTATGTTTTCTGGTTCAGCTAATCCCCCCACTAGTTAGTAATTACCAAAGGCTCTGCCCTGTTCAAATATCATTACCACCTTTTTTTTCATCCTCTGATCCTTCATTGCTAAGCTCATTCACTACGAACCCTCCACAAAATGGTCTAATTCTACAATCTGCATTGCATCTACCAAAATATCAGACGAGTCAACAACTGAGGACATGGAAATTATGACATGCCCATATACCTTGAAGGAAATACCACTATGGCACTATCAATGCTTGGCTGAGCGACTTCTGTCCTTAATTATTCTCACGATTCCACACAGCATAATAAAATTGTTCATAAGTTTATATAGATACAAGATAGCTAGATCGGTACGAGCTCCATTAACACTAGCAACTCCCAGCATAAGCTCCCAGTCCCACAGCCAAGTCAATTGATCTTCAAACTAGTAGTTTCAGACAAACAAGCAGCCACACGTCCATACACTGTGGCAACCACAACCAGGAAACAAATCACCCATGCATGCATCGGCTAAAATACAGCAGCATTGTCCGACGAACACACGGGGAAACTCCTCATACCAACCAAAACAGGGGAGGGCCGCTCACCTTCCGCGGATCGTCTCGCGCCGACATACGAGTCGAAGGTGTCGACGTCGGCAGAGGACGAATAAGGTGGTTGGGTGCCGGCGTAACGGGACGCGATGAGGTCGAGCTCAAAGTCCGAAACACGCGGCGGTTGCGGCGGCGCACTGTCGGCGTCCGCGAAGGCTCCGCGGTAGTACGGGTTGTAAGGGTCCGACATCGTCGGCGGCTAGGTTTCCACACGCGCTGCGCTGTGGGAGGAAACCGCTATCAAGGGGAAGGCTTTATCGGACCGGAACGCAGACGCACTCGGCACTCACACGAAAACTGTTCCGCTCCTTCCTCTATCACTGTTTGTTTTCTCGCGGTTCAGATTCTTAGGATAAAAAAAGGCATTTTTTTCACCCCAAATAGCAAAAGCCAACTGTGGTTTTGGCCCAAATACAGCGTACAGAGAAATGACAAGGGTCATAGCAGAATTAAACGAGCATTTTCCTAATTTATTTTTAATAGTTACATGCTCCAAATAGTCCTCTATTTTTCGTGCACACGTGCTAGACAATTTTTGTCTAAAAGAACAAATATCCTTAATTGTGATAGCAATCTAAAGAAGATCTTAATAGACGTATAGTCAATTTCGCTAGAACCTGACAAACACAAAGAAAAAATAAAATAGAGAGAAGAATTAATAGTTAATTTTAGACAACGAAAAAAAAAAACATTATTGAAAGTGTGTCGGCTACCTCACGGGTGTGGACGGAGGGGCTTCGCTAGCCCTGACGGGCCGAAAGGAAGGGGGAGCGAGGGAAAGGGGAACAGTACGGGCGTCCACATCTGCACAAGGGCATGGGGGAGCAGCGTCGGTGTCCTCGCTGTCAGGGGGGCAACATTTGCGCTGGCATAGGTGCGGAGGAGGCATGGTGACAGCTTTGCATACCTATCAAAGGGGAGAGAGAAAGAGATGAACAAAGGGAGAATGAGCCCAATCAAGGAGAACAAGCCAGAGGATGACGTGCAGCCCCCATCTTGTCTCATCCCATCTAAACCTAGCACTTCAACCAAACAATAAGCGTGGGGGTGAACCTAACTCCTATCCAAACAAGAATCAAGTCCAACTCATTCCTAAAAATATGGTTAGATTTAGCCCTTCGGATCCCTAAAACCAAAACAAGTGCTTAGAGAATTTGAACAGTGGTGTGATGATGGTGCCACCAAGGTGATTAGAGAAGCTACAGCCGAGGAAGAGGCAAAGATTGCTAAACTCATGGTGAGCAAGAGCAACTATAAGAAACTGATGAGAAAGGTGAGGCAACCTATGCCGCACTAGCTCATCGAGGTTAACCCGAGGTCAGCTCAGCAAGATGAAAGATGAGGCTAGTGCTACAGTGGTTTTGCATTCTAAGAGGCTTATACTTCATCTACTAACTTCGTTGAAGAACAATGATATCTCTCACATGTTCTATTTGTTTGTTTCATCTGTATGAAACCTGTCAAAACATTGCCATGTGGCCTTGACTGAAGGAAGATGTCGTTTTTCCAACTATCCTTCTTTTACAATACAATGAATAATTTTATACATCGCATGTACTTGTTCGACCAATCTGGCTTTGGTGGTCTGTTCTCTTACATGCCTAATTTGAACATATTATTTTCCTTTCCTTAGCACATTATTTGTAAATCTAGCTGCATCTTGAAGAGTTTGTGGTGTCAGGCTCAGGACTCCTTGTTTTCTGTAAGCTGGTGAACGTTTTGTCATTCTCAATCTCCCACATATACTATGACGATTGATCCTACTGTGTTTTCATCATAACACAATCTAAGTTAACACCCTTGATCTATTTTGCTTTTTGTTAGGGGGGATAAGTAATAAAATATATGCTACTTATACTAGTAGAAATTTGGGTTGATGCTTGTCTACTGTTCCAGACAATTTGTTTGGTAAAATGTGTGGTCAAATCTTTTTTTTTTTTTTTTTTTTGAGGAAACGTACCTGTATTACTGGGAAAGGGAAACGTACAAATACGAATACGATACGACCGTAGAGGATACATGCACAGCTGTCCTACCCATCTTACACAAAGGTCCCTTGAAAAGAAAAAATACATTGAAGCCCAAGAACCCTGTGCTGCATCTACAACATCGTTGAAGGTCGCAATCGAACGATCCGATCCGTCGATTTGTTCGCCGTCGTCGATGAAGACGCCATGGAGGAGCCCCATCACCCGAAGGTTTTGAAGAAAGCCGCGAAGAGCAACCCGACCCAATGGCCTGATTATGTCATGGTGAGGAATCGGCCGAGGCATCTCAGCTCCCTAAGCCGCCCAAAGCTCGCCGTCGATCGGGACGGCAACAAGACAAGGTCGAACCACCCGACTTGCCAAAACACCAACACAGCCGCACCACGGCCTCTCCGAAAGGATGTGGCACGACGGGGACCGCAGAGTCCGGAAGATCGACGAAAACAACGTAGCCGCCATCCACCGCGAAACAAAGTCGCCGCCGGAGACGCGACGCGCACCAACTCAGCAGCCAGACATCGACGAAACGACGACCGCCAGGACCTCGTAAGCGCGGCGAACTCCGACCGCCGGATAGACATCGCTTGAGGACGAACAGGGCGGGAGCGGCGTCGAGTGACGGACGAAGTCGACGAACAGCTGGGGCGTGCGTCGAGTGCGGATGGGCAGGGAGGGCGCGCGGCGAACCCCTAAACTCGAATCCCGCACCGACCGGCGAGGAAGCAGCGGTCTCCACCAAACGAGGGGCGGGGGCCATCGGAGGCGCCGGAGTGCATGCCGGCGGCGAGGGCGCGGTCGCCTCAACCATAGCTGGACGGGAGGAGGACAGTGTGGTCAAATCTGAAGGGAGACAAAAAATTGGGCCTGAATGCTGAAACAGGAAGGGCGCATGCGACAACTTCCACAGCATTGGAAGGACTGGGCCTCAGCGGACGACATGGTCGGCCTGAGATTTCTGGGCCGATGCTGTGGAAGGACTGGGCCGCAAGGCCAGCTTTGCTGCCTTGAACGCAGGCTGCATGCAGACAGACAATTGGGCTGAATGGGTTGTCGTCCCGAAATTCTTTCACCTGCTCCAGGCCTTGCTTGACTGAACCTACGAAAGAAGCCTGACCGCTATAGCATCCGACTTTCTGTAAACCCTAATACCACTGGATGCTATCGACTCTGTTTAGCCCGCACTTCCGCTGCTATGGCCGCCGCAACCTTCTCCGCCGCCGGCCGCCGGCTCCTTTCCACCGCCGCGGCAGCGGCAGAGAAAACCGAGCTCCCCGTTCCTATCGCCCGTCTTCGCCAGCTCGCCCGCGCTGGCCGCTTCGAGGACATCGACGCGACCCTCGCGCCCGTGTTCCCCTCCCACTCCGTCGCCGCGCTCTCGGCCCTCTCCTCGGTGGGTCTCCCCGACCGCGCCTCCACGCTGCTCGGCACCATCACGTCGCCCACTACCGCGCACCTGAACGCGGTCCTCGGCCCACTCCTGCGCCGTCGCCGGCTGGCCAGGCTCGTGCCCTCCATCCTCGCGGCGCACGCCTCCATCCCGCGGACGCCGTCACGGACAGCATACTCGCCAAATCGCTCTGCCTCACCTCCGGTGCCGACTCGGCGCTCCACCTTCTTCGTGAGCCTTCGTCGGGGGGCGCCGCCGTCGCTCCAGCTCTTCACGGCCATCATCGACTCCTTCTACAAGCAGCGTCTCCCGCACCGCGCCGACGAGCTGTGGCGCGCCATGGTTCAGGACCACGGCATCACCCCCGACACCGCCGCCTACAATGCCCGGATCACCTACAAGTCCACCAACGGCACCGTGGAGGAGGTCAAGGAGCTGATCCGCGTGATGCGCGAGGAGGCCGGGCTCCGGCCGGATCTGGTGTCCTACAACGCGTTGATGCGGGCGATGGTGCGGCACAACAGAGTGGATGAAGCAGTGGAGGCGTACCGCGGCCTGGAGGCCGGGAAGGTGGCGGGCGTTGTGCCGGACTGCGGGACGTATACCTGCGTGGTGAGCGCGCTGTGCGGCGCAGGGCGGTGGTCGGAGGCGGAGGACGTGTTCTACGCTGGAGTGAAGCGCCGGAAGGTGGCCGACCTCGGAACGGTGCGGGTGCTGGTGCGCGGTCTCAAGGACGCTGGCAAGGGGCGAGCGGCCAGGCGGGTGGTGGTCGGTCTGCGCAAGAAGTTCCCCGAGCAGTTCGACGGGCCGTGGAGGGAGCTTGAGGAGGTTGCTGGGCTGAATTCCACCGGGAAGGAGGACGTGGAAGACGGAGCTGACGAGAAGCCTGCGGTGACCATGGCCGCCGCCGCGTGAGCGTTTGTGGTTGTGGCAGCTGGCAAAGTGGTGAATCATCGGTTTAAATAGGGCAGCATTGCATGATCAATCGAATAAGCAAATTCATAAAACTACAAGAGCATTTGTGTGCTAGCTACTGTTCTTGATAATTTTACTCGTTTATTAATAGCACTATAGTGTATTATAATCTTCCAGTATCTCACTGATGCGATAGAACAATTGCTGTTAGAGCCAAGAAATCGGATTGTGTAATGCCGTCGGGTGTGGGCGGTGTAGCTTGAGTCGTCGGCGACCCTGCTTCTGAGATCCGTCTTGTGGCCCGACCTCGCCACAGCTTGAGGCATCGGTTCCTTGTACTCGGTGGTGACTGGTGAGCGCCATCGCTTCTTCGCTCGTTGCCAAGATCCGTTTGCCGCCTGAAATTGTATGCCTGGGGTTGATGCCTGCACTAGACAGCTTTGCCTAGGAGCATAGCAAACAGCCCCTAATGCATGTTGGAGTATGCTGTACATTCACTAATTAGTATGACCTGGTCTATAAAGTGCTCAATGTTTTGGCATTTGGTTTTCAATTCAGCATTTTGTCAATAGCAGTATTTTTAGTTTATTTGCATTTCAATTGGAATGTTTTTTCCTTATTTAGTTGCTATAATTTGGAAATAGGCCAAATATTTGTGTTGATGTTTATTAATTTCATATGCTTTGTAAATGAGCTTGGTGCTGCATTTGCAAATCATCGGATGGTTTCTAATTAATGATGAAGTGCATATCTACAGTCAAGTATCAGATTAAAGTGAATGGAGCTTTGTCAAAACCTTTGTGCCAGAGAGAGGTCTCAGACAGGGAGATCCTTTGTCACCCTATTTGTTCTTGATTTGTGCAGAAGGGTTTTCAGGTTTATTGAATAGAGCTGAGGAAGATGGCCTGATTTCTGGAGTTAAAATCTGCAGGGATGCTCCAAGCATTTCTCACCTTTTGGCGATGATTCTCTTATTTTGATCCAGGCAAAAGGGGAGGATGCTACACAGCTCCGGAGGATTCTGGAGCTGTATGAACAGTGTTCTGGTCAGATGATTAACAAATCAAAATCAGCTGTGTTGTTCAGTCCAAACACACCAGATAATATGAGAAGGGATGTGAAGGATACTTTGAGTATTGAGAAGGAGACTATAAATGAGAGGTATGGAAAAGGATACAGTGTTCTTTGCTTACTTAAAAGATAGAGTATGGAATACAGGGTTGGAAGGAAAAATTCCTATCCTGGGCTGGGAAGGAAATATTGATCAAAGTGATTGCTCAAGCTATCCCAACATTTGCCATGGATGCTTCGACATCATCAAAGCTTTATGTTCAAATCAGTACAATGATATGCAGATACCGGTGGAATCAACAAAGGCAAGCATAAAATACATTGGCCAAGTTGGGGAGAAAATGATTAAACCAAAAAAAAGATGGTGGACTAGGTTTCGGGACATCCATGGTTTCAACATGGCGATGTTGTGTAAGCAGGCTTGGAGACTTTTGCAAGAACCTGAGTCACTTTGTGCGCGCCGTATCTTAAGAGCCCGATACTTCAATGGACGCTCCTGTCTTGATGCAGTGCGAAGCAAGGAATGTCATACACATGGAGGAGCATTCTTAGGGGTTTGGAGCTGCTCAAGCAGGGAATGATTTGGCGAGTTGGCGATGGGGAAGGGCTGAATATGTGGACTGATCCATGGGTACCCAGAAATAAGTTGGGAAGGCCGATTACACTGAGAGGGTCAAACCTGATGACAAGCGTCTTGGAGCTGATCGACCCGGTTATTGGAGGCTGGGATGAGCAGCTGGTCCGCGACACCTTCTGGGATATGGATGCTAACTTGATACTCGCCATTCCTGTTAATGGTGCTTTAAAAAACAAAGCTGCCTGGCACTTAGACAAAAAAGGCAAATTTTCAGTTAAGAGTGCATATAAAGTCTTCAGAGCAAACAATGTACAGAACTGCCAGTCTGGGGAGGCCTCATCATCAAGCCTGGACCCTGGCCTTGTTTTCGGTTTGGAGTAAGGTGAAGCACTTTATGTGGGGATTTTGTCATAATAGTCATCCCCTCCGTGCTAACCTGAGAAGAAAAGGCATGGCCGTAGATGGAGATATGCAACAGGCTTGACTAAGATGGAGCCTATATTTCAAATGCAAGTAAGCTATCAGCAGAGAGAGACACCATGGGTAGTAAGCTATCAGCGAGAGAGGTCACTGAATACATTATGAACATGAAAGAGAAGGAGAGGGTTTTGTGTTGTTATGTTCTTTGGCTATGCTGGTCCCGAACGTAACAGAAGACGGGAAGGGGATCGTGCAAGTGAACCAGCTGGCCTAGCGCACAGAATCCAGGCCATGGCTGCCGAATGGCAACAACAGGAGACTTAACCTATCATCAGGCAGCCAGAGCCAATTCCCAGATGGGGAGAGGCCAACTGAAGATCGTGTGAAAGTAAACTGCGATGCAGCCTATGACCAAGTGACCGGCAAAGGTGGTTGGGGTTGTATCATGAGAGACTCATCTGGAGATGTGATCAGTGCACACCGCGGGCGAGCAGGAATGCTGATGCATGCATTGCAAGGAGAACTTATTGCCTGCATACATGGCTGAGCGATGTCTCCAATCTTGTCGAAGAGGTGCGTAGCCTGCTAGCCTGGAATTTTATTTCATGGAGTATGCAACATTGCCCACGTTTATGTAATAGGGTAGCCCATGAATTGGCTAGTCCTGGTAGCTCTTGTGATCCGGATGATGAACTGATGTTAGTTCATATACCGGCACACATTCCTTCTGTAATAGCTGAAGATTCAGCACCTTTTGATTAATGGAAAACGAGCTTTCCCTAAAAAAAAAAAAAAAAAAAAAAACACGTTCGCCGCCGGTAATTGGACCAAGTTGGTTTCAGGTCATTTTTTTTTATTGATAAAAGTAATTGATCTAGACCAAGTCTGAGAATTGCAGGAATTTGATCCTTTTAGCACCACTTGATCTGAATCTGAGACATGGAGTTTTTCTTTATTTCCTATATGGATATGGAAAGGCTTTTTTTCCTTTATGAAGTAAACTAAATAAAACATCAATTTTAAGCTCTTAATTTTTTTTTTTTTTCCTACATGTGTAAATATAGATATGAAGAAATCCTTATTAACTATTAGAACGGACACAAAAAACAAATTTTATGTTCCTAAATGACCTATTTTTATAAATCCATATTCCCTCTGTCATATGGCCCGTATCCCTAGAGACGGGCCAATCGGGGCCTAAGAGCAGCTCCAGTGTGATCCCCAAATCGAACCGTGGAGTCGTTCAATCGAACCAAAAACATTGGAGGGGTCGAACCATGATGTCAGACTAGAGAACGAACTCCCGAGATGGTTCGAACCAAGTCATATAAAATTTTGTTAGCCATACAGGAAGCCAGAGAAGATGAAGCAAACCCTGAGTTGTTGGCCGCACAACGGAGAGAAATATGCTTTCTAAAATTGCTTGGACCCCACAAAAGCGACATTCATGCTGGAGATATCGAACTCTCCCCTCGGTTCGGCTTGCATGGATTTCTCGGTTCGCTCTAGGACTGGAGGTGCCGTAAGGAGGGGGCGCCACCGCCGCACAAGCCGGACTTGCTGATCTGTCCTAGGTGTGCTTAGGGGAGTCAGGAGGAGGCGCCTGACCGCTGCTGCCGCCACGTCGACCCCATCACCCCTACAATGGAGTTCTTGTCGGTTGGCCACTTAAATCGGTCGTTAAGATAGAAAAATTAAGTTGTTAATGGAGATTTAATTCAATAAAGATCTCCTAGTTTGCTTAGGAGTAAGTCTTGATGGGACTACAAATAACGAGGATTATACCCAATTAAACTCAAATAATAGAAAGTGCAAAAGCTCCCAATTCTCTTGCCCTCCTGCACTTACGCCTGAAACCCTACACCGCCGTAGCTGCTCCCACGGCTACCCTGTCCGCCGCAACCCCCGCCGTTTTCAAGCCTCCACGGGTCGCCCCTTACACTTGGTATCCGGAGACTAGTCAATCTTCCACACCGTTGCAATGGCAACAATAGCACTTCGCCAAGGGGGTCACCACCAAACTAAAACGTCGAGAAGGATCGGCTCTACGGACACGATCTTTGGCAAACAAACGGCCAAACAGATCGAAAGCAAGATGGCGACCAAAGTGGAGGAAATATGTTTTTAATTTTTTGACAGTATACGAATCACAAGTTACGTTTTTTCGTTCCAGGAAATATGTTTTTATTTTTTATAAATTTTTTTGCGCATTCCTCCGTTCCATGTATATTGCTATAATAACTGTTCAGTCCTGGTGCTGAGACATCGCTCGTCCATCTGACGACTGACGGCAGCGCGCCCGCCTGCGAAATAAGCTCCTCGAGGGAGCCAAGCCCAGAAGACGATGCTGCCCCGCGTGCCCATCCGCCTCGCGCCGCCGCCGCTCGTCGGCGCCCTTCGCGGCGTTTGCGCCACCGCGCTGCCGCAATCCAAGCCCCCACCCGAACCCTCTCGCCGTCCGACCTGGACGCGATCTCCGCGCTCCTCCCGCGCCTCCTCTCCGCGGGCCACGTCCCGGCCGCCGGGCGCCTCCTCTCCGCGGCGCTCCTCCTCCCGGGCTCCCAGGACCGCCTCCCGCTCGGCCCCTCGCCGCGCACCTCGCCTCGCTCCCGACCCTCTCCGCCGCCTTCGCGCTCCTCACCGCGCTGCGCCACCACCCCTGCCCGCCCCTCGCCGCAGCTCCTGCTGGCGTCGCCGCTGCTCGGCAGCCTCCTCTCCCTGCGCCGCGCGCGCGACGCCTCCTCCGTGCTGCGCTGGCTCTGCCGCCCGGACTCCCCGCGCCGGCCCGACGCCGCCACCTACGCTGACGCCGTCGTGGGGCTCTGCCGCCTTGAGGACCCCAGGGCCGCGCTCGCCGCGCTCAGGGGAGATGGCGACGGACGGGTTGCAGCCCACGCGTGAGCTGCGGGAGGCCGTGCGGGACGCGATGCTGCAGGACGCCAGGATCGAGGAAGCGTGGGCGCTGGAGGAGGCCATGCGCCAGCCCGAGGAGACGGGGAAGCTGGTGGAGCTCATCGACGAGCTTCTCTCAGCGTGGGAACCCTGAGCCGTTGGCGGCGAAGAACAATGCACACGGATTGAGATTTTTTATGCTCGTGTACGTTGAATGCACTGCAAGAAATTCCGGTGAAGTCAGAAATTTTTTTCTTGAAATTGATACGATAATTTGAGTATTGCCATCCAAGAACATAGCACAAACACTTTCGCATAATTCTATCAAGCAGTGTGATTACTGCAGCATTTGAGTTCATCAGATACCTAAATCATATATCACAAACAGTTTCGCATGATTACTCCAGCATTTGAGCTCATCAGATACCCAAAACATACCAGAGTGTTCATACTGTCATTTGTTTGGTAAATTGTTAGTACTTGCATGCGCGCGCGCGCACGCACAAACAAAAAAAGAAGCTACCGAAACAGCAGCACACATGACTGCAGCCCTGCAAGTTGATGCTGGTTTGCTCTCGAAGCTTTTGCTCGATTCGGATTTTATTGATACTGGTTGCCGTTGCTGTTGTGTATTTACGTTTTCAAATAAGTAATCCATAAATTTAGAAAAGCATATGCCATCCGTTCTGATGGCAGCTGGTTGCAGTTGTGTATTTACATTTTGAAATAAGTATATAGTCCATAAATTCAGAAAGCATATGGCAGCTGGTTGCTGTTGTGTATTTACATTTTGGAATAAGTATATAAATTCAGAAAGCATATGCCGTGCCTTCTGATGGCAGCTGATTGACTGTAGTCGACAATATGGCTTCTGCTGGTGTGTTTAGAGCCCAATTTTCCTCCAAAATTTTCTCCATTCTCATCACATCCTATCACATCGAAAACATTCAATCCATCTAAAAACGCTTTGACGGTAGGTATAAAATTTAGGTAAATAAAAAAACTAATTGCACAAGTTTAAATGTGCATATCATGGCGATTATTCTTTTAAGTCTAGTTACGTCATGATAGGATAATATTTACCACTAACAAACGAAACGTCTTACGATTACACGATGTGACATCGCATGTCCCATCCGTCTAAAATTTTCCCAAAAATTTTGGGATCTAAACATTGGGCGCTCAATACACACTATTTCAAATTAAAGAAAAAATTGGAACCCTTAAAATCAAATAGGCAAAGCGGACAGGATAGCTACCTACTGTGGAAGACGTTATTGGGCGTGTTTAAGGCTGCTAAATTAGACTAGATCCACAGTCGTCCCACCATGAAAATCGAGAAAATCAGATCTACCGTCGTTCCACCGGAGAATCAAGAAAAACAACTAGTTTGGTCGTCCCACCATGAGGACCGATAAAACCTGACCTGCAATCGCTCCACCACGAGAATGAAGAAAATCACCGCTAAAAACAATCAAACCGCCTCAACAAGGAACGAGAAAAACACACGACAGCGTATATTTTGTATCACAGGGTGGAGGTCGCCACGCCGCGGTCCCAAACAGGCCATAGTGAGTTATGAACAACCGAAATTTTGGCAAATATAACTGCAGCATTCAGTAAAACCCACGATAGCTTTACAAGACAAGTCGTCTAGCAAGCCCTCAAGATGGATTGGCATGTCGAACTGATATGATCATGCAGCAGAGCAACAACTTATTTGCGCACAAGCACAAAAAAACTGTCCAAAATCAAAATACAGACTTGCCTAATCTCGAAATACTCTCTTGCACTGCTGCTCATTTTTAAGCATCAGCTCTAGACCTCACTGAAAACCTAATTTAAGTACCCAAAACATTCGGATTTTCTTTAAGATATACAGCATGTAGACTCTTCTGACCCAAATCTGCTCCATTTGCTTACAGAAGAGGGTAGAGATGAAGACAGAAACCACTATCTCGCGCCTTCGAAAAGATCCAGCTCGGTTCCTTAACTAAAAACCACCGAACGAGCACTATCCCCAGCAGACAGTCCACATCGAGCACAAGAACTTTTTCTTCCTCGAGCGACCATGATGATAGTCAAGCCAGCCACGACAAAACTGATGCATTAGGAGCCGCAAAATTTGAAGTAAATAGTTGCAAATCCGTGATCCATCCACTGATGCTCTAAGCATGCACACCATTGCCATTGGCATAGTATGTTCCGTTTGAGAGACCATTGGCAAGCTTTTTTTTTGGGTGCCCATTTTGGTGTGCCGTGGATGTATACGAGCCATTGCTCAGAACAGGTTTAGCTGAAACAACATGACCATTGCAGCAGTCTTGCAGCACCCTATCCAACTGCCCAGATGCAGCCGCAATTAGTCCTGCAGAAACATAAATTTAGTTATGATACCATGTAAAGTACAGCACAAATGTTTGTGAAGTGAAAAGGTACAAAGTTTTCAGCATCAGATAGCATCTTACCCACAAATAGGGGAGAAGGTTTTGAAGGTCTTGACTTGAACTCAGGATGGAATTGTGCACCAACAAAATATCGGTGGTTGGGTATTTCAATAATCTAGAACATAGCAAGTTGATTAAGAGACAAATTTCATGAAAAAATGTAAAGCAAGTCTCAGTTCAACTCGAACCTCCATCCTCCTTCCAGTATCATCTTTGCCAACAAACTGAAGCCCAGCATTTTCAAACTCTGGAACCATATCAGGGTTCACCTGTGAAGCCAAAATTTCAGTCTAAAGAACATACAAGATGTATGAACAACATAACAGACAGAAGGCCCAGATTTAAATGCACATTTAGGAAACTGGTGAACTTCAATAAACAGACCTCATATCTGTGGCGATGCCTTTCATCAACATAAGTGACATTGCCATACCTAAAATGGTAAAAAAATCAATGACTGGATAGGTTATAAAACTTCATTGAGGGGGTACAATGAAAATTAAGAAGGCTCTACAGGCAACTCACAATTTAGAAGACTTGCAATCAGAAATCTTAAAAATGTCCTCCTTGATCCTAAGCGCATTGTCGCACCCATATGTGTTTTGGAACCCTACAACAAAATTAAATGCCAGGATAATCTGTATCAGACTGACAAAGGTTGCTCATTGCCATCGAAACACATCAGTGTGAAGCCTAATTTAAAACAATGCAAACCCATTAACAATTACCTCAGGCATAAAAATAACACAAGGGGTCTTGGTGTTTGGATCAAATTCAGTGCTGTTTGCATCAGTGAGATTCATGACATGACGGGCATACTCGACCACAGCAATCTGCATCCCAAGACATATACCAAGATATGGGACATTCTTTTCACGAGCATACTTAGCAGCCAAAATTTTCCCTTGAACACCTCTGTCACCAAAGCCACCAGGTACCAAAATTCCATCTGCCCCCTGTAATGAGAAGTCTTCTTGTAACCATGATACTCACAAAATCAAATGTGATACGATTCCAATTTTCCATATCCTAAAAATAGTCCATTTGATAATAACTTACCTTCAATAAATTCCAGGCTGTTTTATATGCATCAGGTGCCTAGAATGTTTAGAAAGAAGCCAAGTAAAAAAAAACGATTCACGTCAAGACTTAGCTCATTGAATACTAGACTAGCCAAACCTCAATTGCCGTGGAGTCCTCAAGATCGGTTGAAGCAACCCAATCAACAACAAGCTTCCTGCGGCAATCAACAGATGCATGCAAGAGGGCCTGCAAATTTTTTTGCGACACAATAGTTATGCAATCACATTAGGAAACATTAAAAAAAATCACTGCACCGGACAAGTTGGCAAGCTCACCTTCAACACAGAGAGGTATGAATCTGATAAGCCAGTGTACTTCCCAACCATAGCAATCCTCACCTGAAATAGTCACCATTAGTTGCATGGAACTAAGGATGAAAAAATTTAGCAAAGGACTGACTTGAGCAGAAAACACTAACAGTGTCATGAAGGGTATCAAGTATAGTAGCTCTTGCAACCCATTCATCTAACTTCGGCTCTCGCGCAATGCTGGAAATGTTATAGATAAATTAGTTTCTGGCACAAAGCAATGTCACATATTGCAGAGAACATACTAACTAGATAATTCAGGACCAACCTATCCACCCTTTCCAAATTCAGAACTTTGAGAATAGCCTCATGAGCCTTTTTGGTCCTGCAGGGCACAAATAACATTTTAACACAGAATGTGAATTCCTAAACACAGAAATGACTCAGTCCAAAGAAAACAGATGTGCCTTACCCGTAGCAACAAAGGAATGCGCCAGATATTGGAAACATCATACAAGGTGAGAATATTTGCTTCCTGCAAAAACCAATGGTGAATTAGCTTCCTGGAGTAAAGTTGATACAGCATATGAAGCTTTTAATGAAAATGTTTCCCTACCGGCACATGGCAAAACTGGGAGAGTTTCTCCTTGACATTATCCTCTAATTCCTGTTATACACAATTTCAGTTATAAGTACTGTTAAGGAACTCAGTAAAGGTGATATTCTACCAATGTAAAAATAATTAGATTGATAACTAACCTTAGTACTGCGGCAAGCTAAAATATTTGGGGTGAGCCCAAGTCCCCTCAAACCACGTGACGCTATGCTGGGTTGGCTTTGTTTTCTACATGAGCAAGCAACATAGATAAAAAATTAAGTCAATGGAGCCAATAAATTTTGTAGTATGATCAGTTAATAAACAAGAGAACATAACTAATGACCAAGAATACCTGTTCACCAACAACATTCAAAACTGGAACTAGACTGACATGCACCAAACAGAAGTTGCCAGGACCTGTCAAGTGTCAACCAAAACAGCATAAAAATAAGATCATCAATCATGCTTACTAGCAGAAGATGGACTGGAGATTGTATGTTTCATGATAAGTGTGAAGTTTCTCACCAACACGATAAGAGAACTGACCCAAAGCTTCAATAAATGGCATGGATTCAATATCACCTGCAGGTGTTCAGATTACAATCAATAACAGTAAAACCAGCTATATACTGTCTACTGTAAACAGCTATCGGCCCAAAAAGAACAAAAAGGAATGGTTATCTCATGCCACCTATAGTGCCCCCCAGTTCTATCACACAGACATCAGCAGGTCCCTCCTTGCCATCAACTGGTATCATAGCAACACGCTCGATCCACTCTTGTATGGCATTTGTGATGTGTGGCACAACCTTAAAAGTAAAATCATTTGGGCGATCAGTACTAGAACAAGAACACAAGCAGCAAGCAGAAGTTACAAGACAGATGAAACAAACATGAGTCCACAAAACATGATCCAAATACCTGGACAGTCTTTCCCAAGTATTCCCCTTTCCTCTCCTTGTCAAGTACAGACTGGCATAAACCGTTGAAAAATATAAGCAAAATAAGAAGAAAAAAAAGGCAGACCTTTATGCAGGGAAAAGCAACTGTATTTTCAATGTCCGTATACGACATTTTCATTGTTAACGTAAGGGCAACAAGGTGTCCTTTTCCCCCCAATTGAGTACAAGATGTCAACACCAACATCTTGTGAACTATTTCATGTTCTGAATATTTGTATGACGAAGAATGTCATCATATGGCTATTTTAACAAACTGAAGTTATAATTATATGAATTTCAATACATATACCAATTTGCAATTCAATGCAATGAATTAAGGTTTGACAGAAAGAAAATATTATTGGTTATTCTTACCTGATAGATCTTTCCGGTGGTTATATTATTGTCGAGTAAGTTTAATGTCCAGAAACCTCTCATAATTACCAAGATCCAAGTCCACCTAAACGACGAAAAAAAAAATAAGTACTTAAATTAGATGGGCAAACAAGTGTTTTGCCTAGCAAACTTTGACTTTGTGACATGTCAATATCAATACCTCGCCACCATCATCCAGCACAAACACTTCACCATGTTCGAATGGAGACATAGTCCCAGCATCGGTGTTAAGGTAAGGATCTGCACATATTCAGGTAATTCAATGAGAACATGTCAACCACATAAAGACAAACACAAGCAACTAATAATGCAAGTTATAGCTGGCTTGCCACCACCGATTTTACAAGGCAAAGGCCACAATCAGAGCATAAGTGCAACAACAGTACAAAGAGTGACAAGGCAACAACAGCAAAAACAAAGAAGGGTTTAGGTGGCACTGGATAAGCATAAGTATGGGCAAACAAAACATGTAACATTAGATTGAATTAAGTCAAAAGCTTCCAGAGTGTGGAGCTGGCATCCATAGGTTCGTGACCTGTCCATAACTAAATCAGCATTGGTGTCACGTGATATCTAAATCAGCATAGGCAAGCCCTCCATAGCATAATCTATCTGGAAGACAGAGACACGCATGGGAGGTGAAACCTAGTCTTCTCCAACTACCTTTTCCCTGGCCACAGTATCGAGAACCAAAAAATGTGCTCAACTCTTGAGAGTCCAAGCAAATTTATGGGCATCCAACAAAGCCATATTTCTTGTCACAAAAGTGAACATTAATCCATTTCTGTTAAAAATAAATACTAAAGAGAACATATTGCCAGAGGCACTTGGCCGAGAATAAGCTCTGACCACCAACCAGTGAAGTAAAATAAATTACAAGGTTCTAGAATATCATGCAAATCATGAATGGACCCCCATTGTTCAAACTCCAAGGCTTTACGGCTCAAGCAGAAGATTCCCAAATCACAACTACAAGGTGACATCCCTCCGTAAACAATATCAGAGGACGGGAAACCCCTTTGCACAAAGGGGTAGGTGCCCACCAACTATCATGAAAAATCTTTGAAGGAAAGAAGTACAACCTCTTTCACTGACAAGATTGGCAAACTTACCATGAAAATCAAAGACCGGTTTGACACCATATCCTCCTAACCCAACGAATACAACGGCAATAGCACTGAGCGGAAGGTTCAAAAGAGGGACTTTTCACCTAACTCAACCAGGAACCCGGGTCCTCCGCACACCAACTCCCACCCATCTTTTTTTTGCCGGCCGGCCCGTATTGCCGGAACGGATCGAGGGCTCAGAGCCACCCCCGGCCCTCGGTCAAATCCCACGGCGCAACCCTAACGCGCCGTTCCAGCTGGTCCGAAAAGGTGTGTTTTGAAACGGAAGGTGCGCGCGGTTCATTTGGGCAAGGAGGAGGCGGCGGCGGCGGGCACGTACCGATCTTAATGGACGTAATGCGGAGGCCGCACGCCTTGAGGATGACGCCGATGCTGCTGGCCGTGACGCCCTTGCCCAGGCCGCTCACCACCCCGCCGGTGACAAGGACGTACTTCATTTCGCCTTGTCCTGGAATCTCGGGCCCGACAAATCCGCCGCCGCCGCCGCCGCCCACCCTCCTCAATCCCCCGACCCGCGCGACCGTTCTGGGCGAGGAAACCGCGCGCTCGCACGGACACACGAGCTGCTGGAGTTGTCGGCGCGCGCGGGGTTTAGGAGGTGATGAGAGGGAAGAGAAGGGAGTGGGGCGGCAATGGAGGCAAGGCGGCTGGGGGGATAGAGGAGGGAGGAGGGCTTTGCAAAGAAAGGGGGCCATTTATACTCCCAAATCCCTCAATTCTCACGATTTTTTTTCTTTCTGTTTCCCCGGCTTCCCTTTCCTTCCTTTTATGATGCAAATCTTCTGTGGGCTCGGCCGATTAGTAGGTTTAACGGAACATCGAGGCCCAAACAGTCATCATACAATTATATCTCTTTTTTTATTATTTTTATAGGATCCGTGCTATATCCATGTCGCCCGTTAACCTGCGATCCGTAAGATCTGGCCAATTCACGATAGCGTCCATCGGTTGCGGATCGGTTTGGGTCTCCAACCATGTTTCGAGACCCGAAACCCTGAATTCTCTGGCGAGCACTTTGGTTATTACAATGATTCCTTTTATTTTGATCAGGTACAACTTGGACGAACATAACCCACACACTGCACTCACACGCACACAAACACATGTGTGTCTATACACGTTCCTACTATGTCATGGACGACGCCGACGACAACAATCTTGTCCACCATTGCAGTCCAAGTAGTCATTGAACAGTTTGTCGTTCTTCCCTTGACTTCCATCGAGCGAGCCCAGTGTATCTGTAAGGGAAAGCTTCTACAACACATGGATGATGGATCTACCCCAGACATGGTACCAAACAACCTCTCACACTGATTCCCCCTAATGAGCTATACTCTCTCTGTCCTATAGAGAGTGTCGTTCTACAGATGAGACGGTGTCCTAGAAAGAGAGTCGTTTTAGGGTAGTATAGGTCCTGCAACCTATTGTACGAATCACCGTCACCCCCATGTGCTTAGCTCCCTTCACGCTCTCTCTCTCCCATCCCCTTCCTCAAACATCTCAAGCACGGGTGAGGGAGTGGGGATTTAGGGTCGGCGAAGACCCGCGTTGGGGTGACCTACGCGCCGACGAGGAGCACTCGCCTGGCGTTGAGGGCCGACAATAGAGGTGCGCCCGAGCAAATCAGGCGGCGCCCGCCATGGCAAGACCCCGAGCGGGTCCTGCCAACCGTTGCGTCCGCCATGGCAAGAGAGAGGAAGAAGCAGAGTAGGCCACCGCCGGCAAGGCCTGTGGCCATCGCGTTCCTCCTCTAACGGCGTCGCGTCACCGAGATCCACCCCCCGGGTGAGCCGTCCCTAGAGTGAGGCTGATGCTGCACTGTCGGGTTCTACGAGGCGAGGCGTGGCCCGGCGTGGAGGCAGCTCCCTTCTCCATGAGCGCGGCACAGAGGAGCCGCTGGAGCACTGTGGATGTGGACCTCGCAGGGGGGGGGAAGAGGAGGGGAGGCGAGGCGAGCGGTGCTCCGGGATGAGGTGCGTCGGGGATGGGCGGGCACGACGAGGGAGGAGTCATGCTCTCCCTGGATGCAGGAGAGGTAGAGAGGAGCCGCTTTGCAAGGGAGAGAATACTACTTTGTGGAGTGGATATGGATCCGAGCGGAGGGGGGGGTCAAGCACTCAAGTTGTGGTGGTAAAGCATAAGGAAGTCGTTGTGAAGTAAAACCGTAAGTGTCCAAGTAGCCATTGTGGTGGAGATGATGTATTTGCCAACGACGACTGTGCGGAAGCATAACCACCGGTGACCGGGTAGCCACCGTGATGAGGCGACCTATTCACCAACGACTAGGAAGTAGTTGCGGGTAGAGAATAGATCTGCGAGTGACCAAGTAGCCACTAGACGATAACTGCGGCACCAAGGCGAAGAGGTAAGCACGAGGAGGCATAGCAGAGGGAAAAGCGGCTCCGACGGATGGTGACCATCAAGGGTCGCCTTTAGCTAGGGAATGACGTCCATAGACAACAACAACATTGAAGAGGGCGCAAGGAGGACTTTCGCCCCAAAATAAGGACCCAATAACCGTCTCGCCGAACCGATCTTCGACGACGCCATCAAGAAACCACCCATAAGCTCGTTGGGGTGTCCCTTGGCCCCGGCCACCGGCCCCGCTTTGATCTAGCGTTTGATCTAGTGTTTGTGAGCTAGGCAAACTCGTGTGCTTCCTTTCACCGCTCGATCAGAAGATGCTTGCCTGTCCCATCCAGGAACATGTCGGTACAGGCTTTGTTGTTGATTAAAACAGTCGGCGGTGCAATCGACAGCCGTGAGGCATCGGATTCTTGCCAATTAGCGTTCATCACTGTAACCTGCAGGCTGCAGCATGCTTTTGGCTTGACAACAGACATGTCGCGCTACCATAACAGGCTAAGGAATTGAAGAGTCAACAACTAATATACTACGTAACCAATCGTCACTGAGGAGCCTCTAATAATTGAGAATCTTTGCATGCTGTTAATTAGTCAAAAATAAAATTGTCTCCGTACATTAGGCCGGGCTTATAAGTTATAGCAGGTGCCACCCAAAAACGTAGACACGATGTATAACTAAGTGCATATAGCAAAAAAAAATGTATCTATTATAATTTGGAACAGAGGGAGTAGGATATATAAGTGTACGAATCTCATAATTAACTCAGCTAGCTGCATCCTTGACCGTTCGATAGTGCTTTCTCTTTCCGGCCAGCCTCTTTATTTCACGAAGAAAATGTTTTAGACAGATAGCTTTATTTAGTGCCGGCAAGGGACAAAAATATCATTGACGATGGACCTCAGAATCCTAATGAAATGGGCTGCATGACCTATGTTGACGCGCACGAATCAAATTTGGAGACGACATGAGATCGGATTGATGTGGCGCGCTGATCCGACGTTCCAATCTAGTATCCCCAAGTGGACTTGGCTGGGGGCTCTTCCTGCTGGTAACGTACCTGTCGTACGTCTCCACCCTGGACAGCTACCCAGCCGGACTCACGTCGATGCTTAGAGCATCAGCAGTAGTGACTCCGTGACTGGTGAGGTGCATCCTAGCTTGAAGACTTGCAGTTTGCAACTTCGTTTTGTGCATGGTATACCTTTTTATATATGTTGCTGACTTGCATTGTTTATTAGCTTGGTTAATTTACTTTGTTTCTTGTACGTATATACCTGATCAGACACTTGGATTTGGTTTACTATATCTATGTGCATGGGAGGCACTACATGTACAGTGTTTTTTTGAAAAATAAAACAAACACACAAAACAAATAAACATGGCTGCAAATTGGCCCATATATAGATGGATATACACTCATTGACACGGGTGCATACGACTTGGCTCCTAGCCCAATAAGCTCTAGGAACTGTATAAGAAATACAAAATATTGTTGCGAAATGTAATAGCGCAAGAGCAAACAAAATTATCTACTTATTATGGTTACATATACTATCTGCATAAAAACGGATACACTCATTGACACGTGTGCATGATATTTCATGCACCACAATCCAATAGACATTCGGATATTAGCTTTGCTATACTATGTGCTACCTAGCCATAGGAAGCCTGTACTATACTAAGAAAACAAGCCAGTTATATTATATATATAGTTTCTTGTTTTAGATGCATGTGTCCACCTCTGGTTTGTCCAAGTTTAGTTAGTATCCAGGCCATTATTCCCACACACCAAGAAAACATAGCAAAAACACAAACAAATTGAGGCCGTCAACAAACTGCTAACTGACCCACAATACATTCCCATCCACAAATTTCCAGGTGCTCAGGTTGTGGACCAAATTAGTTCTCTGTTTTCAGACAAGAACATCAATGAACCCTATTGGCTTCCGGTATGTTGATGGGACTTTGTGATTATTGTCTCAGGATGTTGTTGCTCTCATGCCAAGTCTATACAGTAACCGATCAAGACATTGATAACAACAATTGCATTCAGGAATACCGCCAATTTCAAGTTGATATTTCTGTCGTAGGCATATTGATGATCCATCGATCAGTATTGCGTATATTCGAGACACTGAATAGCATATTTGATTGAAACAGATATCGTTCTTTTCATGGGCACAGCCATGTCATGATGTTTCGACACATAAAGCATTTAGTCGCTATCTTGATTTCTCCTAAAAAAAATACATCAATAACAATATAATGTCTGATTTCATTATCTTGTTGCATTGCATCGAGGAAATGCCTAGGCCATGAAAATAATACATAGCATCTTGGATTCTTGGTGATTACGATACCTTTTGAATTTTAGGATGTCTCCAATTAATTGTTAATAAAGCCTCAATATGTCTTCTACATGAAACTTAGGTCACAAACTCTCAATTGTGTTGCCTCTGTATCAATAAACTAATATATAATTAACCATATCTCTTTTATATGCACAACAACTCTTAAGCAAGAATACATCAAGTGCCAATTATAAGGTCAGTCTCAATGGGGGGTTTCATAGGAGTTTCATGCACATTAAATAGGGCGTCACATCAGCAAAAAGTCCACTTTTTGTATGAAACTCGAGGAGAGAGAAGGAAAAAGTTTCATCTTGGTGAAACTCTCTTGCACGAATACCAACTAGCTTGAGTCATGAAATTAAATGCCTATGAAACCACAAGATGAAACTCTCCATTGAGAGTAGGGGTTTCATGCAAGTTTCATTTCATTTTATATGACATGACAATCTTGGAAACAACGAAATGAAACTCACCATTTGAGACTGGTCTAAGTCTCATTTATATGAGACTACTACTATAGAAAATGGCCTTTAAAACTAGCCGCAACTCTCCTCCGCAACCGGATTGCGTGTCTAAGCTGGAGTGATACCCTTGATTGTGATGATTACAAATGAGTGATAGTGACTCGAGCCATCCAAGCAGTTTGTGGCATATGAACCGGTTGTGATTAATAGCACCACAATGGGTTCGTCGACAATCACACACCTATGGTTTAATCATAACAAAGGCAATCCCATCCCCTATGGAACCCACACTCAAATCATACAATCCTCTAGTTGTATGGAGTAGATGCTCACACCATGAAAAGAAATTGCAGCATCTTTTCCATCACAATGTTTCTTATGTCTGCTGGAGCCACAATTGCCTTAAATAGCTACGGCTTTGTCATCATCCCAACATCGATGTGATCCGCCTTGAAAATGCTATTAGTATTGGCAACTGACGTAAGTGAACCGCTAGCTGAAGTTGATTAACATTGGTGGATCTTACGTAACCGTTTGCACAAAGGTTAGTTTGTACTGGCCTTTATCACTGGGTAATTGCCGGCATAAATACATCTTGAACCGCCGGTACAAAGCTCGGTTGTACTAGTGATCCTTGGCACCTCTCAAGCCTTCCCAAATGAATTTGTTGTTGATTCCGAGACGACCGCATGCACGTTGCACCCCGGCTAACGTGGATGCGGTCACCTCTCCTTGATCTGACGACTCCCTTACCGCGAGGCTGAAGCGGTTCGCAGGCAGGGTGCTAAGCAAGGCGTCGTCGCCGTTGTTGCCTCTTCCAGTGCAAAAGTTGTCGTCGCCAATGTTGCCGCACCGCAACAAAAGGATCATCGCTCAGCCGCTCTCGCGTCTCCCGGTTGCGAAACGTGGTGAGATTTTGGAGATGCAACAGTTGGGATTCATCGATAGATGCAAGGAGCCCTCAACAGCGGAAAAGGAGGCCTACGACAACTACCTTGAGGATCCCAACCCCTCTCATAAGGAGGCGCTGCGATATATCCTCATAGGAGAGAGGCCGAGGCGGTCGAGGCGCCGCGCTAACCGACACGCCTGATCGTTGGTGGCGACTAGGTAGTTCGATTAGCGAGTAATAGCGTCTTGATCTCCTTTCGCTTGGGAGGGTTGAGCTGATTGTATAGCTACATTCCCTCCTAGTGCGTCATTTGTGACGTGTCGTTGTAAACTTCACTGTTTTTCTACTTAATATAAAAGATGTGCAAACCTTTTGCGTATTTAAAAAAATGAATTTGCCTTACCAAATAAATTTATTGAGGACTCAAGAACTATACGGGTTCAAGCAACATGTCCTACGTAATGGAACATCTAGAAATCAAAATACGGAAATGGAACATGCATGCTTTACGGAAGCTTCGAGCTGAGCTTATTAATTGAGTCCAAGAACAAGGAGTGAGTACGTCTATGTCTATACAACACATTAATGCTTACAGTAGCAAGGAGTTTACGTGCATTAGAAAAGAAACCAGTAAATGACTTACTACACTCGAAATTTATTTAAAATCTTACGCAGTTACACCTATCAGACCATCATGAACATGGCTCCATCGGATGCAACGTACGTTGTGTAAATGAAAGGGTGATTAGTGAGGGAAATGATGACTCTCGATCTCCCTTTATATACTGCTAAATGCTGATGATGATTATAGCTGTACGATTCAAACGTACGTGAATTAGGATACTAGCTTGGAGTACCTCCAGATAAATGTTTAAGTGACGCAACTAATAAAAACAAAACATTGCGTCCCTGTCTAGTGTCTATAGTCTTGTACGTATATACTTGTGTAAAGAGAAAAACATCGCGCTCACGCGCGTGCGCGCGCGCGCGCACACACACACACATCGATATGTGCTAGAAATTCCGCGCACCGGCCGCTTCATCCAGCCATCCGGCGGAGAGCTTAGTTTCGCCGGTCTCTGTATAGTCACCCACGCTAGCTTGCCGGCCGGCCGCCGTCCATGGCCCGTCCTGTCCCATGCTCCCTTGCCCACGTGATGCTCTAGACAAATCAGAATCTTATTAGCTGATATAAATCCCGGCACAGTGTTCGTTTCATTCAAGGGTCCAAGATAAAAATTATTACCAAGCTAGGCTTCTGCCCGTTAACTAGACCATTCCAAGATAAAAACCTCTTGTTTCAAAAAAAAATCCAGTGCATCTTGGTTCCTTTTCATTCATTCAATGCATGCACCTCGCAATTATTGTTTGTTTAGTAATATCACCTAATCCCATTTCTAGCAAGAGAGAAGGAAGATGATGACCGGATGACAAAGGGCTTTGTGGAGCTTTGGCCGGCTTTGACTCCCTCTGACACACGTTGTTTAGATAAAGTATTTTTCTGTTTACTCCTTTTCTTATTTATTACTCCCTCTGTTCCAAATTATAGTTCACTTTGGTTTTTCTAAATGCATATCTTTTACTACGCACCTAGACATAGTGTATAACTAGGTGCATAGCAAATGCAATGCATCTAGAAAAGCCAAAATGAACTATAATTTGGAACGAAGGGAGTATATTAGAGCCACTAGAGTCATGTATTTTAGCTCCTCTAGCTCCGGCTCTTGTAACACTTCTCCGAGAACTTCGGCCAAAGAGGCCCAAAGCTAGAGAACGACTACACGGGGAGAGCACTCTTTACCGAAAAGCAGATGAAGACCAGGCTTGATGGCTCAAGGGGCAGCTATTGAGTGCAGGGGGGCGGAGCCGGGGAAATAACTATGAGGGCGAAACACTAAGTGATGGATTATAGGAGGGACAATTATCCAAAACTTCCTTCAAATATATGGTAAAATCTTATGTATATAAGAGTTTTCACCAAACATAGGGGGCCTGGCCCCCTCGCTCCCCTCCCACGATTGAGTGGGCCCACCATTTAGCGGCCTAGAAGAGATCAACAATAGCGTCTAACTAATAAAAATGGGATTACTGTTTGGTTCTTATATTTTATACATGCTCTTTGTATTCGTGCGATTCAAACATACACTTCTATGAAGTTTACGTGTTTTTTCTTTCTATTGCTTTGTCATTACATTCCAATCTCTTTTCTGTATTTTCTTGTTGCTTTGTTTTTCCTTCATTGTAAACATAGCTAATACATAATAAAATTGACTGTGACTCTTGCGCTCCAAAGAGTAGAAAACACATTTATACACGGGCAAGGAGAGTGTGTGATGGACCATATAATCACTATGGTCGCTTTCTATTGTTGTACATTCACAGCGGAATACAAGATTTGTATACTCCCTCCGTCCCCAAATATGCACTTCTATGATTTTAGTGAAGAAGACAATGCAAGCGTGAAACTGCAAATATAACCCTATAAAGATGCAATCATTGGACTTTAGGAAGAGAGGAATCATTGGACTTTAGGAAGAGAGGAAGTAGAAAAAGGACAAATAGAGTCAGGATTATATTTTATTCCCTCTATCTGCAAAAGAATGCAATTATATGAACCTTGTTGATTAAATTGACTCATGTTAGACCAATTTATAATAACTACTATTAGCATTTATGGTTTCAAATAAGTTTATTTATGAAAATATATTCTATAGCTAATAGCTAATCTAATGGTACTTATTTGTATCATTATTGGTATTTTTATATAAAATTAGAAAAAAAAATTAAACACTTTGACTTCTCAAGACTAGAATTGTATTTTTTTTTTTTCTCTTTGGACGGAGAGAGTATGTAGATGTACACTTATTTTGAAAAAAAAAAACTCTATAAGTGCACTTATTATGAGAGAGACGGAGAGAGTAGCAGTTTTAGCCGGAGATTGTGTTGCACTTGTGTGTATGCGTTGTAGCTCTGTCCTTAAATAACTTAGACTAAATATATATTAAAAGATACTAGTGAGCAAAGATATGGAATTGATTATGAGGACTCTTTCGGTCCAATAGTTAAGGCAACTACAATTCGTCTTGTTTTGTCTTTGGCAAGTGTCACAGGGATGGCATCTTCATCAATTAGATGTTTAGAATGCCTTCTTGCACATGGTATACTTGAGAAAGATGTCTTTATCGCCAACCACCAGGATATCTTGATATAAAAGGAATCGAGGTTACATTTGTAAACCTAACAAGGCTTTATATGGGCTTAAACAAGCTCCTCGTGCATGTCATGCATGACTAAGTCCAAAGTTGCAATTGCTTGGTTTTGTTCCATCCAAGGTAGATACATCTTTGTTCTTTTTTTATAAGTCCGGGAGGTATACTATCTATATGTTGGATTATGTGGATGATATAATTGTTGCTAGGTCATCACAAGAGGCAGTATTTGCCTTGCTTCATGATCTTCAAAGAGACTTTGCGATAAAGGATCTTGGTGAGTTGCATTTGCCAAGATCCTGACCCGATGGATTCACATCTATGGTACGACAATTTAGGTGTTACCTACTTGTCAGCAAATCGAGGTATTTCATGCCAGGACTAAGCACATTGAGATAGACTATCATTTTGTAAGAGAATAAGTGGCTACTAAGCAACATGGTATTCGGTTTATTAGTACCAATGCTCAAATTGCAGATGGGTTCACCAAGGAGACTAAGCACATTGAGATAGACTATCATTTCGTAAGAGAACAAGTAGCTACTAAGCAACATGATATTCGGTTTATCAGTACCAATGATAAAATTGCGGATGGGTTTACCAAGGCATTGCCGACAAACAAGTTAAAATTATTCAGAACCAATCCCAACCTTACAGATGTGTTGTGATTGAGGGAGGGTGTTGAAAGATGTGGATCGGCCATCTTTATTTCCTTGCAACTTGCCTTGTAACGCAAGCTGTACTACTATGATGGAGGTGTTTATCATCCTATAATAACACTAAGGCGTGAGAGGGCATCATGTTACCCTAATCTGTAATTGTTTGTGAAGAATGCCGAATACGATGCAAATGCATGATTGGTTTAGTTTGTGCAACAAGCAGGAAAAAAAAAAGAATGGAACTTGTCGAGTACGCAGAGCCGTGTTGGATTAGGGCCGACAGGACAAAGAGCAGAAGAGCAACAATATGCAACTACTCCATTGGTAGAGAGCCCGAACCTTATCCAACGAAAGCTACCCGCGCGATAACTAATCCTGGCCCCATTTGTACATGCATATCCACACAGTGATCAAAATGGAACCCGATGCCGAATATATAGCAGCCGCATACAGTATTCCTGTGTCGGTAGAGAACTGTAATTATATTCCTAGCTAGCATCTAGGGGAAATAGTCGATCACTCGATCGATGCTAGTACTTGTCGAACATCTCTCTCTCTCTCCTTGAACCTATCTAAGTGCAGTTTCATCGATGGTATAGTAATACAGTACGCAAATGGGAGAATAAATAAAGCAGCGCAAGGATCGGATGTCCGTCCAGCCTGCTTGCCGATAATCCATCCAACCAGCATGTTAGTCCTTGTCGTTCTTGTGAACATCTGACACGCGTCGTATGCACACCTTCAGCCTTTAGTTGTGCTTAGCTTGGATGTCTCGGAGGATCTGAAAAACACTGCTGATTTTGGTGGAGGAGCTGAAAAACAGTCAAAGTGCGCGCCCATGCCCATGCCGCCCCCATGCCTGCCCCTGACAAATCAACTAGGGGCCGGGGCTGCTCTGGGCTCCGGCTCCGAGTACTAGATCACACGTCGCCTGCATGCGTTGCCTGACCTGATCCTGATCGAGTAGGTGCTCATGTACTACGTGCACTACTACACACTACTGTTACTGCACATGACGAGCGCAGTTTGTCCTGGAGTGGAGTCGAGGGCCGAGTAGAGTGAAGGCAGCCAACAAGGGTGGTGGTGGTCCGCGCCACGCCACATGCAAGTGGCAAGGGCTGAGTCACAACGCCAAGCCACTGGTGGTGCAGAGACAAACTCAGTGAGAGGTCCCTCTCCCTCAGGCGTTGAGGTAACAGTGTAACACTAGTAACGGTCATTATCATGACTCATCAGGAATATAGGAGGCCGGGCGATCTGCAGGCCTAGCTTCATCAGGAATATAAGAGTGTTTGAGCAGGGCAGGCAAAATTGTATCCGGTGGTGGATAGATGTGCGCCAATTTTTGACGCAAGTAGGCTAGTGTTGTTCACCCTACTACACGCCTACGTACGTGCTGGGTCGTCACACAGGTCACGTATACGCGGCCGTGTTGCGCATGCCGGCCGGCTGCAGCGTAGGACCACACATGACATGAAGGATTTGTTTAGAATTTTCAACATGATTGACTGGTGAACGCGGACTACCTAGTAATCGCTGAGGAGGAAAAAAAAATTAAGGCGATCGAGGTCGTCGCTCGCAGTCGCGGTCGCGGCAGGCGCCACCGGCCGACCCCGCCCGTGCACGTGCTAGTCGTTCGAGGAGGCCCTTGGCCGTTTCGGCGAGGCGAGGCCAGGGCCGCCATCATCAGCCGAGCTCTCCACTCCGACGCACACGCACGGCGACAAATCTCTGGGCGCTTGGGAGTGGGATGGGATCCGGCCGGGCCTGGGGAGCCACGAGATTGATTCGCTCCTCTCTGATCGCGGGCCGCCGACGAGGGGCCCGCCGTCATGCAGAGGCTGCATGCACCACCGCTTGCAGCTGCAGCTGCCTCGGGAACGGCCGAGCACGTGAGCCGCAGCAAGCACAGCTCAGGCCTCACTCAGGCTCAGGTTCAGCCTCGCACCGGCCGACTCGGCCGGGCCCGTGCGCGCGGCACCAATTGTTATTGCCTGCCGTGACTGCGCGCGCCGGCATCATGACACGGTCTCGCGCGGATCCCTAGACCGAATGCCGAATCCCGATCGACACCAACCGAAGTCTCTCTCCCCCACTCAAACCCACGGCGCTGCACGGTGGACAAGGGCGTCTCCGCCGCTAATTTGAGGCAGCAAAAGAGGCAAAGGCAACGGGCGATGCGTTCCCTTTCGGAGGCACGTGGACTAGCAAGAGGCAACGGTGGGATGGCCGGTGCTGCTAGCTGCAAGGTGCACCGGCTGATGCGTCTTCCGTTCGGCCTGCACCATTGTACAACGTTCGTCCGTGTAGCTGTTGCTGCGTCTAGGTGGAAGTTGGATGTCCATGGATGTCCAATAGATACCCTCCAGTTCATAAAAATGAATTAGAAAGAGGTGGTCCTCCACCAAAATTTGAATTTCTAAGTCATTTGTCAAAGTCCATGGATGTCCAAATTAGATTGAGCTTCCACCCAGTGCTGCGCTGCCGGTTCAGTCGACCAGTACAACTTTTTGCTATATATATATATATATATGATATGATGTCTAGATACATCTCTCTATTTTTAGTAGATATATTATTTTATTAATCCCACAATTATTAATTTTTAAAATATTGTTTAGCCTAGCCCTCTAAAATCAGACTCGAATTCTGAATCTTGACGCGTTTTACACTACATATATTATACAAACGCGAGTGCAAACATATAGCCATCGGTTGGACTGCTGTTAGCAAAACAAAAAGAGCACCAGCACTGTGCCCAAATGAACTTCGGCCCATATTGGGCTGGACAATCAAACCAGTTCATCAGTCGATTCAGAGATACGAGTATCACTTAAACGTGCTGTAGGCTGTAGCCTTCATTTAGGCATAAAAGGCATATGCAAGTACGAGCCCAACGTAACATGGGTACACATATTATTAATAAAAAAGTAACATTATGTAATTTTATCTTCAAATTTGACAGTGCATGCTCATCACATCGCAAATTGAACATGTCAAACACACAGGGTTAACATTGATCGCTATTTCTCATAACTGGAATACAGTTTCTATGTTCAAGATTAACTAATGTACAATATTGAGGAGCAAATGCTGCAGAAGCATAGGATCAAGGCAACCCGCGACACACACATGGTTGTAAAATTAAACAAAAAAAGGTTTAACCTTATACACCTGCTTTATGCCAAAATTTTTTGTAGTCCAACAAGAGTGAGGGAGCGGCGCTAGTCATAAGAGAACCAACTACACAATCCATGTTCGCTGCTTCTAATGAATGGTCACGCCCTGATACCGCCAGGCAACAAAAGCTGCCGGAACTTCACCGTAACTGTGACTGAGATTTTTCTTTCACTGTCTACAAAATGGCAGCAAAAAGGTACAGGATGGAACCAAGACAATAACCAGACTCAAGACACCTCAGCTCCCAATCAATAATATATTCTTCAAATGTGATGTGCCAACAACTAATTGCACCAGAGCACTTTGTTCCCCTTGTTTGTGTATGCTTTGGTTAATTGGGTACTGGCTCCAGTTCTAAAACATGTTTTGTTCCCGTTGTAACCATCTAGCTGCTGCTTCATGCATTACCGAATGCTTAGGCTGCTCAAATCATCCACAATATGCACAGTCCCGTTCAAACTGCCTTGTTCCCCCTCTTTCGATTTCAGCTGAGGGTTTGAGGCAATCCCATTTTCTGGTGAGCTCTCGAGACTATGGTCAACAACATAGGCTGAAATAGCGCTCTTGATGCCTTCAAAGTATGTCGAGTAGGGAAAATATTCTGCACACCGTGCCTTCCACCCTGTTGGAAAAGTAGGGTTATTCCTGGTAATGTAAAAGGAACAAACATCTATAGGCACGCTTTATTGTAGATGCATGACAAGAGCATCCAGTACCAGTATTGTGCTGTACGAATCTGTTTTAACATGCAACGCATTAATTAGGGCACCGCACTAATGTTGTAGCTACTGGAATAAATCCTAAAAGCATGCTATCATGCAACACTAAGCACCTGGTTAAGTATGTATTCATGTAATGTGAAATTAAAATACCTAACACAACAACAAAAGAAAAGGAGAAAACTTACCTCATTTCAAGCAAAACAAAGTAGCATGTGATACAATACGGGTACAAGAATTTTGAAACTTCCTTTTCAAAAAAAAAAAAGAAAAAAAAAGAAACTTACTATTTGCAACATCCTGATCACCAAAGACTGTCTCCAGCAATATATGAACATGAATACAATCTTGAATTTGCCATTCTTTTACAGGACCAAGCACACTATCCCTGCAAAAAAAAAAAAATGTAAACACCCATACAATGCAGCTGAGCAAACAGAGGCACTCTTGTTCTTTACCCTGACGATGTAATATTTGTTGAATCTTCAATTAATTTCATTGCCTCCATCTTCTTATCTGGCTCCAAGAGGTACATCATTTCAGCACCAGCTGCTCGGTGCATCAAGGAAGCTGGCAAAGAGATATCATCAAGAAAGAGCAAGAGATCAGGATAATACCCGCTAAGAAGAGATTTGATTAGTTACCATTGTGTTTTTCAAGGAAACTTCTGTTGACTTCAACAAGGGACTTTCCATGTAATTGCCTGTAGGTAAGGCTTATTAGTGAGATAAATTTGTAATGAACACACAGTGATAGAGCAAGTGCCAACTTTAGAACCTCATGTCCGGTCGTTCAGCTTCCAAAACATTCCAAACTAGCTTCTCTGAATCAGTCACTGGTCCAGGAAGACTGTTTATCTTGTGGAAGAATAGTATCTGCACAATAAAGATTCAATAAATAAAACTGATCAGATTTATCTACAGTTAATCAGGTGAAATATTTAAAAAGTATCACTAATGTAGTATGTTGTCATTCAACCACTACTAGCTCATTTTGATTCAGAGCCCTATCTTAGAACAACTAATAACATTAACCACTGTTGTAGCCTCTAATCACCATCAGTATCACCCAACGTAGTCAAAATGGTGCATTGTGTGTGCAGTCACTGGTGTACAATGCATTACATCAAATACATACAAGCACAGTATGTCGCTCAGAGAGCATGTGAGATTCTCTGAAAAAAAAAGTATCATAAGAAGTTCTGTAAATGTTAAAAGATGCCACAAAGAACACCATAACTATTTACAAAAATTTCCATTCCCATATTATGCAAAATGCCAAACAAAGTAGCCACAATTCTCACAATGCATGAAAGCACTACAAAATATTTTCATGACCCTGAATCCACAAAGACTCAAGCAACCATGAACTCTTAGTGGCCCTGAGTTCGTGGACTCAAAAGAAACCATTAACTAGTAATGCAACAATTGACTCTGTTAATTCCAAGTGGACAAATAGAGAACTATGCCTTTTCCCCACTCTGACTTCACCCAGACAAAAAAGAAGAAAAAAAACTATCATCAGACTTCATGGGGAAAAAAAATCTTCATGGAAGGTGTGGTTTTGAAACTTACCAAACAGCGATGACTGTCTGGATTGTCCTCATCCAATTTAATGAGCTGTTTAACTGCCTGAAATTATAGATCGATTATGAAAATTAAGGCTGGTGTACAATAGAAGGTAACAAATTAAGAGCATGCAGCGAGTTATATATAATAATACTTGCCCACATGTTTCAGCTAGATAATTATCAGTATTGTATTCATTAACATGCAATGCTCAGGGCATGCTCAGTGATTGAGGGAGCATTTAGTAAAGAAATTGATATATAAAAAGTAAAAACCCATCAAGGACGAACACCCATGTCCATGCGTATCTATCATAGTACTGATTCACTTCTGACATGTTATGTTTAGAAGAGTCCTAATGGCAGAGGGAGAGAAAAAAGCTAATACATGACAGAACGATGGGAGATAAAGCCTGGCATCTATGTACCAGTGAGATAAGTGTTTGGCTGCCTTTTTATCTTCACACAAGTTACTTTTCCTATGCACAAATTGCAAGTTTACAGCTTTTGCAACTTGTAGAGGACCTTCCTTGCACTAAGAGGGATCTTCTGTGGCCACATACCATAGATTTAACCTTGTATACTGTTATTCTCGCATTGTCCTAAGTCAAACATTTCTATCTTTGACCATCAGTTCCAAGTTTACAGTTCAACAATATGCTAATTATATATTATGAAAGTATTTCTCATGGTTAATCTAGAAACTTAAATCTTATAATGTTAATTAAACAACAAGAATTTCTAGAAATTGATGGTTAAAGAAAGAAAGGTTTGGCGAATGACACCTGTACCCGTGTCAAATTCAGACTACTGCAGACATGGCACAGAAGCAATGTCATGTTATTCCCTCCATTCCAAATTATAAGATGCTTTAGCTTGATATGTAGTTTTGCTATGTACTTAGATATACACTATGTCTTTTTTTTTGAGAGGCAGATATACACTATGTCTGAATACACTATGTTTGAATACACTGTCTGGATTAAGTAAAAAAAGTGTTGAATTCACTACCCACCATGCTTGGCAATGAAACATGCAGTTTTCAGACTTTGCACGTATCACTTTCTTTATACATATGAACTTCTTAAGAATGGTTTTGAATATTCAATTTGAATTACATTGCTAGGATATTGGGCAACAAATCTGGCAATTGTCTCTAATGTTGATACCAGGAAACTGTTAGCTGATGATTACAGATCTTTTTCTTTCGAACTACAATTGCAGTGTTTCTTCATACCAGGAAACTGTTACCTTGTAACCATTATATTTATATTAAGAAGAAAAACGTATAACTACAGATAGCGGCATAGTAACTAGCATCAATGAATTTACATAGATATATATGCCACAGCCTATCAGGATATAAACAGAGTGGGAAAACCATAATGAAAGCGAGTAGAGTAGCCTAGGGATAGATAAGAGAAGACAGAAATAACATACCTGGAAAGCAAGTAAAACTTTTTGCTTTCTCATGCTTAGCTCAAATGAAAGTATATGGGTCTCTAATGAGTCTGACGAGTTATTTTGCAGAAGCTTCAAGTATTTTGAAGCTTCTCCAAGTGGGTCTTCAATCTGCAAAAAAGAAATTGCATAAACCAAGGTAGAACTTCTAGCTAGCACATATAACTTGAGACTTGTGAGTTCCATAAACTGATAAATATTACACAAAAATATAAGGCATGTAGTGATAAATACCTGGATTAATTTTTCACCATGTGGATCCAAATCAACAGGTCTTGCATGTTGTTTCTTTCCAGATTTTGAACTGTTCGATGAAGCTGTTTCATCGTCTTGTTTCTCCTCAGCCTCCTGGAGGAATATGGGACAAAATCAGAAAACTAGGTAAACATTGATCCTATGTGTCTGAGATTACCCTTTTAGCACGCGCTTCTGCTTTCTTCTGCTTTTGCCTCAACTTCTTCCTCTGAGCAGGTGGCAGTTTTGACATCTCATCATTCTCCTCCGTAGAAGATTTTGTTGGAGAATCATGTAGTTTCATATAGCACCTGCAGTTTGTGCCAACAGCATCACCAACTATCCTGATAGAGGCACAAAACTAATGCAAACAAAACACCAGAAGCAAACCATTACCTGATAGCTCCAGCAGCAGCCTTGTGGAAGTATTCATGAGCATGCAAGCGATCTTGAAACTTCAGCATAGAAACATATGCTCTAAGTGTCATTTTTCAAAGCAATACGAATGGAAGTCAAATTGATCTTCAGTCATATCAGCGTAATGCTTTTCAACTGCCAAGAAATTTTTTAGGGCCCGGCCAAGATCACCCTGACGGTAATAGCTCTCCCCGGAAGCAAGTTCATACCTTAAGTAATATATATCATGTAGTTAGATAGAAAGTGAACATAAGAGATGGATAGCGGAGGGGAAAGAGCACATACCACATGCACTGCATGTCATGAAGATTATTGTGTTGATCACCATCTTTTGTAAACAAGACAGCAGTCTTCTCAGCAAGGCCAACCTTCATACATCACAAAAAAAAAAAAACAGCTAAATGTAAAAGAGCTTGCAAGTATAACGCCAAGAAACTCCAGTGTATTACTTTTGGATAAATGCTATTGTCTCCATACATTCCCTTTTCTTGAACCCAGCATTGGCATATCAAAATGGCCTCCAATACACATTTCACAATAACCCTTTTTTTATTTTAAATTATAATGGAAGAAAAAGATACTTCTCCACACGGCAAATCTAAATACTTATATGCATATGGGTGGTCAAGTTAATAGGTTAACTGCAGTGATCTGAAGCAAAACTGATAATGATAACAAGTATAAAGGCCACAGAAAAGTAGTCTGCTCCTAATTAGCTACCTGATCAGCCTGAAGCATCTGCATAACACATTCGCTGTTCAAATAACGGTCGGCAAGATCCATGGACCTGGCTTCATCTGCTAATGCAGCTGCTGCTGTAAAATTTCCAGCATGTTGCAATATCTTTCCCTGGAATAAAAGTGAGTATTAGCAGAGTTATAAACAGCATGTGACTTAGATATTAGTATGAATGATATAATCAATTGAAACCTTTAACCCAACATACAACAGAATAGACTAAGAAATCTGACAAGATTAGATGGTGATGAAAAACAATGTTGGTTCGCTACATGTATATAAATAAGAGATTACTTAAATTAACAGAAGACATTAGCTATATAGTAAACAAAATATACACAACAAAACTACGTCTAAACAAAATGTGTGTGTGCATGTACGGGTGTAGGTGAATGTGATTAACAGAAGACATTAGCTATATAGTAAACAAAATATACACAACAAAACTACGTCTAAACAAAATGTGTGTGTGCAATGTGTGGGTGAATGTGATAAGAGAGACACCTTTACTGAATATAAATCGATGACAGTCGGTGTATGTGAGATAGCCTCATCGATTTTATTTAAAGCAATGTCATATTGCCCTCTTCTGTCATAGTGCTGCATTAGACAATATAGTGAGGAAACATGATTATCAGGTTCATGATATTTTTCTATACAAAAATAAGAAGAATATCACACAGCATGTAAAATGGCACAGCAAATGCAGACCTGAGAAATCAAAAAAACAGAGTCCACAACAGTGTGGAAGGAGGCTCCTTCTGTGGACTGCGAAGCAAGACAGTGAAAATCAATAGCAATCATTGGCAATAACTCAGTTAACTAGTTAGTTATAATGGCTGCCTTCTTGGGCAATATGATTGTCAGACTGTTAACAAGCACAATCTTGAAGAGTGGGGCAAATACTTTCTAGTGCAGCTTGTTGCATTACAGCAAAATGATGTTTCGCAATTCTAGTATGTGTAAGGAACACGTGAATATTTTGCACAGTTCAACGAGTAAGATCAAGTGCCTATTGATGATTATGTATTTTGAGTTGGAAGCTTCAACAAAAGCCAGTTCATGTATATATTTAGGGAGCATTGCCTCTAAGAACCATCTAGACATCACCAAAAAGAATTGGTTAAGACATCAAGTACTCCATGCATTGCAAAATGACACAACAGAATGGTTGGCTAACCAGCAATGAGTTGATAAGCAAGTAAGTAACATGCATTCACAATAGTTGACGAGCACCAAGGATTACCATCCAGGAAAGCATCCTGAAGTCCTAATTGAATCCTCTATTTTAAGAAATAACTGCTCCAGTATGTTTGCCTGTCAACAGGATTAGAATTCACATATGAAGTGGCTTGCTGACTGACAACATGATGACCAGTAAACGAAACAAGAGCACAAAATAGTGTTACCTTGCCAGGATGTTCATACAGTGGGCTTAAATCAGAAAATAGCGATGGCACACCCTGAAAAAAAAAGGGATGCATTACAATTGATTATACCAACCACCAACCTAATGCTGAATGAAGGAAACAAAAATAAAAATAACCACAGATGAAATACCATATATGTATTATATGCAAACTAAATTAACACTTACCTTTGTTAATAGAGGTCTGACATAGTTGTCTGCTGCTTCCTGGAACTTCTCACCCTCCAGAAAATCAAGAGGGATACGCTGTCGCACAGGGAAGATGCACAGATTTAGATTCACATATTCTCAAGTATATACCTGGCTTAAGTAGAGTTTAGGATAAAACCAGGCATGTCCTTGCGGCGATGCTAATGGTATTTTTTTGCATCACTGGGAAGTTTATTGGTGAATACAAGTAGAAGAAAAGAGTATGACAAAAAAAAAAAATTATGAAGTCACAATTTAAAGCAGTTTATTAGTTTACCTTAACAGCAGATGACCAAGCATACTTCTCTTTAAGTGAGTTGTATAATGCACTTAAGCGCTCAACATCATCAGCGGAATATTGACCATTATCAGAGTATAGGCCAAGGCACTTTTGCACAGCAATGAAGTATCTGAGTGGAAACAGTGAGAATTCATTCATTCATAAGAATACCAAAAAGGTAGGTTATAAATGTAATGCCAGTACAAATAATGTTATGAAAGGTACACATATGCATGTACTTTCATAGCACACAAGAAATCCACTCATATTTTCGAGACCAGATGTTGCTAATCCAAAATTTGATATAAAACAAGACAGCATGGCTGTTCTTTGAATGATGCCCTTTCCTACTGTCTATTGGTAGCGTTAGAAGTAGAGTAAGAGCAGTCCACTTCCATTCTCACTCTACTCAAGGAGTGCAAACATCATTAGAGTGGATGGCATCCCCACGATATACACACAAAAGGAGAAACTTCACATTTTGGTGTTTGTGTGTGTGTGCACACCAAGCACCTGTGCAGGGAAGGTAGTGCAACATCAAACAACATGTTCAAAACATCTAGTTCATACTTAAGCCTCCCCTCCTTGATTCAGCTTAAGGTGTTACCTCAGGTACCATTTATCATGGTGGCTCGACAAGGTTTCAATCAGACATTCAGACAAGAGTAGCCATCTAAGGGTAACACACCTACTCGTAATATATCGCCATTCGCCACCCCATATGGCTGATATAAACCACATGTTTTTGGGCAAATATATAAACCAAATGTTCGACAGTTCAACCCAAACTAATAGGTTTATTTCCCACACATGGGCATCACATAAGGAGGCAAACAATTCACTGCACAAATTCTCCTTGATCAACTTCAGAACAGTTGACCAAAATAAGGCTGAGTAAAAGGAAAGGATACGAATAATAACTCACTTGTAGTTATCAGGATTCATAAAAAGCAGGGATCTGTATATGCTCTCAGATTCATCAAAACGACCAAGTTTGAACAAGACTGATGCCATTTGTTCTTTGAATGATAGCTTGTCAACCTAGCAGACAAAATTGACATGAACAGGCACAAAACAAGATTATTCAGACTAACACCCTCAGAGATCCCCAACCACCACCACATAAAGCAACATAAAATGGAAGGATATGACTCACAATTTTGTTCTCCTTCTTCTGCATTTCCTCAAGGGCTCTGTCTAGCATCCCACATTCTTCAAACAATGACATCTATTAAAAAGGACAATAAGATTACATGAAATCATGACTGCAACATGTATTCATATTATAAATGCATAGCATGTACTGTAAGGTAACATCAGAATAATAGCTAGCTAAAGAAAGGAACACGGTCATAATGTGTGAACCAATGCCATAGAAAATAGAAAATATTTAGGTACCACTGATGTGAGTATTTCATAACTCACACCACAAGCTCCACACATGGAAGGTGGATGTAGAGCAATTGAATAGAATACTACACGGTGAACATAAACAGATACCGAATGCTAAAAAGTATACTAAACTATAATATAATAAACAAATCTAGATGGCATACAGTTAAAACAAAAGGAAATACTGCATCAAGCCATCAACAACATGTAAAACAAACGGGGACAAGTTTTCAATTAACATCTAGTAATACAAATTGGCAATCAAATATTGTTTTATAGCAAAAACCAATAACAGAAGTGTCAGAAGAACATAAACCAATGCTAAATGTTTTTCCAATCCAATACTAACAAAAAGAAACTGCAATCTTATTCAAGAAACACAGACCTTATACAGCAGCATTTCACTGTGTTCATATCGCTCATTCTCTGGAGGATAATCATCTTCCAGTGTTCCCTCGTATGCCTCCAATACTTCTATTGCCTTGGAAGAACTGCAAGTGTCAAGTCAGTATCAGAAACAAGTCAGACAACCACTTTAAGTGGTCAATTTTTCACAGTAAACGCTTGGTCTTAATCATAAGCGTTTGCATGTAGATCATGAATAACTGAGCAATTTAACTCTCTATCTGATATGAAAGAACACAGAAAAAAACATAAATGGTCAGGTCTGGATCATAGAAAAAAAATTCAGGCTGTACCACTCAATTATAAGAAATAAGGTATATATACAAGCTGACATATGTGCAAACCCTGGACTAATGGACCTTTAGGCCATCTGCACTTAGCAGAAAAGAACACCAATATGCCAAAAAAAAAAAAAAAACAGGCATATTATACAAAGTATGTTTTGCAATGATGACATGGAGGCATGGAGCAATCAAATAATTGACATGATAAAGGAATCCATGAGCCAAGAAGATTATATCCAACTCGCACTTTAAGCGGTGTACTACTTCAATTGCTTACAATGCAGACCCAATGACCCAACAATGTTTGGAATGAAGTTTGCTACGGATTTTCACCATAGCATATATAGCACATAAATAAAGGAATCCATTAGCCAAAAAGATCCCTGTACTACTTCACTTGCTTACAGTGCACAACCAACAATGTTTGGAATGAAGTTTGCTACAGGAATTTCACCATAGCATACATAGGTCATAAATTGAGTAGAGATCCAAGAAATATATGCTAAATCATATAAGATTGGTTCTAATCGACATTGATTAGAAAGTATCATACTTAGAATTCAAATGATGAGCAGATTGGTTCTAATCGACATTGATTAGAAAGTATCATACTTAGAATTCAAATGATGAGCAACCGCAAAACCAATCCAGTTCATGCGGTGATTTGGCTTTAACGACAAAAGTTGTTGCCTAGTCTCAACAAAGCCAGACAAGTCCCTCATCTGTGCCTGTGTAAAAGATGAAAAATAAAATATTAGAGGGCAAATAAATTCTTTTCTTGAAATAAACCCTGAGGCCTAGATAAGCATTAAACATGTTAGAAGGATGTCAATGGCGAATTCAAAAAGCAATCTGCAGTGACATATTTAGTGATGCCAACACCCGTTACAAATTCGGACAGCAGCTATTACATATTATCTTTCTTTAGCATTACATGTTTCAGCAATATGAACAAAATCATGTGCTTTAGCGTAATAAAAACGAGAAAAATGTTTGGTGACCATTTCATGATAACAATGAGCTATGCACAGAAAATTGAGTCATAGGTGACTGTAATGTGGCACATTTTAGTTGGCAGTGGTTCATTGAGGCTACACTTAAGAAAATTATTGTGCCAAAAGAAATATAAATAAAAATAAAACACTTGTTAATTTACACCAACCTGGAGAAGTGACAAGTCACGAAGAATTTCAATGTTATCTGGATCAATCCTCAATGCATTTCTGTAACATTTTATAGCTTCTCTGTATTCTCTATCTGACCGATAAAGCAAACCATAGACATGCCAACAGACATGACTCTTCAGGTCATTCTGCGAAAAGTTTAATGTGAGTTAGTTCTGAGTTGAGACCTGTATACATGTAATCATCACATCAACAACAGAGAAAATTGATTGCACTAATTGATAACCTTCAAGCCTCGTCGTACAAGCTCATATGCTTCAGGCTTTCGGTCCATGCAGTTTAGCGTCAAACCTTTCATTGATAGTGTTTCTACATGAAACGAGAGATAGAGTGATGTTAAAAGTGGATACAACAGTGAGGTAATAATAGAACCAGAACATATCTTTCAACATACCACCATGCTCTGGAAACTTTTTTAATATGGAATCTGCAGCCTTAAGCCCTTTCTTATATTGCTTAGTCTCATAGGATTTCTGTGGGCAAAAACATTAACACAGAGTTTTAGAGAGTTAAACATGAAGAGATAGCTTCCACGAAACACAAGTCACACTGATAATCTGATATTAAGAACAGAACATAGTGGGCTAGCTTATATAGGCATCAAACAAAATTGTAGGACATATCAAGAGTATGAACAGTTTTCATACATGCAGAAATTCTGCATGTTAACAACTGAAGAACATAATGAATATCATCCTCAAATACCCAAAGCACTAAAGCACAACAAAGGCCACAGTAATAAATCTCCAAAGCCACAACCTACCATCAGCATTGTGAAGCAGCTAGTCCAAAATTTTAGAACTAAGGGGGGCAACTTAGCAATTTTTTTTCTTTTTAAAACTTCAACCTAAAACCATGCCATCATGCTAAGATTTTGAGCCCATCCAGCCTATTTACAATGTGAACTAATAATGCTAGGATTTAATTATCCATGTCACAGCAAAGCTGTGTGCCATCTATCTACTAGGTTGCCGAGATTAGAATCCACTTCTTAAAACAGCGCATATAGTATGAAAAGAATCGATTCAGTTCAGGTCACTACTCATCACTAAAGTCAATCAATAAGATCCTATAGGTGTGAGACAACATCAGTCAACAATCACTGTCGGTATCGAATCACTAGACAAGGTAACAGCATGCACGGTTAAGCACAGCTCATGGCTCAAGCTACAAACACTGTTTCCCGAGCTAACAGGCTCAGCTTGTTTATCAGGAGGCACCCGTTCATCCAGTTACAACAAACCACAGCTTCATGGAAGACTCCAAAACCAGAGAAATCCATGCGTCTGGACACTCCTGGAGCAGCTCGGGTCGCAGCATACTGAATCGAGCAGAAGCGGACCACAGAGCAGGCAGATTCGCGAGGGGGACCGGATCGTCTCGATTCTAGGAGGGTGGAGGCGAAGTGGAGCAGGGATGTGGGGTGCTTACGACGATGACTTTGAAGAGGTTGGCCTCCTTGGGCGGTAGGGAGGACCCCATGGCTACGACAGCGGCGGCGCAGCGCGGCGAGGCGCGGCGGCGCGAACCCTAGGGCGGGGCAAGGAAGGGGGGTCCAGGAAGGGGAAGGGTTTTGGAGTCGCAAGGCGGAGGGTGGGCTGTCAGGCGGTGCCGTGGTGTGGTGCTGTGTAATGGGAGGCGTAGAGGCATGCGTGTGCGTCGTGCCGTGACCGAAGGCCGCAAGGAACCCTACCCTCGTGCTGTGTTCGGTCGTTGCAACCGAAAAGGAGGCTTTTTTTTTTCTTTTATTTACGATGAAACTGGCAAAAAAAAAAACACCTCTAAAAACGGGAAGAGGTCTCTCCAAAGAGTTCAAATTATCGCTACATTACAACCATATAAGCAACTATGAAATTGGCTACTCTATAATATTTACAATTAAAAAGACTATCATACCTTTATTAATGTTCCGACACACCGGAATCGCTAGCCACTAAAACCTCCATCCTCCAAAGATGAAAGAACTCCCTCCCAAGTGCGTGATGCATTGCGAACATGGACCACCCCACCTTACGTGATGTGGTAGCGTACGTCGACCTCGTAAAAGGGACCCGGTTAAGGACATGTCCACGCACCCCGACAACGATAAGCGCATGGCACCACTTGAACGTCTGTGATCGGCGAGGACCATATCAATAGATCTCACTAACTTCTAGCACTGCAAGCATGGACCACCCTATCTTACGTGATGCAGTGCTTACGGTCGGCATTCGGACTTTTGTACGCGTACATCGACGCCAATAGGGACCGACCACGCGATTGCGCCCGCGCGCCCAATCGACGACGGCGCGTCGACACCACGCACATCCATGAGGGGTAAGGACCATATCTATAGATCTCACCGACTCGTAGCTAATCGCAAGCATGGACTACCCACCTTATGTGATGCATTAGCACATTCGGCATTCGGACACGGGCTACATATGTCAACCTCGCAACGCGGGATCCAACCCCCGGACGCGCCCATGCGCGGCCCGGCGACAACAGGTGCATGGCACCACCCCCGCACATCCTTGAGGGGTGAACACGATATCTATAGATCTCACTAACTCCTAGCACTACAGGCATGGACTATCCCACCATACGTGATGCGGTAGCATAGTCATCGGTTCGGACTTTTCGTATGTATGCGTCGACCTCGCAATGGGTGCCCGGTCGCGGACGCCGCGCGCCCACATGCCCCGCCGGCGGGGTGCACGGCGACTTACTTGCGTCCGGGTGAGGGGGCAAGGACCATATCTATAGATCTCACTACTCCTAGCATTGCAAGCATGGACCACCCCACTTTTCGTGATATGGTAGCATAATTGGCAAGCCGGACTTCGTACGCGTACGTCGACCTCACAACAGGGACCCGACCATGGATGCGCCCACGCGCCCCGCCTCCGATAGCGCACGACACCCCACCTGCAGTTCCGTGAGGGGTGAGGACCATATTTATGGATCTCACTAACTCCTAGCATTGAAAGTATGGACTAGCCACCTTATGTGTTGCGGTAGCACAGTCGGCAGCTGCGATAAGGACCCGGTTGCGGACGCGCACGTGCGTCCCGCCAACGATAGACGCACACCACCCGCACGCCTGTGAGGGACGAGGACAATATCTATAGATCTCGCTAACTCCTATATATGTTTCACGTACATCTGACACTTCAGATCTAATGATTCATGTCGGACGGGCTCATGCACGTAAGCAGGATCTTGGTGAAACAAGAATGATTCAGGAACCCAATCATAATTCACCCCCACATTGGTGCAGGTGATAATCTATTTTATCCTGACCATCTTATATTTGCATGTCAATATGTTTCATAATAGAAACTTTTCCATTTTAATTGCCTATATGAAAAACCATCTCATACACATTTTGGTATATAAAAAACCACATGCATATGTGCGGCTTTAATTAGATTACACGAACATAGTAGCCATACATTTGAACTTATGTACCATCGTACCATCGCTCATACGGCTTTGGGGTCCTTATACACAGAAAAGGAAACCTTTGACAATCTGAATTAGAGGCTTCGACGATAATGGCTTGTTTTTGTACTTATTTGTATTTTCGCATACTTATTTTCTTCCTATCTCTGACAATTCATCAGTTAATTGTCTATTCGTTTGTTCTTGTTTCAACTTATTCTTTCTCACAGAACACTACTGAATCAACCAAAATCAGCTAAAATTAGATACGAATAGCACCATGCCTGAAAGGAGCCTATTTGGTTCTGGTAGTAGCAGATATTTTTTTCGCGAAACAAAACATGCAACTTACAGCATGCCTTAGCAAGTGTAATAAATAATTAAATCATACAAGTCACACTAAATGAGCAGAGTATTCATCTATATAACCTATGTAGATGGAACCTACAAACCATTTCTTTGCTTTCACGTTAAGCCACATCATCAACACGTGATAGCCATTTAATAGTCACAATCTTCTCTAACCTGATTGCCGGTCATACTTCGTTTAGTCCGGAAGTTCACAATAGCAGCATCTGACGCATGTAAAACCTTGTTTTACAGCCTGTCAATGACGCTAACTTCTCCACCTTTGCACAAACATGCTACCCAACAAAGTGTACCAAATTGTGCTCTAGAGAGCATGTTTTCACCAATAACTTGCATCCGACATAATAAAAAAATAAGCATTTCATTTTCCCGAAGCCCCTCGCAAGCTCAAGGGGAGGGAGAGAGGGATCCAAACCCATCTCAACCCTGTCAACACCACCACCTTTGCAAATGTGCCAACACCACCAAGTGTACATCACCATGTGCATATGTGTTAGCATTTTCACAAACATTTTCAAAGAAATTTTACTTGAGCTCACCGCGCCACTCGATCCTAATATATCATAAAGTTAGATCACACAAGTGGCACTAGATGGCTGATATGCAAACAAGATCGCCCCTCTTGATAGTACGACCATCTATCCTAAACCCGTTCATAAACTTCTCTAAACTCTCATGACCGGCGAAATGAAATGCCCTAGGTTATATCTTTGCCTTGCGCATTTCCATTCCGCTCCATCTTCTCCAAGTGCTAATGCAACACGATCAAGAATGATATGATCCACTCCATATTGTCACATGACCCTTTTGGTCCATCGATCTTGACCTCACTTGCTCTTCACCGTTGCATCGGTCCGTCGACGTCAAGTCTTGTTCAAGCTTCACCGCCTCACGGTCCATGACTTCAAAGCCTCGACTAACCCTTCACACTTGCAACCGGTCCATCAAGTCATGCCTCATCTTTATCTTCACCATCTTGATCACATGACTCCATGTCATGTCTCATATGTAATAAGCCCTTTCATTGCATCATCACATGTGAACTAATCTCCTGTGTATTATCTCAATCACACATTATTAGTTCAACTTGAGAAAGCCAAACCCAACGATGGATGAGGAGTTGCTACAACGCTTTCACGTCTTAAAAATACACATGCCTTCAAACAATAATTCTCCTCTAGGAGTAGACTTTTCCAACTTCTAACTCACCGACGTTACCTTCAATCACAGAGCTTATAACATTCTCTTTGGTTTTGAGCAATTAAAATACAAAACAATCAAGTCAAGCACACTGTCTCGAGTTCTTCGATCAACTATGATTCTACAGTTTTTATATATTTTTAAGATAAAACTCAGAGTTCTCTATTGTATGACTCTCTCAATTCTCTCATATGTGGTATTTGTGGATCTCACTAAGTCAGTAATAGTATCGTGTCTTCTCTCTTTAGAATATGTTGTATGTTTGAAATAACGCGGAAGTACATTATGATTATTCTCTCCCCCCAACAACTAATGGCTTACGTGAAGCTTATAGGTGTAGAGACAACTTATACATACTTACTAAACATATATTTAAACATATATTTTATAAAGTCCAACAACTGATCAAAAGAAACGAGTCATACAATCAAATTAAAATGTGCATGTGTATTGGTGAATGGTGGAGTGAATATGGTGGAAGTGGCTATATATGGTGGTAGGGTGAAAACCTAATTCTACTTTTGCTTATTCAAACAAATATCTCTTTTTTTGGAAATATTTTGGGGAACATGAGGTGTACACTTTTTTTCTCTCTCAAACGCAAGATCAGGAAGAACCTTCAAAACTTAGCCAAAATAAGTTGAAAAGTAAAAAGTACCTTAAAAATCGCTTATAACCGGATCAGCAAGATAAGATTAATAGTTTTAAATGTTAAGGGAGATCTTTTGCTCGTTTTTGGAGTTTAGTGAGAAAAGGCGAATTTTTGCGAAAATTGAGCGAGGTTGCAAAAATGAATGAGCAAAAGAAGAAAGCTCATGCAACTTTGGGCCAGGCCCATTAGCCATCTCTAGCGCGGGCGCACAGCCCAAAATCCCCTCTCCACGGATTGACGATCCGAGTCGACGTTTTCCCTACTCACTACCTCCACACGACCGCAGCGAGTCCACTCTTCGGAAAGCCCCTACTACCGGAATAAGTTCCATTTGAGAAACTTCGCTGTCCCTTGCCTTTTCAGTTTTGAACTCCCGATCGGCCGATCCCGCAATTCCCCATCCACGCTCCCCGGACCCCAGCCACGTTTCCACTCGCTGCGGCGGCGCTACGAGTCCCCACGCTGCGGCGGCGCCACGTGACTGACGCGCGGCGCTGCCCTCCGCCATGGATGCCGCCGACCCCCTCTGCGCCATCTCCTCAACTGCGCTACTCCTTGCGCGGACCGTTGGCCCCGCCCCCGCCCCCGCCTCCGCCACCGAGCCTTCCCCTCGAAGACCCGCGACGCGCTCCTCCAGGCCATCGCAGTCGCCCGGTCGCTGGTACGTGCGCTCGCCCTTCGCTCGACGCATGACCCTCAGCCTCGAATCGCCGCCACGCGTGCTTGCGGTTGCTTGGTGTGGGCGGCATGACAAGGAGGTCCATCTCGATAGTTTCTAGGGTTCTGCGTTCTCTCTCTCTCTCTGTGTGTGTGTGTGTGTGTGTGTGTTTTCAATTAGAGCTTAGTTGTTTTTACCTCCGTTAGACCCTTAGAGGGTAAAAAATACAGGAATACCTCATCGCGCCAAACAGGATAAACATTGTATTACTTAGATTGCTTGAATGCTAACTCCAGCGTTTTACAACGTTCCTTGTAGAGAGGGTCTGAGGAGCTGGTTAACCAGGCCAAAATGGTGCTGCAGGAGAACAGGGACATCCCGAATCTTTACCAAAATGGTGCTGAAGGAGCAAATGGAAGCAAAGAGCAACAGGGAAGAAGACCAGGACTGAACCGCAAACGAGCTCGGTTCACTATGAAGGACACTGCAAGGCAAGCTGTTTGCTAGGCCGTCACCTTCCTATAGAGCCGCAGGAGCAGTGTGAGCTGTGAATACTGTTAAAACTTAAAAGCGACTTGTCTTGATGCTGTTTTTTTTGCAGCGAACCGGCACCTCTTGTGGATCATTCTAAGTTAGCTAATATTCAGGATCCAGTTGAATACTTTATGGCCTTGGAGCGGCTTGAAGGTCACTCTTATCATTTCTATTGATTTGTTGATCAGCATTAAGCAATGCACTAATAATGGTTCATCATTGCAGAGGCTGATGAGGAGATCAAAAGGCTGAACGGAGTAACAGAAAAACGTGTATTGAATTTTGATCCTGTACATGGACCGAAAAGACAGCATGGATTCCGTGGGTATGCTTCTTATCTCTTTCTATATTATGTGAGTGAATGATTAGATAATATTGCTTAGCAAGTATCACTATCACAATGTAGTCTGAGAAAAGCATAGGTCGCCTATATTCTCTGTTTGCTCGTGTTATGCAACTTGTTTGTTTGGATGTATTTCCATCCATATCGTTTATTCCGCGTGTTATTGCTACTGGTTGAGGCAGACAAAGTGGAATATCAGACTTTTTTTTTTTTTCTGTACCTACCATTCTTTCAACCTGCCTGCTATGTGCTCAAAAGCACCCATGACGAAATATGACCTGATCCATGATTGTTTCTGTTAATTGACAGGAGAAAATCAGTCCGCAGTTTCAAGGTAATTGAGGATGCTGATACTCAAGATCCAATTGAAGTACCGGGTTCCCAAGCAGCAACTATGACAGGATCTCAGCTCTCACGGGATGTTGTGCATGCTATTGCTGACAAAAATGAACAATGTGTTCCTTCAAGTTCTTGTGAAGCTATTTCAGATGTTTCTGGGAAAGAAGGTTAAACCGCATTTGTTTAAATTAGTTTGCCATTGTCTAATACTTAATAAATTTGCTTAATGTAAATTCGGTATTTACAGATTCATTAGAGAAGGATGGCCGTGACGATTTGACTTGTGTACTGACCTCACTCGAAGATGTGGATGAATCTAATGAGCAAGAGTTTTTCCTGAAGACCTTAGGGATTAAAGAAATAAGGAAGGAAAGAGTCAGTCTCCGTAGTTCCATTCCTGGAGCTAGGTTCCCAAGCAGCTATACTGAACAAAAAGGTTCAATGGCGGTTCATCCTCCAGAAAGTCATTTGTCCCAGTCTCGCCAGGATCGAATTTCAGACTTGGAGAAACAATTATTTTCTCGACTTCCAGCAAATGATGAATGCACAGATGATGAGTCAGAAGGTTCACCAGATGTTGTGATGGATGAACCATCATTGGTGCAAGGTTCAATGAGGGTTCACCCTCTAGAAAGTCCTTTGCCTCGGTCTCGCCAGGATCAAATTTCAGAGCTGGAGAAACAATTATTTTCGCGAGGTGCAAATGATAAATGCTCAGATGATGAATCAGAAGGTTCACCAAAGGTTGTGATGGATGCACCATCATTGGTTCATGATGCTTCTGATATTCCGATGACTGTTGAGAACTTTACTGGAAGTGAAATTGACAGGGAGACCCCAAATCTAGGTGCCAGAGCAGCAGATCATAGTCTTGACCCTGAACAATACTTGCCTGATCATGCATATGAAAGGCAACCTGGAGGTTCCTCGGTTGGTTTGTCCAGAGACACAGAAGTTGCCAAAGAAACTGAGGCATGCGGGAGGAGCAATATTTCTGTGGAGGTGCTTGTACTGAACTCGTTTTTCACTTTTCACTTATTCATTACTGAACTTGTGATACATTGACTATGGCATGTGTCTTGATTTAGTTTGAGTTGCAGGAAGATAATGTGCCAATAGACTATGAAAAAGAAGCTTCTTCTCATCATCTGGAGGGCAGCTCGACAGAAGAATTGGTCAATAAACCAGATAGACATGCGTCTCCAGATGGTATCGATGGGACTTTACATGCAGATGAGGATATCATTCAACATTTAGTAAGTGCCTGTACAAATTATTATTATAAAATATAGATTACTGAGTGTATCCTAAGATTAGGTTCCTGTTTCATGGCACAGGAAGTGGTCAAAGAGGGTGCTGTTCTACAAGGTACTTGTTTTCTATGAAAATGCCAGCTAAAATTATTCCCCCAGGACTTAGGAAAATACAACATATTTATTACAGCTTTTTGGTCATCCAAACCACATAACCATTATACTAAAACTTTGCACTTTTACTACCACCGTCTAAAAAAGATGCAAGTCTATCATCTTAAGTTTGCTTAAGTTTATAATCCCTCCATTCCAAATTATAAGATGAAAAAAGCCAAAACATCTTATAATTTGGAATGGAGGGAGCAGAAAATAGTATCAACTTTTATGACTCCAAATAGGTAGTATGAAAATATATTTCATGGAAAATCTAATGAATAATGATACTTGTTTAGTACGATAAATATTAGTATCTTTTTTATATAAATTTGGTCAAAATTTCAGATCATTTGACTTGGTGTTATTCTAGGATTGCATATTTTCTGTGGAAGGAGTATTTTTAAAGTTTGGATTGGTTATTTTCTCAAGTTTAGAATATATTTTTTTTTCTACTCCAACCTCTTGGCAACTAACTGTGTACGGTCACGAATGCTCAGTCACACACACAATAAAAAAAAACATCCATTACAAAACATACCTTAAAGCTGCTTAAAGAGACAGTACAGAAGCACATACTACTGCCGCTCCAAACTATATGTTGTTTTGGCTTTTCTTGGTACATAACTTTTGCTATGCACCTAGATCTACTTCATGTCTAGAACTTTAGATACAGGGTATAAAATATTTATGTAGAAAAGGCAAATTGACCTATAATTTGAAATGGAGGGAGTATATTAAGGAAATATAAGCTCCCACCCTCTGTCCCAAATTATAGGTCATTTTGGCTTTTCTAGGTACATAGCATTTGCTATGCACCTAGATATATGATATGTCTAGATACATACTAAGAGTTGTGTATCTAGAAAAGCCAAAATGACCTATAAATTGAAACGGAGGGAGTAAAAGCATTCATTAAATTGTTAGAAAGCTATGTCATGAACATTATCACAATATTCACCACGTGGTAGAATACCTTGTATCAGTGTGATGCTATATACTACCTATGGTTCCTTGCCTTAAATTATTTGTCGGTTTAGGGCATGGATGCTGTCTTCCATACTTATTTTCTTGAACATACTAGAGGTGTGCATCGTTATATTGAAGGAGAAGGGTAAGAACCCTTAAATATACCCACACCCACACATGCCAGAGACTCTTAGATTACATTTACACCCTTTGATTATGAAAGCAGAAATCTCACCCTACACGTAGAAGTAGTTTTTTTATGAATCTATATATTAATTTATTTTTTACTGACAAATCCAACTACCTCAATGTATAGCAGTTTTTAGGGACAGAAAATCTTGTTTGGTATTCGCAATGAGCGTCAAATTTGTCGCATGTATTTGTTGAGGTTTGTAGCATATATTTTTTCTCCACAGATAAGCCAAGCCAGTCGTTGAAGATGCCTCTGAAAGGTATCGATCCAGTGAATGGGCCTCAGATGCATGATGGAAGCAGTAAGGTAGATTCTTATATACCCTAGATCCTGTTGTATTTCAATAACCTAGTAAAGAGCTTTTATTCACGCTGTTATATAGGTAAAGTACCACTTTATCATGTATTACGAGCATCCTTGATGGTGAAGGAGATTATATTAGCTACCCTGAGTGGCAAGGAAATATTTGCTCACAGCCCAATAGCAAAGTTAGACAAGAAATCCAAGCTACTATTCTGGGCTTCTGTCCAGTTAGAATGTCTAGGCAAGAGTTGATAAGGGAGAAATGCCAATATATTTGTTAATAAATTCAAGTCACTAAAGTTGGTGAGCACTTGAGGAGCAATGCTCATTACTGAGGGATGAGTTAGCACGCTTGATTCACTTAGTGTTACCTAAATATGGTCACATCTCATCTGAACATTTGATGCCATCCTTTACATACATATATTCATATGAGCATAGGTGAAGCAGCAACCGCCAGAGATGTAGTTATTTTATCCTCTGTGCAAATCTTCGTCACACTTTTCATTGTATAATACTCCCCCCCCCCCCCCCACCCACCCACCCACATTTTCAAGTGTAGGGTGCGTTAGATTTTCCAAACCTATTTTTTTTCCATCAGTTGCTCAAAGTATATCTGTATATGTATGTCTAGATCACAGCAGATGCATCAACAGATCTTGTTTTACATGCCTTTTAGTAAGAATGGTTTGTGGTAATTGATAACATATTGTAACAGAAATTAATTATCAAAGTATACCTCAAAAGACTTTCACAAATACTAAAACACCTTATTAAAATAAATGGTAAGTTTCATGTTTATCTGATCTTAGAAGACAAGGAAAATCATTTTTGTCCTTTTCAGAAATTGGCACGTGATTTATGCAATGCACTGTCCTCAACCGAACAGAAGAAGCAACAAGCAGCCCAAGGGAAAATGAAGAAACAGTCAAAGAAGGGCAAAAAAGTGACTGGTATTACTTCTGCTCAGTCTACTTTTTATTTGTACTTTGTTACTCCCTCCGATTCCGTGTATAGGTCGTTTTAGGACACTTGGCTCATCAATATCAATATTTATTATATAAAAGTCGGGCCTGTTTAGTTGGTGAAAAGTGAACCCAAAAAGTGTTGCAGTACCTGTCACATCAAATCTTTTGATGCATAAATGGAGCACTAAATGTAGGTAAATAAAAAAACTAAATACATAGTTTGGCTGAAAAGTACGAGACGAATCTTTTGAGCCTAGTTAGTCCATGATAGGACAATAATTACCAAATACAAACGAAAGTGCTACAGTAGCCGGGCCCAATATATTTCACCAACTAAACACCCCCTCACAAAGATTGACAACTAATAGCTGATGTTGCTAGATTCATCATGGGAAATACTTAGTATATGACTTTCTTTGTTTGAAATTATATAGTTATACAGAAATTGCAAGTCATAGTTCTAAATGACTTGCATCTGGAACCAGAAGGGACACTTTCTAATGCATGTGCACAACGAGGACTCTTGTATTACCATTGTTCAGTTATCATTTGGCTATTACTGTGGTCTTTGGATTGTTCTTAGCTAGGCTGATACCTGCAGGGCTGCATTAGAGATGTTCGGTGATCTTTAGATAAGCAGGATCATGCTTTTGTTGTGCTTGATCAATCATTTGCATGTTCCATTTCTTCCATGTACGATTAGATTATATTAAATCCTATACATTGACAGCATATTTAGAACATGTTTTGGATCCTATGCCCAACAACCTTGCCAGCAAGAATAGCAAATATTTATAGTTGGATGTTTGCTTCTCTTACATCTTACCTACTTTTGGGCTAGGATTTCCTTGCTTTCAAGGGAGACACCACTCCTTTATGAGCAAGATTTTCTTTACCTTAGTTTTATTTTATGGGGAAATTTGCGTACATACAGTTTTTTTTTTTGGATAACAACATACACAACTTGGGCCTTATTGTTTTTTTTCCTTTCTTTGGTGACCTACCTTTGAATTCGATTATTCTCTTATCTACTTAGCTTTGTTAAATTACTTGATTATGCATAATGCCTTTTTTTGTTCCTGGAGTGCTGAAGTGTATTCTCTTATCTACTTAGCTTTGTTAAATTACTTGATTATGCATAATGCCTTTTTTTGTTCCTGGAGTGCTGAAGTGTATTTTCTTTACAGATGAACCTAGCCATGCACTGGAAACACCCCAACATCATAATGATGATGTGAATATTGCCCAACCTCATAATGATGATGTGAATATTGAGGTAGACTTCTTTTTAGTTTGTGTACTGAAATTCTTGTCTTAAAATCTTGTATAGATGTAATATTCTGGGAGTTGCCAAAAAAGGTAGGATTTGTTTTTCTGCTTACCATGATAATGATTTGTTATTCATGGCAACAAGGGATGAGTAGTCACATCTAACTTTGTAGATGTGGCCAGATGAAGACTCGTGTAAGGCCCTATTTTTTTATTCAAATTGCATGCACTGTCAAGAGCACAGGAGCCAGCAACAAACTTAGATATTCCATGAACCTTTTAAGAATTTGCGTGTTTTATCTGCAGCTTGACATTCATATGCTTATTTGGATTTTCAGCAACAGAAAGTTATGAGTAGCAAACTGTCACCAAATGGCGCCAAGGGGCAAAAGGGAGCTGAAAGGAGAAACAAGACCAAAAAATTGATTGAAAGAAAAACAGTGGTGACAGTAATGAGTAACAACTGTGCTCCTTTGGGAGGTCTTACTTCTGCACATTCTGTACTTTTAAAGCAGAGTTGTTTTCAGAAGGATACTGATGGACCACGTTTCTATTCTCATGGACTTTTATCCTTAGATGCTGACCTTGGGGTGCGAAGAAGCTCAAGAACACGCTCAAGGCCTTTAGATTATTGGCTTGGTGAAAGATTAATATATGGGCCTATAAATGATAGTAAGTACACTGATCTAGCACATGTGTCAGCAATGCAGACCTTTTTTTATGACCAAGACTTGTATACGAATTTAAGGTCAAATATATTACAGCAATTTCATCATATCAACTTGAAAATGCCATCTGACTGTCATTTTAATACAGCTGGTAACTTTGTGCATCTGGACTTTTTGATACTCAATTAATTGAAACCTGCTCTGTACTGGTAGTAAAAAAACATTGGTGGAAACAAACAATAAAATCCCAGTTGGGTACTGTGTTAGCACCCTATAGTTAAATAATACCGACATAATCACATAACACTACTCAAAGTTCTGTTTTGCATTTCACATCTGTACTTGCTGACCTAGTTGGCCCAATGCAAGATCCCCCAATGTCTATTTTTGGTATAATAAAGTAGAACAGCTACATTTTTAATCAAATACTTCTATCTTTTCCAGCTTTGCCTGCAGTTATTGGCATCAAAGCATACTCTCCTGGCCAAGATGGCAAGAGAACATTGAAAGTGAAATCTTTCGTGTCTGAGGAGTATTCAAATCTTGTCGATAAATCCGCGAGGTACTAAACAAGTCGGCAGGAGGATCACGCCAGTCCTGTTTTCACCTGACTTTGTGATGTTGACCTGTAAAGTTGAAGGCACACGTCCTGTCGAATGGTTGTCAGTATCTTCTAGACCTGTAATGTTATGTGGAAATACACTTAGCACAGAATGATACGCTGCGAAATGGCATTTGCATGTGGACTGTCATTATCTCTTAGTCTGGATGCGCTATTTCCTCTTCGGCTATTCGATACATGGAGTATATGCTGCGAAATGACATTTGCGTGTGCTGATGTGCAGCTGTAATGTGTGCCTTAGCGTAGTACATTTTTTGTAGCACTATGGTGTCTGGATTATATTCTTGGCTTTCTTCTTTTGGAAATAGATAGAAATAGAGGTAACTCAGCTGTTTTAAGGGAGATTGAAAGATATGTGGTAGGTTTAATAGATGTTAAAACTTTCGTAAATCACATACACGCTTTTAATAACTTTCCCATGATTCAACGGTTTTTTCACAGCTTACAGCTGAATCAAATAGATCCTATCATCCTAAGAGCTGACTGGCACGTATCTAACAGAACTATTGGTCCTAGATGTGTGTTCGTGTTGATTGATTTTGTTGATTTCATCTTGTCTTCTCGTATTCAAATTTAGGATGTGATACCAAGATAAATATCCATCCTGACCAATTGGCGGTGAATAAAAAAGAATTGTAGCTCACCTGTAAATATCGTGCGGATGCACGGGTGCCACTAGATCCAGGTACTATGATCATGCAGTCATCGTGACACAAGTTTTCCCTGGGAAGTGGAACCTTCTAGCCTTGCACTGCAAGATAAGATCCGGGTTATATATTATTGGATTAATTAACTTTGCGTTGTAAGAAAAGTAAAGAAATGAGGCATTAATATCTCCGTTCGAAGTCCTGTAAAGCCGTTTGTGTGGTACGATTCGGGAATGGCCTTGTCTACTTTGCTATCTTGTGTGCAAGGATTAATCTCAGTGACATGACCTCGATCATGGAACATTGTTAGCAGTATTGGTCAACATACGAGCAAGAATTTTTCTGAGAGGCCGATGGCCTAGATCATGGGACATTGAGCAGCGCTAGCAGCATTGGGTTAACAACTAACACTTTGATTATCTTTGGGGCTAAATGCCATGCCTCCATGTATTCCCTTTGTCCCAAAATCGGTCTTAGAACTTCTTAATTTTATCCTAAAATCCTTGACCCTTTTTAACTTCCAATACACCTTTCTCCTTTTCTCAATACATCGTTCTCTTCCAATACACCTCTATTTGTATTTGGGTCGGGTCTTATTATTGCTTCAAATTTGGTTTCCGGAGAGGTGAGGCGGAGGGAGTAGGAAAAGGGACAAAGGAGCAGGTGGTGAGAACGATGATACTAATGCCGGTTTTGATGTGCCTTTTCCTTTCTACCTCAAATCACCATAAGGAAACCATACGGGTGCCAGAACATTGGTACGCATTGTATAAACTGGAACATGCCTTCCATCTTTTAGCCCCTATGGAAATTACCCTAGTTGGCCTGAACATTGTACAACACACTGAAAATAATACATAACTTGCGATGATTTACCAGATCTACTACACATTCACTTGCGCTCTGCTTTCTGAACGAGACTCCAGACCCTGTTTTTTAGGTAGAAAAGACAGATACTAGTTGAGAACAACAATTTTCTGTCTTTTATTGGGCTTCTTTCCTTTGGCTGGACCCATCTCCGCGTCATCTGGACCTTTACATTTATTATCTTTGTCAGACACGATAGGTTTGTCACCAACAGCTTCAGCGCTGTCATCACTATCATCTTCCGAGTCAGATGAGCTGCAAGCAAATGGCATTTCTGAAGGCCGGGAGCCGTTTATTGTTGCTTCAGCAGCCTCCACAGCTTGCTCTGAATGAAGATCAGCAACACCAAGAAGCAGATCCTGTAGAAAAAAAATACATAGAACGAACGTCATGCAAACATCAGTTCAAACAGCTTAGACCTCAAGGTTTTGTCCATGTTGAGACAATATACTAGTATACTATCCCTCTCACCATCTCAATGTACTCCTCCTCATTCCCGGTGAGGGCTTCAATATCGTACTCCACAGGAGGCTTGTTCTGCAATTGCACAAATATGATTTAACCATAAATACGAATAACATGATTAATGCAAGAATGGTTAGAATCTTAGAATTGTACTTGTGCATCAAGCTGCAACTTCTGGTTGGCCCTTGCAATCTCCCCCAAGAAATCCTTCACTTTACCAATAACTGACACCCCAAAACAATAAATATTCAGTGAACAGTGAACAAGTAGCACACGAAAGAATACCGGAAATTCTTCTGTCTACAACCTACTAACTATGCCCACTGCAGCCCTAAACCTAGAAAATTACATGATTCAGTGGTGTGATTTAAGACTAAGGAAATACAGTACAAACAGAAATTAATGTAATAACTTTGGGATCTAGGGTTAGCCATCAAAGTCGGAAAATGTTAGACTATCCACACTCTTTATCCTTTAAATGCATTCTCTATCCGTCCTAGTCATCATGATTCTCTCCTCTATACTACTTTCTCCCGCACTCATGTATCATTTATATCTCTACTCTATATCAACTATCATTAGTGAGTCCCACTTGTAATTTTATCTAAATATATCCACGTGAGACGTTTGTTTTGAAGGATTTATTGAAACAAATTCAATGGTGCAATCGGAATTTAATTTAGTTTTTTGGTATGTGAGTTATAACATTTTCTTCCTCCCTTCTTTTATCTCTTCACACGCATGCAAGCAGCAGAGTGGGCAGGTGGTACGCCACAATGTTATGGTACAGAGCAGAGAAGCGCTATATATATCGTGGACACAAGGATAGCGCAGAGCAGCGCGTACCCCACTGCAGCTCGACCATTACGCTATCATGTACTGCATGGCCTTTACAGGTTGCCGCTGCAGGTAGCCTTATAACATAAAAAGTATGTGCCGTTAGAATCCTAAGTTTCTAACACTATGTATTGTAGGAAACAGAGGCGGATTCAGGCCCCAGGCTAGGGTGTCTGCAGCCTGGGGCGAGCCCAGAAAAATTCCACTACAAGTCTTTTGTGCAGCCCAAGAAAAGCCCACAGAACAGCCCACCCTGCCTGAATCGGCCGCCGCCCACTACTCCGACCGCCAAGCACAGAAGCCGCCCCTCGAGCGCGCCCTCCGCTTCACGCCCGTTCTCTGCGCTGATGGGCTGGTGCCCCCTGGTCTAACCATCAGCCCTTTGCACCTGAAGGTCCTGAACCCTCAAGACCTTGCCTCCTCTTCCTAAGGCCTTGCTGCTTAGGGCTAGCCGACGTTATGGATAGGCAGCGGACACGCTGCACAGATCCGCCCGCACCTGCGCCATTGCTTGCTTGCTTCTGATCTCCTGCATCAGCGACTGTTCCAGCGTCCGCCACCGCCACAGGCCCACAGCAGACTTGGTGCCCAACCTCAATCACCCAAGTCAAATTGAGAGGGAACATAGAAGAGCACATTTGTCGCGTCACACAAGTAAGAGGGCTACTATATCAAGATTTTCTATATTTTTTTCATTATCTGCTGAATGCTGATGCAAGAAAACCTGCTATTTTTCCAATCCTATCTCAGGTTCCACTTTCACGGTCCCTGTATCACAAACCGGTCTTTATAATGGAATAGGCTGTCTAGGATCTTTTTCAGTGGTTGTAATTCTAGCACGGAAACAAGGGCTAAAGTATTGGGTGGTGTTAAGCATCTAAAGGGGAACCAACACTTGGGCAAATGTGATATCGCAGCAATAGGCAGAGCTACAGACAGTTGATCTTGCAAAAATAAATGACTAAAAAAATGCAAATTCTAGTTTTATTTGCATTGTCACTGATTGTAGAGGATAGGAAGCTTGTTGGACACTTGCAATTCTGATGTTGGTGAGTTTTAGAACTGGTTTAGAGGCTCGTGATTTACCTAACACAGAGAAAGAGCTGTCCCCCCCCAGAACACGACTTTACACATATTTCAGAGGAAGAGCTGCTGACTGCACCATTGAGGAAATTCTTTGGGTAAGTGCCCCGACCTAGTTTAGACTGAATAACTAGCCTAGAGTTGCATGTAGGATTATGATTTTCTGCCTACAATCATTCAGGCAATGAAATTGATATGAAGAGCTAGCTCAACAGTACCTTGGCTTTTGGGGAGGGGATCAGTGGGCGGCCCCGACTTACGCTTCCCCTTCTTGTCCTCCTGCTGCTGCTCCTTCCTGCCAGCGAGAAGGGACTCTGCCGGTAACACGGACCAAAGCGTCGTCAATGGGGGTGGAGGAGAAATCGCCGAAGGGGTCAAAATGTTGGAGGCGAGAGAAAGGAAGGTTAAACAGATGGGGAAGCCTACCGATGAAGGAGGCGGGAGGCCTGGGGTCGGAGGGCAGGTCCAGGAGCTCCTTGCTCGGCTCTCCCATGGTGCTCTTGTAAAGTGTGTTAGCTTGCCAGTGGCGCGGTGGAGACGCTTCGGGGTCGTAGGAGCGGCGTAGTAGTCAGACCTTGGAGCGGCGCAGCCTCGGAGATCGGGGAGGAGCGGCGGTCGCGAGCGAAGGCGGCGGCGGCGGGGAGGAGTAGGGCTCGGCGCGGCTGCGTAATAATTGAATGGGCCGAGTCGGGCCGTATAGGGTTTGGCGCTTGAAGGTGTGGGGCCTGATTGTTAGGCAACAGGAAATGGGAAAAGACTATTCTAACTCTAAACAAGATATATTTTACCTCTAAACTCTTAATACCGTTCAAATTATATGTATGTTCTATTTTACTGATTTTCTCTTCTAGTTTAAAAAACAGGTGACTAGTCGACTAAGGTTTTGAAAGCACAAAACATATCTATAAGCTTTTCAAATTACAAAAAAATTAAAGGAATATAGATTGATTGGTCTATGAAAAACTATAAAATTTAAAGCTCATAAAAACATCTCTAGATTATTTGAAATATATTTACATCTAGGAAACTAGAAAAAAAATCCAAATTCAAACATCTAATTCTTATCTAAACGGTTTTCGAAAAAAATTGTTATCTAAACATATTTTGAAAACTTTTCGCAACCAAAAAAATGTATTGCACAATCCACACGAATGTACATAATAAACACATTCAACATTAATGTATGTTACACTCATGTTGGTAGAATTTCATTTTTTTTCATCATGAAAGTTTTAAAAAACATGTTTATACATTGGCTAGAATGTTTTAGATATTTTTTCTATCCTCCTAGACCTCAACCTATTTTTGAGTGTCTAAAGTTTTTTTTTTTTTGACAACAAATTGAGTGTCTAAAGTTGTTTTCACGAGGTTAACTATGACAATAAAAAAAGGTACTAGTATTTTTTATATCAAATAAAGATCATTAGATTATAAAATATGTTTTTATACTAAATTTATTTGAAGACATAATCGTTGATATTTTTCCTATAAAATAGGTTAAATTTAAGAAAGTTTAACTAGTGTCAAACCTAGAGTTGCATTTTTTTAGGATATATAGAATAAGTTGTACTAGAAAAATGCAAAAACAATGTACAATTCAGAACAGAGGGAGAGTGGCATTTAATCGGAGGTACATAAAAACAATTTTATTTTCAGTTTCACTTCAAATTTTAGTGGCCCGTATGTAGAAAAGGACATGTACACGGGCACACAGCAATAGAATAGCTAGGGAGATCTTTTGCAACAAACGGTTTGGATAGAAGTTGCTGCTGCTGCTTCTCCGTCACTGCGAGTGGACGTAAGAAGAGGGGGCGGGGCTTGGCTTGACGCCGGCGAGCCATGGCGGGGGCTCTCCTCTCCTCTCCCCACACTCTCCCGAGCCCCAGGCACGCACGCGCTCGCTCGCTCTGCCGCTTACACGATTCCCTCCCTCCCTTATTCGCCGCGCCATTCGTGTTGCTGCCTGTGCACACAACACCCACCCTCCCCTAGTCGACTAATGTTTGATTGCTGGGGATTGCGCAGGGGCAGGGGACCGCTCAGCGCTGGGGCACCGCGTGTTCTGCCACTGAGGAGGAGGAGGCCCTGTGTGCTCGCTTCGTGCTCTCGCGAGCCTGCCGCCAGGAACCGCGGCTTGGAGGTGGAGAGGAGGTGCCTTCTCATGTCCGGGCTCGTGTCTTCTTTCACAATCGTGCTCCCCATTTCAGGTAGAGTTCATGCAGGGGATGCCTCTCTCCGCTCCTCATGATTCTTTATTTTACCCAGTTCGCCCGTTCGGGTCTTCTGGATGGGACACACTGAATTTGTGAGGCGTGTCAGTTCTGACTGAGGCATGCGATTGCAAAATTCAGAGTAAAATTCATGAGCTATTAGCTGTACCGTCTTTATGAAATATATGCACAGTGTGCTTCTTTTCTCGAAACATCATGCTCATAAGTGTTTTGCTCGCAACAATTATGTAGAAGCATATGCTGTTATGGAGACTGCTGAAGACGTGAAGATGAACACACAAGTTGATGAGCTCAATGCGTACTCTTTTCTTTACCCGGTGGAACTGCCAGGAAAGAAATTTTCCTTCAAATGGTATTTCAGTTGTTTGCACTACAATATTTTTGTCCAGTCTACTCTTGTTGCTTGTGTATTCCCCTAAAAAAAAGTGTTGTTTGTGTACCTAGGTGGAAGTTGGATGTCCATGGATGTCCAATGGATACCCTCTCTAGTTCAAAAAAATGAAGAAGAGATGGTCTCCCACTAAAATTTGAATTTCTAGTTCATTTTTTAAAATCCATGGATGTCCAAATTAGATTAGTCTTCCACCTCTATTTGTGTACTTATTAGTGGTTTCTCATGGCTTCTCATGAAAACTAGGATAAAACTTATCACTTACATAAGATAAAACTTATCACTTACATATGACTATCTTATTATTCTGTTCCTAGGGTAGAGTCCAGAAAACCAGAGCGATATTCCTCTGCAGCGCCATTATCACGTGAGTAGCTTCTGGCATAACAGTGATGAGAAATGGTCTTGTTACTTTGTTCACATGAATGAACTAGATTATTAAGCATAAGGACTTTCACAGTTACTTTCTGAAATAACTGTATTATTTCGTAATGTAGCAAACTGACTAGGTCTCTATGCAGCTGATGCACGGCAACGTATCGTATCGGAGCGAGTTGACATGATACATAATGTTGTCATATCAGTCTCGGTAACTCCTCAAATACTCTATGATTCCAGGAAATGCATAAATCTGTAATTTGTTGGGCTGTACTAACCCAACATCATCTTTTAATAATTAAGTTTTTTTGTTTTGTTATTTTTGCAAATTGCTGTGTCTGTGACTAAATATTTCATTTCCGGTGCAAATTGTTATGTTTGATTATTTGGATTGGAAATACATCAGTTGAAACTCTCAGAAACAAATCTGACTATACATATTAGATGGTAACATCCATAATTTTTACTGTTACAGATCGGGCCAACGAATTCACGTTTTTTGCCTTCAAAAGACAAGAACTCGTGGGATCCCAAAGATGTTGCTGATTGCATTTTGTCTGATAGATCTACCATGGTACATGCTTTTTAGCTTTCTTTTAGATATGCCATTTCTTGACAAACTGTATATATAGTATAGACTAATAAAATAAGGATCCGAGTAATTTATCAGACACACCCAGACAGCAAATAAATGCAGAAATTTACATTATTATGTTCCTTAGTTACCTTGTGCTGAGATAAGCATCTAATAAAGAGATAAGTATGGTAGAACTTTCTGGTCTTGTGCTGAGCAGTTAATGCATAAAGAAAGCTACATTCAATCAAGCATAAATTTAAACTTATCATGGACTGAAGCAATGGTGGTCAGTAAGCAACAAAGTATAAATAATCCATAGAACTGATCAGAGATTGTTGACATTTCAAAAAAGATTTTAAGTTCCTTGAATGCAACTTTTAATGTTGACATTTGACATATCGATTCTACACCGATTTTTATCACCTTATAGAAGGTGACGACTGGCCAGCGCATGACAGAGAGTTCTGTCCTTGATGCACACACTACAGAGGTAAGATCTGACCAATGCTATCATCCTTTAAGAGCACTTTCGTTTTCCAGAGTTGACATGCGCCAATACAAATCGAAAATTATTTGTAGGTTGACGGAGAACCATATTGGTATTATGAGTATCTTATTCGGAAATCACCAACAAAATCTGTAAGTTTCCTGTCACATATACATTTGACAACAAATATACTCATATGAAGATTGTCAAAGAGAGACATATGCTTAGACTAAACTTCATGGTGCACTGTATTAACTATTTGATGTCCAAATAGTGTATAAGGTAGCTTAGATGTCCTTAATGATACTCGTTGTTTCATCAGGCACCAGAACCAAATTTATTTCGGCACAATGTAGCCTGCACTGCTGAGCGTGATGGTATTACTTCATCTTTCCAGTTTTTGTCATCGACCATTCAGTCCCTTACATTTGAAGTATTTCTTTGTTCACTCACCTTTTTTTTTTTCTTTCTTTTAATAGGGTACCTGTATTCACTGAATGCTTCCACCCTTAGCAAACAGTGGGAATCTGTACGTTTCAAATGTCCCACTAGTGCATACCACTTCAGCAAAGAAATATTCTTTAGTCTTTGATTTCATTTTGTGACTTCAATTATAGGAGGAACATATATTTGTCATACAAATATGTTTATATGTACCAGCTCCTAACCAATATTGAATTTTTGCAACGCAGATGGGGCCCTTTCTACAACAGACTGTGGCATCCTTTCGCCTTCTCCCCCCTACAGAAAACTATGTTCCTCCCTACAAGGATCCTTGGAGGTTTTGGTGAATGGAGATTCTTTTTGTAGTTCCCATTTTTTCTCTTCAGTTGACATTATAGCTTCAGGTTTTAGACCATATTTTTCACACGAGATCTTTAGCGAGTGCCTGTCCTTTCAGCTTGAGAGATAAAATTCAGAGATCCAGTTTGGTTCACCAATCCTGTCTGTTCTGATTAATCAGTTGTCAAATGCACCTTAAGAATTACTACTCCCTTTGTCCCAAAATAAATCAATTTCAAGAATCTCCCTATGTCAAAAAATTATGACACCAAATAGGATTATGTAGATTGTGAAAATATATTTTTTTGGTGTATCCAGTGATACTATTTTAATGTCACAAGTATTAATAATCTTTCCTATAAATTTAGTCAACTTAAAATAATTTGACATAGGTCAACTTTAGAAGTTGATTTGTTTTGGGAAGGAGGGAGTAATACACAAAAATCTTTGCGAAAGTTCTAAGGCATGAAAACGCATAGCACTTAATTTGTTTGTTTTTCCCTACCGCTTATATGTTAAATCTATAGCTGCATCCATTTCATATTTACTCTTTTCCGTACCAAACACAGCTTCTTATATTCTTATTTTTATCAATTCATTCCATGAGCTCTCTTTATTCTAATATCCAACTGCATTGTACTACCCTTTCTTGACTTCTTCCTGTTCCTGTTCCATCCTGGAGAAGTTTGCTAATTTTTCCAGAAGCAACCATAGTCACTGAGAACAGGAAAGTAGATTCATCATTGCAGCACACTGCATTTGCAGTTTAAACCAAATTTTGTGATAGTGAACACATTGTACTGGGAATGACCTTGTATATATAATGAATAAGATAATCATACCAGTCTAATCTGTTTAGGTTGCAACCTTTCCAAGAAGACATCTTAATAGGACCTCACTGTACTATACTAAATTGGCTTACTATATCATCTCCAAATTGGCCAACTTACAACTAGAGCACGCTTCAGAACTGCTGCTTTTACATTCCTCACATACACGCCTTCCTCACCGTAGTGCCCCCATTTGTGTTTCATGCTTCCCCTGCAATCCTCTCCAGTCTCCATGATTCTTCTGGAGATCTATCCTTCTGAAGGATGAACTCTTCATCGACGTGAAGAGTCAGTGTGGTTTACAGGGCTCTGTGTGTTCTAGGACCACCCATTAGCCTTGTAAACCGCACGACCCCTCATGTTGCCAAAATAGCTCGCAGCGAACACATTTGGGTTTTATCCTATCCAACTTTGCTGACTGGTGACAGATGTCCAAAATAGCAATCACTTATAAAAATCAACTTGCTATTACTAATGTTTCCTTGATGAGGCGAGGCATCTTGCATTGTCGAAAATTATCTGGAACAGAGTGTTCTCAAGATTCACTTATCCTCATAATATAGCAGAACTGCAGGGAGAATAACATAACTCATCTGTTGCTACAACATTTTATTACATTTTAACAACTCTGTTTCCTTGGTGTATCTGCATACATCCAATTAGTAGGCTCAAAAGAAGCGTTCTGTCTCGAACCAGCAACATCTTCTTCGCGTATCTCGCTGCTGATTTCTTTCAGATCATCATCCGTTAACTTCACCTTCAAGGAGTCAATGTTGGCATCTAGATTCTTGATCTTGGTTGTTCCTGAGTAAATTTAGAGAATATCTCTGTCAAACTAAATGCCGGCAGCGTGGAACTATTCAAACACTCATGTCGTAAGGTTGACCAGCGATGATTTGCATCCTTCTTTGAATAGTTCAAAAAATGGGTGCAAGAATGGCACATATATATGTTATGTTTGGAACAAGTATTGACTTTCCCAGCTCAGCAAATGAATCATACATGACTCAGTGGTTATCAAAAGGTCTTACCTCTTAGATACACATTTCAAAGGGAGCTCTCTATGCTATCTCAATGTGCTTTCTGTTCCTCAGTCAAACTAAATATACTCATTACTAAAGAAGTAAAAATGGATGCCTTTTAGATAATTTATCTTATTTTCTGCACCTATTTACGACTTCTGAATGCTAGACTTCAGTTTTCACCAAAACTCTAATTATCTATTGTATAAAGTATAAAGTATTGAGAGGTATCAATATAACGTATTGATATAGCACACCTGGTATAGGAACCACATCGTCCCCTTGATGCAGAACCCAAGCTAGAGCTAGCTGAGCTGGGCTGCACCGGTGCTTCTTTGCAAGCTCTTCCATTTTCAGATAAATTTGTTTGTTCTTCTCCAGATTTTCTGCTGAAAACCTTGGGTGCCTTCGCTGTTAAAAACAAAGTAAAAACGCTTAAGGAATGATGTTTCAAGGAAAAAAAAAAATCTTACTATTATTACTACTGGATGCTCTAACAGCTTCAGGTTAATTTTTATGAGACGCACTAGAAAGAAAGATAAACCTAAAATTACCATGAAAGATATATGGTTTGAAGTTTGATGGCCAAAACTGGACTTCTTTGTTTTAAAAATTCTAGAAGTCGTGCAGGAGCATAGAATGATAAGAGTATATTTACCAGATTAGAGTCAGCGGACACTTGTTCTGTGACTCCTCTTCCACCAAAAAACCCTTTGCCAATCGGACTGTAAGGAACAATTCCAATGGCCAATTCTCTAGCGTCCACAGATGGAGCACAAAGCATTCGGTTAGTTGAGATTATAATCATCAAGAATTAATGATGCGCCTGGTCATCATCATATATAGTTGCAGAGCTCACCTGCAGAGCGGCACAATCTCGGGCTCGATGTCGCGAGACCAGAGTGACCACTCCATCTGCACCGCGGTGATGGGGTGCACAGCATGCGCACGCCTAATGGTGTCCGGGCTCGCCTCTGACAGTCCGATGTACTTGACCTTCCCTCCTCCACCAACTGCTTGAGCTCACCAATGGTGTCCTCGATGGGGATGCTGGTGTCGACGCGGTGCAGGTAGTAGAGGTCGATGCAGTCGACGCCGAGGCGGCGGAGGCTGGCCTCGCAGCAGGCGCGCACGTACTCGGGCCGGCCGCACACGGTCCAGGCGCCGCCGTCCCGCCCCCGCGTCAGCCCGAACTTGGTGGCCACCTGCACCTGCTCCCGCGGCAGCTGCTTCAGCTGCTTCCCGAGCAGAATCTCGTTGGTGAGAGGCCCATAGATATCGGAGGTGTCGAAGAAGGTGACCCCGCGACGGAAGGCGTGCGCGATCACTGCGCCAGCCGCCTCCTCGTCCAGCGCCGCCGATCCGTACGCGCCCGTCAGCCCGAAGCACCCGAAACCCAGCTTGGAAACCTTTGTAATTTCATCGTTTGTTTGTAAAGGAAACCCACAAAGCCAGAACAAATAAAAACGACGATCACGGGAATAATCAGCTGCATGAAGAATCTGTAGAGATGAAAAGAGGTGGAAGTGGATCGGATCACCTCTAATCCCTGGGCGCCGAGCTTCACTCGGGGAACCACCACCTGGTCCTGGATGGCTGCTTGCTTCTCCATAGCCTTTGGTCGTAGGGCAGCACAACGAACCAGGACGATGGCACTCCCGTAGCAAGCTGCGGCAGCGGTGCACTGCGGTGGTTTAGTAAGAACTACTCGCACCTATTTCCGCCAACACTTTGGTTTTTAAGCTTAACAATCAACTTTGAAACCTGGACTTTTCGCTTTCGCCGCATCAAAAGTCAAGGCCCCCAACTTTTGTGTGCGAGAAGAGTACGTGACCACAAGTCTTTGATGAAGAAACTGGAGACTGTATGGAGATTTACACCAAATGGTCGTCATCAGTGTTCAATTCCATTCGATTGCCTTCGGACCTGAAACACCACAATGGTCGTCATCAGTGTTCAATTCCATTCTTCCTTCGGTTACTGCTACACCACAGACTTTGGACAGCAACAGGGTTACAGCGACGTGTGGACTTGCCAATCTTTTTTGGCCACTCGCTAAATTCACTCTAAAATAGTGCTTTTGCTTCTGCCTCGATGTAATTCACGGTAGACTTACAATCTTTTTTGGACAGTCTGCAAAAATGCTTGGAGTGCCTCTGGTGCGCTTGTAATTGCTTTTTCTGCCTCATCGGCATTCGCTTGCTACATCATGGTCCACAAATGAAGTATAACTTCATTTTTTGGTGAACAGTTTTGACTATTGTAATGAAAACTTGATATGCTTAGATTCATGATCAATATGTTATCGACATCATAACTTTGTAATCATAAAAATTATAATACAAAATAAATGAATGGTCAACTTGTAATTTAGATGACCGTGCCATGTTTGGTCACGTCTTATAAACTGGACCAGAGGGAGAATAGGGCTGGTAGTCTAGTCAAATATACAAAGAACTATACATTCCAATGCAATGGTATAACAAAGCCTTGGTGTTACATAAATAGAAACATGACGTCTCATGTCACAATATCTACTTTCGACCTCGCCAAGTGAGCAAATCCACCATGAAATGTAATGTCGGAAAAATAGGACTGGTACTCTAGTCATATTAATACACAAATAACTATATTCCAAGGCAATTGTGTAACAAAGCTCAATGTACAAACTTCAAGGGCTTATTGAGTAAAACTTATTACAGCTCAGGTAGCCAAGGAACAATCTCCTGTAGACGCCAGCAGAACAAGCTTGCAGCTGTATCCGTTCCAGCTGCAATTAATCACTACCAAGCCCTCAAGTCGACCTAACAAGTAGATTAAGCCAACATAGATACTACATATCTATACTTATTTACCTATTTGATACAGCAATTCATGTAAACTGCTACTCTAGGAGAAACTATGCAATGGTACTAGAATCCAGTTATTATGAATATCTATCTGGCATGTAGAATACTGATAATGCTTGCCATACCCAATCCTGGAGTCCCTACTGAACCGCCATAGATGCTGCTTTCTATGATTTTGTTCTCTCCTCTTTTTCTTTTTCTTTTTTTTTTTTTTACTTCCAGCAAACTTTTATCCACTACACCTACATGACTCCCAATTTGCGAGTCATCACATTACAAATTACACTGCATATAAAGTTGGTAGCTCACTTATGAGAGGTTAATACAGATATTTTCTCAATCTATAACTGTCTACATTTTGTATGTTAATCGTTCGTCAAGCAACTTATTCATCAACAGCACTATTAGAAACATCTGGGGGTCCACTGGAAGAGCATCTGCTTGAACTACTGCTTTCAGTGAGAGTGCAACCATTAGTTTGCTTTATGCAATGCTTCTTTGTTTTCAAGTCTGAAGAGGAATCCTGTGACAATGACAAACATCGATTATAACTTAGCTTGCCTTTATATCTAATCATAATTTGCACAAAAGGATTTACTAAGTGAAAAACGACCCTTACATTGTTAGCAATCTCTGCATGTGATTGACATGAAGAACCAGGAGTCTTCAATTCCAGATCAGTAGCAATATCACCAACATCACTGCTTCTCACTCCACAGCTTGGTTGCTGCAATGCAGATGACTTGCTTCTACAGTCTGCTGGAGAGTTAGACCTATGACTACTTGAATGGGTAACTGGAGTATTAAGTTGGTTAGATGGCTGATCAGTGGGAGGATGGCTGGGTTGTGTATATGCCATGTAGGGGATGCATGCATTTGGGATGGTTCCAGAAGTTTGACTGTGAAAGAAGTGGTATGTTTGCATCTGTGGATGCATGGGTACAGCACCCGAGGGTATGGGAACTGGGACTGGGTAGGGATATGCTGGAGGTGGCCCCATGACAACAGAAGGCTCCATTCCAGCCCACGGGTATAGCACGCGCATTCGTTGCTGATACTGATTATTCAAATTATCAACCTCAGATTTCAGTGAAGCTTTCTCATCTCTAAGCTCATTCTTTTCTTGTGTTAACTACAAGTACCAGTAAAAATGCGTATCAGGTGTCAGAACTTTTATGTGGTTGACCTAATACTTTGCACTAATATTTACCTCACGCGCTTCTTCGGAAAGTGACGTGTATTCAGCTTTCAGCTTGTTCACCTGAGTAGTCAAATCTTTCAGCATCTGGATTGTGTCACCAAGTATAGTTGCCTTATCGTTCCTTGGACGGTCTGGATCTGGATATTTGCACATGATAAAATTATTGAGCCAACTCTACCACTTTAGGAATCAAATAGTCCCTCCATATCGCAAATAGATGGCCTTTTTGGAACAGGTTTTGGTCAAACATTGGAATATAAACCATGAATAACTTTTAAGTCGTTGAGTTTGGAAATATGAAAATCATATCAATAGATTTGTCTTGAAAATTACTTTCATATAAATATACATATATAACTTTTCAATAAATATTTTTATAGAAAGAGAAGTACAACTTTGGAGACCGTGTCGCTGTCCTAAAGCCCATCTATTTGTGATATGGAGGGAGTATATGGAGCTAGTGGCACATACAACTTTTGAACATTGTTTTAGTTTTCATTGTGCATTAACTATCAAAGCTACAAAATATTTTCTTAATTTTAAGACAAGTAACACATTCATTTATGATTTTCATATTTTAAGACAAGTAATACATTTGCAGTGATTAACCTTTCTAAATTGCAGGTGCCCATGTCACCATTCTGCATGTGGACAATTACTGATTACTAAACACAAAAAATCAGGGGCATCTGTACACAGGCTAAGCCAAGAAGTGGAGACCTTCCAACAGCTCAAGACAGTGACTTCAATCCTTCTACAAGATTTTGGATGCATTATATCATAATTTTTGTTATTGGTTATTTGCAAATAGCTTCATAAAAGGCTCATGACAGGGCCTGTGGATGGAGAATCATAAATACTATAGAAGCCAGGACTTTGCCCAAATGCCCTAAACTGATGATAAACAGGTCAAAACAGTATAGAGGCCCACTTCTAAAATGCAGTACATGAACTTATCACCCGTGGTTCACTGCATAACTGCATAAGATCTATGCATGTATGTATGTACAAGTTTCATCTGCAGACCAGTTCATTAAAGTAAACTGTCTATACATAGTTTCACTACTAACACACAATATGGTCAATGAAAGGTACGTAGAAAATGTAAGTTCCTTGTGCATTGTTTGAAGAGCATGCCCTGATGAGTAGGAGGGTGCCGGATGAAACTAGGAGATTATGATTTAGTCAGAGCGGCTTTTGTGACAATAGTCGGTGACAATATGAAAATGTAATTGATAGCAAACAATCATACAGAATGCCCTCTAAACTCCATTCCCTGCCCCACCAAAATTCCCACTCCCATGAAACAAATAAAAATATTTTTAAATTCCTACGTCCAAATCCCATTCCCTCCTTCCAATTAGTCCGAACCAGACATGCCCATGGTATGCGTTGTAGGAAACACTATGAAAGGAGTATGACACATGAACCATAAGGACAGTAAGCTAAAAACTCAAATCGGATACAGACACTGTAAATGACCGTCCAACATCTCTAGGGCCTCATAGACCTAACAAATTCTTACTGGTACCATACAATATCTCTAATATAAGGCGTTAAATACGGTAATATATATTCTTGCTAACTTTCCTAGTCAACTTGAAGCGATTGGTATACAGCATGGTACCATGGAAATGCTATATGGTTAATATATGGCACTGGACTGGAGCATATATTGGTTGTATAAGATGGATAGGTCATAGACATAGCTTGTGCTTTAAGATAAACATTCTTGCTGATTTAGCCTTCTAAAATAATGATTTTTTGTAACACATAGGAGCAAAGAGACCCAAGAAAATCCTTAAAAGCTACATCATACCAAGTGCATTTCCCAAGTCCTGGAACTGTTCGTTTAATTTATCTCTTCGCATCTTCTCACGATCAGCCTTTTGTACCCTGCGCGCAGAAGTTGAACCCTGGGCTTTACCCTCTGCCCTTTGACTTGACAAGAGAAGGGACATTAATTAGAGCGAATTTCAGGTCTGATCATCATAAATTATTTTGTACAAAATCACACGCAAGACTATCCAGAATTCCATTGGTTATCACACTTGGATTTTAATCAGGGCCAGACCCAACAAGCGACACGGGTGTACACATGTCCGATAAATACATCTGTGATTAAATCAGATCCGAATGCAAATAACCAAATAGCTCAAGCTCTATCAGATCCTAATACAAATAGCTCAAGTTAGGGTTCGGGTGCTCAATTTGCACAGCAGGAAGGAAAGAGAAGGGGCGGGCATACCTGCCGTGGTGGGCTCCGGTCGCCGGCAAAGGCCCCGACGAAGACATGATCAGCAGGGCCGTATGGCGTCAGTCGCCCTAGCTCTCGCGCTCGCGTGGTGAACGGGAGAAAAGAAACAGCAAACTGGTGTGTGAACGCATGAGCGCTGAGCGCAGTTCTTCCGAGGCTGTTTACAGCTTTGCTTATCCGCGCGCTATTGGGCCGGTTTCTTTTTCTCCTTTTTTTTTTTTTTCTTGCGTCAAACATTGGTTGGGCTTCCAGGGCACAAACAAAACATTTGGGCTTCGTTCTTTCGCAAAATTCTCCGGCCTTCTGACTTCCTCCATCGTCGCCGTCCCGCCGCCGCCCTCTCCGTCGTCCTCGCCGTCACGCGGCCCTCTTCCATCGTCTCCGTCCTCGCCGGCTCCCGCGGCCCCACTCCTGCCTCCGGTTCCTCCTCTCGAGGGAAGGTGGCGGCGCCGAGGCCCGCGAGAGCTTCTCCGAGGAAGTACAAGACGCGGTAGCGTCTCCGAGCGGCTCAGGCCCTGCCGGCGCCGAGTTCTCCTCTGGCTTTGTGTGTGCCTGAGTGCTTCCCAGAAGCAGACTCCCAATTGAAGCGTGGTCAAATAAAGTTGTTCCAATGGCAATCGAGTGCCTCGTGCTAGGTACGCGGAATCGTGCTCCTCTCTTCGCCCTCCTTCAAACGCAATGCTCGATTGCAGCCACACTAATGCTGTTGATTGCAGGGGCGGGGCAGGAGGTGGGGAAGAGCTGCGTGGTGGTGACCATCGGCGGGAAGCGCGTCATGTTCGACTGCGGCATGCACATGGGCTACCACGACCACCGCCACTACCCGGACTTTGCGCGCGCGCTCGCTGCCTGGGGAGCGCCCGACTTCACCTCCGCCATCTCCTGTGTTGTCATCACGCATTTGTGCGTTGCAGATAATCATTTTACTCTTTCCCCTTTTTGCTTGATATACTGCAATTTTCTTCAGATTTTTGTGCGATTGGTTGCGGGCTGAGGAAGCTTGTGCTGTGCAGCCACTTGGATCATATTGGGGCGCTACCCTACTTCACCGAGGTCTGCGGGTACCATGGCCCCATCTACATGACGGTGAGTTATGAACATGATGTTGTTTGTGTTACTAGCTAAACGCCTGTGTGTTACTATGGCTAACGAAAATTTTATTAACAAAAGTTGCTTCACGAGAATTTAACTGTTAATTGGAATTTTTTGTAACTTCTGTTATATAACTTTTGTTATATAAAAACTTCATAATTGTTTTCATGGTAACAAATATCATAAGAAATGACAATTAATATTAAAACAAAAACACAAAATCTAGCATCATGGTGAGTATTGTTCAAAATTGATCCAGAAAAAGCATCACAAGCCATAGAAACCATAAATCTGGGTTAAATTAAAGCCATCATAGTAGATCGAACCTTGCGTTTGGCTAAGATATGTCTCTTAGAAACATCAGCTGTAAGTGTAGAAATGCAATATGCAAGCATATCACCCCTTGCAATGTCTGAGTAACTTCCTGAAGCACATTGAAATTGACTGAAACATACTTGGACATTTTTTTTGTTTTCACTTGGCACAATATTGAATAGTTATTCTTCCAAGATCGGTATATAGATGGTATAATAAAACTGAGGCACCAAGCTAGTTTTGGACTGATGCTGATGCTGATGTTGAAAAACTAATTGAAAGCAGCAAGCACATGAATTATGAATAATATATTGAGTAAGGCATGCTGAAGTTTCAATGTTCCAGTTAAGAATGAATGGCGTTCAATTGCAGTGACTTTATTCTTAAACTTGAATATTACATTCAACAAACCACTCAAAAGGTACAAATATGATACCAAAACCCAGTTACAGAATCACCTGAGGAATCATATGGCTAGCATTGTCTTAGCAATGTGGATACATCATTTGGGCTGGATAGTGAGGATAAAGTACAGGCATCAACCCCTGGCACCACACAAATATTTCTCTGACCAAGCAACTGATACCTATTTTCAGGAAGAGAAGCGTGGGAATCGTATTTGTATATCTCCATCTACATATATAATAATATGTCCAGAACCATGTATTTCAATAGCTATAGTACATATCTCCATCTACATATATGAATATATGAAAAACCAAATATGAAAAACCAGAGCAGGTAGAGGCTATCGCTGGGGCAATAAATTGCGACGGTGGGTGAAGTGGGGTGGGACCTGGGTTAGTGCATACTTTTTGAGTAGTAGAGATATAGAACGTGCCTATTGTTGTCTAACTTGGCTTCAAGAAAATCCTGGATTGGTTGGGTTATTTAAAGTTTGGATTGTACTGCTTCTGATACAAGAAGTATGTTTGGGTAAATGGTCTTTCATTTTATTAGCTTATATGCTTGGGTGGTTATCTTCCTTGGTGTCCCCACTTATATGAAGCATCTATATGTTGCAATGATTGATGATCAATCCATAACTTGTGTCATGGTACCTTAAACAGTATCCAACAAAGGCTTTAGCTCCATTTATGCTCGAGGACTATCGGAAAGTAACGATGGATCAGAGAGGGGAGGAAGAGCAATATAGCTATGAAGATATTCTTAGGTGTATGAAGAAAGGTAATCTTAGTTCAGTTTGGAACTTCTAGTACTTGTCTACTTAGACATGATGCTGGTGCAGAAGTAAGCTTGTATAATAAATTCATAATTCTCTTTACTTGTAAATTTGTAATACTTGACCTTTCAGTCATACCAATGGACTTGAAGCAGACTGTTCAAGTAGATAAAGACCTAGTGATCCGCGCCTATTATGCTGGACATGTAAGTTTCTTACACTATTGTTCATTCAACATTCTGTTCAGTGTTCTTCAAGTAATTTGAAGTCAAGTATTGATTTAGTTCTCTACTTTCTAATCTAGTAAAACTGTTGCCAAACTCAAGGTTATAGGGGCTGCCATGATTTATGCAAAAGTTGGGGATGCTGCTATGGTATACACCGGGGATTACAATATGACACCAGATAGACATCTTGGGGCCGCACAAATTGAACGCTTGAAGTTGGATCTCTTGATAACAGAGTATCGTCTAACCTCAAACTCTAAACATATTTTTCTGTTTTTTGGTTGCCTTTACTTGGATCTATAACCAAGTGTTGTTGCGATTTATTCTACATTATATTTCTTATGTCTTCACACAGGTTTGTATGGGGTGGAGGACCCTGACTAGGTAGTCATAATTGGTAGAGGGGTGAGCGTGTTCGCCTTGGCGCCCTATATTTGGGAGAGGGAGGGAGGGTATTCTGTTTCCTAAGTCCCACTGATTACATCTGCTTAGTTGATAAACACCAAGTTCAACAACCTCCTACTTCCAAGCACTAACAAACCAATCGCTAACAAGTAGCAGTCCTGGAACTGACCAAACCAACTGAAACTGAAGACCTTGTAACTTGTCAAGCAGTTATTGCCATACTCTCTGGTGGGTTACCGCTATGCTCATGAGTCATGACATGGCTGCACCGCTCTTCTTGGAGCATCTGCTGTAGTGCTTGCCCTACATACAAACAGTCTAGAGGGTATGTTTTACCTATTTGACTTTTCATTTGTGTGGTTGTCTTGGTTGATATCAGATTTTGCTAATATGTTCCAGACCCACCCACGGACCATTGCTTAGCCCCTGTTGTTAGCCAATCTGTTCTTTTGGACATCGTTTGGGTTATACTTGTAAATTATCTATATAGTTTGTTATTACACTTGCTATGCAGTTGAATGTACTAGTTTCTAATGCTCCGATAGTCAATGAACCTGCATTTGTTTTATGGTTGCTGTGGCTTAAATATTTTACTGTTATATTTGAATCAAGAGCATCAATTGATGTAGATGATTTTTTTCCCCTGTGTACATAACCAATTAACTAATTTTCTTTATGCAGATCAACATATGCTAAAACTATACGTGACTCAAAGCATGCCCGAGAGAGGGAGTTCTTAAAAGCGGTATGAAAAGTCTGAACTTCAGTGTATAGATTTGTAGATTTCATTGTATGTGTAGCAACCAATGCTTTTCCAATGGTGCACTACTCAATTTTCTAGGTTTTGGATTGTATATGCTTAATATTATTTGGGCACAACACAGTCGACGAAGTGTGTCTGTTTTTTTTATTCCTGACATTTGGTGTGATAAGATGCATTCTGACTGTATTAAGCCAAAATCTTGTGAAGTGTACACAGTTGATTTTACTTTCAAGGCATAACTGAGTATATGTTTCCTCTAGGTACATAAGTGTGTCTCTGGTGGAGGTAAAGTTCTAATTCCAACGTTTGCTCTGGGAAGAGCTCAGGTATTCTTCGTCTCTCTTAATTCTAATTTATGAGATACCCATCCTGAAGGCACACTGTTCAAGGGTTTCATAACTTAGTATCCATTTATGACGCCTGTATTTCAGGAACTATGTATGTTACTGGATGACTATTGGGAGAGAATGGACTTGAAAGTTCCTATTTATTTTTCAGCTGGTATGTGTGGTTTCTTGAAAGTTGAAACCTTCTTGCACTTTTCTGCTGCATGTGAAGTTTTACTTGTTGATTGTGCTATAGGTTTAACCATTCAAGCTAACGTGTACTACAAAATGTTGATTGGATGGACTAGCCAAAAGATCAAGGACAGCCATGCAGTGCATAACCCATTTGACTTCAAGCATGGTATGATTCAGTTCTTCAAAAGCTAATTGTCCCATCCTACTTTGAGTGGAAATGAAGTGCATATGATTAAGTTCAAAATCTATATATTCAATAGAATTTTAACTAAGTAACTAACACTCAAATTTATCCTTTTTATTTTTTGCTATTTTTTGTAACTGTATGACACTAATTGGTTTTTTATATTTCTTTAATGAAAGATTTGTTTATTTAATCATAATATTGGTAAAAAATTTTGCTATTTCACTTGTTATGTGGTAACCAGAATTGAGATATGAGGTGTTTTATTTGCAAATATTGAAATAACAGAGACAATATTTTTCACATTTTAGTTTGCCAGTTTGAGCGCTCCTTCATTAACAACCCTGGTCCCTGTGTACTTTTTGCAACACCTGGTATGATTAGTGGAGGATTTTCTCTTGAAGCGTTTAAGAAATGGGCACCATCAGAGAAGAATCTGATTACACTTCCAGGGTATACTCCATACCTTTCTTGTTTATTCCATTTTTTTTTTTTCTTTTGTATCACTCTTATATAGTCAAAGATTTACCAAACCTTTATTCTACATATAGTTATTCTGATGCTGCTTTTCTATTTTTCCCACACAGATATTGTGTTTCTGGAACCATTGGTCATAAGTTAATGTCTGGGAAACCTACAAGGATTGATTACAAGGACACTCATATTGATGTCAGATGTCAGGTCGATTTTCACCTCATTTCATATTTTGCTACAAAAAGTACAAATTTAAATAGTAATGACAAGAACATGGTCAACCAGAAGGAAGCCTTGTAAATCCCTACTGTTTATCTATCTATTGTTGAAGTCTGGCTTTTAAATTCGATCCATATCAGTCCACACTTATTGTTCTGCATGATTAAATTCTACTCTCTCCGTTCCAAATTATAAGTCACTTTCACTTTTTTTGGCTCATCTATTTTGCTTTGTATCGAGACATATTATCATATCTAGATGCATAGCAAAATGGATGTACCAAAAAAGTCAAAGCGTCTTATAATTTGGAATGATGGGAGTACTCACTAAAGGTCGCTTGCTCAAGGCCCTTAGCTTTCTAGTGTGGTTGGCTGGTTGTGGTCGTTTTTGTTTCTTTTTATGATTTTTTTTTGTGAGTAGCATGTGCTGAGGAGGGGCTTTCCTAGTCTCCTCCCTGTTTTTGTACATTCTGTACTTTATCTTATTGAAATGTCAGAGTTCTCCTGCATTGTTTGATAAAAAAAATGAAAAAAAATCTACTCATTACCATTCATGAAGCATATATGAATGTTGACACACAACACAATAGCTCTCCACTGGAAACATGTAGTCTAGGAATTGGAGCTTTCTCAGATTAATCATGATGTTTGAAGTTTCTGACAGAATGCTGCCGTCAGTGTCTAATATCTTACATTTCAGTTGTATCTTACATTTTTTTTCATTTCTGATTTTTTTTTTGCCCCCTCACTGAGTTTTTTGCCCCCTTTACTTTTTACCAGATTCATCAGCTAGCATTCAGTCCTCATACAGACTCCAAAGGGATTATGGATCTGACAGAATTCCTATCACCCAAACATGTAATTCTCGTTCACGGTGAAAAGCCTCAGATGGCTTATCTGAAGGAGAAGATCGAATCTGAATTGGGGATGCCTTGCTATTTCCCAGGGAACAATGAATCCATCTCCATTCCGACAACCCAGAACCTTAAAATGAGTGCCACAGAAAGGTTTATTACAAGCTGTGCTGTGGAGCAAGGTAAACGTAGCATGCACAAGCGAAACCTTATTTGTGGTACAGGTTTGTCAGAAGTGATTGACAGCGATGAGGCGTCGGCGGAGGGCGTTCTTCTGATGGAGAAACACAAATCTCCGAAAATTCTTTGTGAGGATGAGCTCCTTGAGGTGCTGGGCATGGAGCGGCATCTTGTCCAGTTTGAACCCATGGCCTCCAGAATTGTAGCTGCTGTTGAATCGGAGTTGCAGCGGGCTAAGGCAGCGGACTTAGATAACGATGAGAAATGAATGCAATAGTAGTGTACATTGCCATGATTTGCCCCATTATTCTTTCACTTTTAATTTCTGAAAATGTGGGGAATGCAGTCGGTAATATGAAACAACACTTCATCTCCCTCATCAAAGGCTGTTATTATGCTGACCACCTCCTCGTACAATACTCTCCACCCTCCTGGCCTTCCTTTGGTCCTTTCATGATGAACTCGTACATTTGGGCGTACCTACACTGGGCGAGGCGCCTCAACACAACACTGGACTGGAATTGGCAAGTTTAAGGGGACAAGTGTGCAATTTGGTCGAGTCTGGACGCCAGGGGACCGTCCAGGTCGTCCAGGACGATTAGTCGTTGTCTAGGGCGATTAATCGACCCCTATATGGGGGACTAATATATACCATATATATATAATTATATACTTATATAGTTACACAATATACATTATAGCATATATGTGTTATTATATATTTATATAGTTATACACTAATATATACTACATGGTCTAGGCTTTAGATTGGTCAGTTGGCTACTTACTTGGCTGCTGTAGAGCCCTTTCTTGTCTTGCTGGCTGCTGTAGAGCCCTTTCTTGTCTTGCTGGCTGCTGCTGCCAAACTGAAAATATAGAAAAATATAGCATATTAACAAGGCAATCACGTGAAAGGCAATCAAGTGAGCAACAAAGCAAAATAACACAGTAAAGCACATAATTTAAACCAATCTAGAACTCCATAGTGCATTGCATAGTGGTTCACAATGCCACACTGCCACTGCCATAGTGCATACATCAAGTCCATTACATAAATAGGTAAAACAACAAATAATCTAAAGAACTACTCAAGTGGTTCAGGATCTACAGAAAAGCCTCCTCCATCTTCATGGTTGCCCTCATCCTCCTCCATTGGTTCCACAGGATCAGATGCATCTTGATCTTCTCGGGCTTCATCTCTTGCACCAGCATCATGGTCACTATCTCCACCTTCAGATATATCTGGTGCTGCAGAAGTCACCCTACTACGCTTCCTGTTCCTAGTGTAGGTCTTCTTGACGGCAGCGGAAGCACGGGTAGCAGCAACCCTAGGAAGGTTACGACCTTGTAGATTCTCAGATGCACCAACAACTTCATCCAAAACAGCCCAAGGGAGCCCATCCCCACAATTCTCATCCACCCATTCATTGTCCCATTGAAACTCTTCTAGCAAGAGAGGGTTGCTCCTCTTGCCTTTGCAACCAAGTTCTCAATTTTTTGAAACCTATTTGACATATTTTTGTTGTAACTGACATACACCAAGTTATTTAATCTCTTGTGCTCTAATCTATTCCTCTTTTTGGTGTGCACCTACAAAAAAGAAAGCAAATGACATAAGAACATCACATTGTCAACACTCTACAATTTGCAAAAGCACTAACACTGCAGTGATACTTACACCCGAGAATTCACTCCAGTTACGCTCACAACCTGATGCCGAGCAACAAAGATTGACAATTCTCTTTGCAAAACATTGTAGTTCAAATGAATGTGTACCATATGCACACCACCAACGAACTGAAACAAAATTAGACTTGAATCAGCTCACAGTCACAGCATAAGAAAATCAACACAATTGTAGGAAAGAAAATGTGCTAAACTTACTAGGATTCTTTTTGTCTCTGTCCCTTATAGCTATAGGCATTGAGAAGCTTTCGCCTTCAGATTGTTCATAGTCATCAGCTTGCTGCGAAATCTTGGTTGACTCATTATCATCAGCCATCATTTTCCATAAGACTTGATTGAACATGCCTCTTAACTTTGAAGCTTGTCTCTTGTCTTTCTCCCTTATAGCAAAGAACTTGCTGGGATTCAAGAAAAGGGCTACCCCATATAGATTTTGATCCATTTGGGTGTGCCACCTCTTATCAAATAACTTCAGCACTTCCTCAAGTAACTCAGGTTCATCTTTTAGAGATTCTTTGATGGTGCTTTTTGCTTTATCCATGGCTGTAGTGATCTCAGGAGCTGCTGGTGTCTCATCCCCATCTACAATCCGTAGAGCGATGAGAAGTGGTTGTGAAGCTTCCAAGCATTTTTCCAATTTATTCCAAAATCGTGCAGACAAGATAATGTTCTCAACTCGTTTGCCTTCAGCAGACTTAGCCATGCTCATATTGTGCCATTCCTCGCTGACAACCAAATTTCTCAAGCCTTGCTTATGTTTATACATACTTGCCAAAGTCAGATAAGAAGTAGCAAAGCGAGTAACAGCTGGCCTCACAAGATCCCCACCTATTTTCTGCCTCATTAGATCAAGTATCCTCCCATGCTTGTATAGAAATCTACTCAACTTCTTTGCTGAATTTATGGCAATGTTGAACTCCTTTATATCTCCAGTATCTTGTAGCAGCAAATTCAAGCAATGGGCTGCACAAGGTGTCCAAAACAAGGGTGGGATCTTCTCCATGAGTATCCTTCCCGTTGCCTTGAAGTTAGAACCATTGTCAATGACAATCTGCACCACATATTCCCTCCCAATTTTGTCAATTTGTTTCTCCAACAAATCTGCTAGCAAATGCTGATCAGCTACTTCACTTGATGCATCCACTGAACCTAGGAAGAAGGTCCCTGCTGGACTATTTGCAAGAAAATTGATTAGATGACGATGGCTAGTATCTGTCCAGCCATCAGACATGAGAGTGCAACCATACTCTTTCCAAGCTTCCTCATGCTTCTTCCTTAATTCAGTTGTCCTATCAACAACCTTTTCTAACAATGGCTGCCTAATTTCATGGTAGGATGGCGAGCGATACCCAGGTCCATACTGCCCAATAGACTCAAGCAAAATCTCCCAGCTTCTGGAGTTAATGACATTGAATGGTATACGATTTCATAAAAGAAATCAGCTACATGATCATCAAACTTGTTTTTGCTCTTTCTTTGTAGCTTGCTCTATAGTAGACTGAGAACTTTTGAATTTGTGCCTTTCTGAAACTACCTGTTCTGGTGTCTTCCGAAGCATGGTGACAACTGACTTGGTGTTCTTTTGATTTGCTGATTTTGATGAACCACCGGCAGCCATAAAGGTAACAATGGAAGATTGAGCTACCTTCTTCTTTGCTTATGCTAGCTTTTGTTTGGTCTTTGTACCAGAACTAGGCACCTTTTCTGGTTCAACTTCATCACCTTCACCCTCTTCAGAATCTGGTTCAACTTCAGGAGCTACCACAACTGCAAACCTTGTATTCTTCTTGATGTAAGAATCCATCTATTTCTTAATAATCTCAGGGCATTTTTCACATCCAATTGTATCACCATAACCTCCAACAAGGTGTTGTTTGAACCTACTGATTCCTGAAGGAGTTACCTTCTTATAAAAAATGCATTGCACAGGGTCCTTCTTTGTTATGTTTGGCCACCATCCAAACTGCCATCCAGGATCTTGAGACTTTTCCTTCCTCTTGGGATCTTTAGCTTCAGCAGCCATTTCTAGAGGCAACTTTGCTAGGGCCTTCTCAACAATAGATGCAACATCTGAAGCAGTTGATGTTGCTGAACCAACAACAGCTGAGCCTGAAGCAACTGAGGAGCCTGGACTAGAACCAACTTCTCCTTGAACTTCAGCCTTAGGCATGTACACTTCCACTACATGCTGCCTCTCTCGATGTAGTTCTACACAATGAAACAGAGCCTCAAGCTTCAAGCACAAGAAAAGCACCAAGCTTGAATGAGGAGGTGATGACTGATGACTGACCTGAGGAGGAGGAGCTCATCTTCGCCGTGTAGTCTTCCTCCCTTGCAGGTTTGCACACTTGACCAGGTCCTGCACACCCGCTGGATCTACAGGCCTGTGTGCCTGTAGCACTGCAGTAGCAGCAATAGTAGCAAGGAAGAGAGGGGGGGAGGCTGGAAGGGAGGGAGGAGCAGCAGGGAACCAGAAGGGAGAAGAGGAGAGGTTGGAGGCGGCTGCTGCAGCTAGATGGGAGAGCCTGAGGTGCACGTGAGTGTGTATGAGTGAGTGAGAGGGTGAGGGAGTGGGGGTAGGAAAGAATAGAAACCATAATGGGCTTGGGCCAAAACTCAAGACAGCTACAAAGGCCCAACTCTGAGAGGCAGACCAGTCTCTGGCTGGACGCCCAACATAGCTGGACGGGCGATTAATCGCGTCTAGACGGCGACGTCGGACGTCCAGGTTTCTGGACGTTCTGACCTGGTCGGGCAATTAATCGCGTCTAGACGGCGATTAATCGGACGTCCAGGTTTCTGGACGTTCTGACCTGGTCGGAAGGCCTGGTCGAGTTGGGAAAAACGTCCAGGACGATTAATCGCGATTAATCGGACGTCTTGAAAACAGGGGCCGAGACCGAAGTGAGAAGTCAAGACAAGCTTAGAAAGCCGAGTATACAATTTGTAAGTTCTATGATCACGATAAAAAATCGAGACAAGTTCAAGAACTGATAATGAAATTTACTCATTAGATTAACTCTGTGCTCCTTTTATTTGAGTCACGCATGAGTAGTGTCGTTGTGGTTTACTATCAGATGATGATGACACCAACCAACGTCAGATGATGAAATGAAGACTCGAGAGTCAAGAGCAGGGCACTTTTTAAACCGCTGCAGGCTGCTGACGTCCGTGCAAGATGTTAGGCCATGCATGGACGGGTCAATCCTAGTTTCAACAGGTCTAGCAGCAGTCAAGATACGGTACAGGAACACTGCACTCTTGAATGGTGAATGCTAAGCGCGTCGTCTAACTTAGGTTGTATACATTCCATATAGCTCTGAGATTTCCAAACTGGATTTTTTGCATGGAACAATCAAATAGTCGCCAGTCCACATTTGGAATGTTGAAACTTGGACCTTGATCGACAAGACAGATGTGAATATGTAACCGGGATCTATCCATGCTTTGCATGCATGACCAGGTGGCGTCAGTTCAATCCGTCAAAAACGTTTTCTCAATTCATCTGCCGCGCGCAATGTCGTGGAACTTAACATCAGCTTGGCTAGTTCAACGATCAATCGTCCCCATCGTCTGAAGTTCTGGACGATTACATAGCTCTCTGCAATGCCTATAAGTAGACACCATTGTTTTGAGCTCTGGACTCACAACAACCTGTGTTACCTTGGCTAATCAAGACTGCAAAGATCTCTAGCTTTGCTTGGTGCACGCACACACATCCTGATCAAGATGAAGGGAGGAGTGAGAGTAGCAAGAGGTGCGGCTGGAGCGGCCTGGCCGCTGCTTGCGCTGCTCCTCGTCGCAACATCTGTGCATGCCGACGCCGCGGCAGCGCCGGCGGCGCGGCGCCTACCAGCTGATGGCGCCACCACTGTGCAGCCGCTGGCCGAGGCGCCGCCGCCGCCGCCACTGCAGGTATCCGTCAGTAAGGCATCGGCAGGGCCTTCTTGCGGAACGAACGACGTACACATTTCTTGCCCTCCTCCTCCTCAGGCGCCATAGCGCAAGGTAGCTACATATATACACACGTGCATACACTCTCCCTGTAATATTTTGTAAGCTTGGAATTTTGTTTGGAAGAATGAGGTTATTAGCTTGAAGAATTTTGGCGTTTAATTTCTAGGCAGGCATTTAAAGGACCAGAACAGTTTATTAGCAGTGCAGAATAATTTGTTCATTTGAATTATACCAGTTGTTTTGTAATAGAAAGGAGCCGGGCAGCCAGCTATAATTTCTTGGTTTAATATTTGTGCATAAGACTTTTATGTGTGTGGACCACGGTTCAAAATTTTGGCTTCGCGATTCTCGGTTCAACCACTGACCTCTGGTAAAATATATACGGTAATTTCGTGATTCTCGTTACTCTAGTGGAGCAGTTTCTCTAGTACAGTTAAAGCACTTGTAAAAACATTTTGGCATTGCACCATAGTGCGTGGAAAATGAAGCTCCCAACGTAAAATGCCTTCTGAGAGCTCCAACTTCTTCAAGTAGAACGACATTAAAAACAAAAAACAATCTATAATTGAAATTTGAGCTATTTTATTCATTTGATCCTCTTATAAAACACTAAAGTCGCCACCTACAATGATATAGGTAAGGTTTCTTTAGGGAAAAGTTGAACTAATTCCGTTAAGAAGGCTTCTTGAAAGTCTTTTCATTTTGTCCCGGACCATATACGGTCACCAGAAGCCATTTTTTCTTCTGTCAATAACACATTGCACATTTCTTTCCTTATGTTCTCAGCTTTGCATCCCAGATTAGTTTGGAGTGAGCAAAGAAGCTTCATAGAGTACGCAGCACGTACCTGCTTTTGGTAGGTTGGGAGTTCAAAAATTTGGGCATGTTTGATACACGTACCAGTTACTAATTGAGACTAAAAAAAAAAGTCCATATTAGCTATATAAGCTATTCGCTTGAACTTATCAGCCCGGCTTATCAACCACTGAAACCATTAGCCAAATAGCCCAATAGTTGGCTAGCTATTTGGCTAACAACTAGTTGAAGATTGTCTAAAAGAGTAGTCCACCTATTAGCCCTTCTATTTAAGATGCATTAGGGCTAATTTGAACTTTTTTGATGCAATTTGAACTATTTTTTAACTAGCCAGTGATTGACCCTTTTATCCAATCAGACTCTTTGTCTGACTATGCAACAATGAGCTAGATCTACAATGGGGTCTTGTATCTGAGGAAGCACGGACACAATCATCGTCTGCTCATAATCACTGATGGAAAAACACATTATTCGTCTAGAGTTTATTAGTGCCGCATGTTCTCAAGGTATATCGTTCGTACGATTTCGGCTCAAATGCAGGAATAGTTCAACATTTGCATATGTTTGTTATTGCTACAAGGTCTCCAGAACTTCACTTCTTTGGTGTATCTGCATACTTCCAGGAGGTATGTGCATAGGAACTGTATTGTCTTCCACCAGCCACGTCTTCTGCACGTATCTGGCTGGCAATTTCTTTCAGGTCCTCAGCTGTGAGCTTCACCTTCAAGGATTCAACGTTGGCATCTAGGTTCTTTGTTTTTGTTGTCCCTGAGAAATTAATGAACACATCTCTCAGCAACCAAATGTAGGATGATTTGACCATACAAAAAATAATCCTGTCCACTGATTACTTGCTTCAGACTTTGAAGTAAACAACAAGCACATATCAAATGACATAAGTTTGAAATTGAACTATACTACAGCTAAGTAAAAAACCAAACATATATCACGAACAACTCAACAGGTTGTACAAAATACTACATATCCATATTTAGAGAAGGCCGTTTTGATTATAGGATCTCCGGAAATGATGTTACCTCACTACTACTATTGTTGTGAAGCAGCAAAATTCAAAGAGGATAATTTTAACATTAGACAAAGTAGTTTGTGTTTGTTACCTATAACTTAAGAATCATTTTGCACATTTCACTTTTCTCAGAAAGTATATACAGGAAAACTTTTAACCATTCATCTGGCGTTCTTGTTTATCTTGGGAATAGTATGGATATATCAGCAGTTCATATTCTGCATCATCATTGAACGAGAACAGGGTTATAAGGTCACACCTGGTATAGGAACCACATCATCCCCTTGATGCAGAACCCAAGCTAGAGCAAGCTGAGCTGGGCTGCACTGGTACTTCTTGGCCAGGTCTTCTATTTTCAGGTAAATCTGCTTGTTCTTCTCCAAGCTTTCTGCTGTAAATCTTGGATGCCTTTGCTGATGAAACCAGTGTTAAAATGCCTAAGTAAGTATTAAACTGAATCGACAGATGTCAGGATATCAGTTCCAAGGAAAATTCTGTTCGTACCAGACTAGACACAGAAGAAACTTCCTGTGTCACTCCTCTTCCAGCAAAAAATCCACGGCCGATTGGACTGTAAGGCACAATTCCAATCCCCAATTCTCTGTAGTCCATAGAGTATACAATGAAATTCGCGTTAATCAATCAGAACCACAATTAAACTTGAATGAACATTGTGGAACAGGAGCAGAGCTCACCTGCAGAGTGGCACAATCTCGGGCTCAATGTCCCGGGACCAGAGCGACCACTCCATCTGCACGGCGGTGATGGGATGCACGGCATGCGCGCGGCGGATGGTGTCCGGGCTGGCCTCCGACAAGCCGATGTACTTGACCTTCCCCTCCTCCACCAGCTTCTTGAGCTCACCAACTGTATCCTCGATGGGGACGGTGGTGTCGATGCGGTGCTGGTAGTAGAGGTCGATGTACCCGGCGTCGAGGCGGCGGAGGCTGGCCTCGCAGCAGGCGCGCACGTACTCGGGCGAGCCGCACACGGTCATGCCGGCGGCGCCCTGCCCGATCCCGAACTTGGTGGCCACCTGCACCTGCTCCCGCGGCAGCTGCTTGAGCGCCTTCCCCAGGAGGGTCTCGTTGGTGTGGGGCCCGTACGCGTCGGAGGTGTCGAAGAAGGTGACCCCGCGGCGGAAGGCGTGCGCCACGACGGCGGACACGGCCTCGTCGCCCAGCGGCGCGTTGTAGGAGCCCGTCAGCCCCATGCATCCGAACCCCAGCTTCGACACCTGCATCCGTGCGTTGGCCGGCGGTCGGTCGGAATCGAGCCGAGTCAGTTCTCGAGGCAATCGACGGAGGCACACAGAGGGGAAGAGGAAGGAAGTCCATCACCTCTAGTCCTTGCGTGCCGAGCTTGACGCGGGGAACCTGCGGCAGTGCGGCTTGCTCCATGGCGCGGCGGGTGGGGTCTCGTGGGATCGAAGGGAGGCTGCCGTGTTGAGAAGTGAAGGCTGGAAGTGGAAGGGAACACTCGGCTCGGCAGTGTAGTGGGTACTTGCTGCGACAAGTCGACACCAAACCCGAGGAAGAGAGCACGATTCGTGCGGCAGCTCTGTCACATCACATCGGCTCGTGACAGGGCGGGCGAGGAGGAGCCATATGATTTTTGTTGGGTTATTTTGATTCTTGCCCAGCGATGGTGACAACTGATACGAGCTGAAGCTGAAGTCTTTGCCAAAATCACCTCGCAAATCCCATTCCAGTCACTCTTTCCAGTAATGGAACTGAGTAGTACGTGTAAAGTTTGGATGGTTGAGATAGTAAAATTGTTCACGGCGTCTTGCAAAGTTCTGTTGGATGATTGATTGTTACTAGACTAGACTAGATGGTGAAATACTGAAATTTATGCTCTCAAGTGTGTTCCTGTTGCGATACGATAAGGCTGAAATCCCATTAGTGTCATTCATGTTTACATATCCGAATGCTCAGGTTTCAGACTCTTCTTCTTCTGCTCAGGTTTCAGACTCTTCTTCTACATTTCACTACAAATGCTCTAAAGTGAGTTTAAGGTGGTGTTTGGTTTACGGCTACACATTGCCTCGCCATGTATACGGTGTTGGAAGAGGCCATATACCTTATCTCGCGTGCACACACACACACACTCTTCTTGAGGATATGTCTTTCGTCCTTTAGACTTATTGTCTGAGCTGGCGTCGTCTTCATGGTTATCTTCTATAGTGACAGCCTGGCTTTGGCTTTGGCTATGCATGCCACATCTTCGTCTTCATCTTTTCAACGGATCAAGATGATGATCTTCAATTATTGACGTCGTGCTTGCATGGCTCCCTTCTGAAGGATGAGTAATTGGTATGCACCGCCTTGAAAAATTTAGACATAGATAATGAAATCGGCGTGCTCGATACCACACTAACACCAAATATTATAGGGACTAACACCTTATAGGGAAATATAGGGGAATATTTGGATTCTAGATTTAAATTTTAAAATTCACGAGTTACTATTCATATCACTATAAAATAATTATTACTGTTCAAATTCGTGGCAATTATTACTGTTCAAATTCAAAAATATGAACAGAACACTCCTGTGAGAGGCTCAGACAAGCTTCAAATATTATATTCAGGACACAACGCAATGGAATATAATATTCAAGGAATCTTACTCTGACGCGTGCAAGGGTTATATAATATTCAAGATTACTGTATGATGAGGGCGATACTTGATTATTAGTGCGTGATTATTAGTGAGATTCGTGATTATGCGTGCGGGTTATGCATGCGATATTTCACAGGATATTTGCAAGGTTGGCGAGACCAGACTTTCTGCCTACACGTGCGACTTATGCTTGTGTTGATCCTACTCGGTACTCACCATATGCATCACTAACTCGCTTCAGAACCAGGCTAACCCGGTCTCCTCCCAAACTAACCCCAGCCAAGCTCACACAGAACTCTGGCCCTATCGTCTCCCCAGGCAGTTCCACCGAAGGGAACATTTCTCGCTTTCAGAGTTCTCTACAAACGCCTCCAACTGGGCTAACACGAGAACAATACACGCAGATGTTTCTCCTGTAGGGTCCCTAGCATAGAGACTTCGCCTCATATGAACCAGCTTAAAGGAAAGTAGGGATTATAAACGGAAAAACTCAGTCCATTTCACAGAGCAAGCTTACATACGGTTTTCCCTTTCGGGAAATCCCAAGCACTTAGCACAAACCTGATTACCTTACAAGCAGGAGAGGATCACGAGGACCTCCGTCACAAGCTAATTTACAAGGGTGGTATGGTACAGTGGTAGTGGAGTACTACTACTAGTGGTATTGGCTTGATCTTCAGGGTGCCTCTGAGATCAGGCTATGCATGAGTGGTGTCTTCGATGTTGAGGGCTCCTTCTGGTGATGTCTGTGTGCACCTTACTAATGCAAAGGGCTTCCGTCTCGTTTTATAGAACGAAAGGGCCTTCTGGGCTTCCTTGAGGATATGTCGTTCGTCCTTCAGACTTATCGTCTGAGCTGGTGTCGTCTTCATGGTTATCTTCTATAGTGGCTTTGGCTTTGGCTATGCATGCCACATCTTCGTCTTCATCTTTTCAACGGATCAGGACGATGGTCTTCAATTATTGACGTCGTGCATGCATGGCTCCCCTTCGAAGGATGAGTAAGTGGTATGCACCGTCTTGTATTATATTACTTGAACTATGCCTTGACAACAACACTTTCTTCAATTTGTGAGGGGACCGATGAAGCTTCAATAATTGTCAACAGTAAACGACAATTATCTTGTTCAGTCTCATACTGTCTTCGAACATATTTTTGGAAAATTATTCACGGGGTATGGGTATGGCCTTCCACGCCCGATTGATTGATGTTGCACACGCACGCACGCACGCGCGCGCACACACACACACCCCGTCCGGTCTTAGGTGACCGAAGGAGTTGTTTTCGGTAATTGTTCGTCGAGAAGCGGTCGTTCGTTTCAATCCAGGTGATGCACCCCAATAATGGCACAACGGATAACCGAGGACGTGGCTTTCGGTTGGGCGAAGGCCGAAAGCCACGCCTTCGGCTCTATCTTGAGTTCCTTTCAGGTTGGGTTCGCTGAAGGAATGGACGTCGGTCGACATCGGCCGGGTGCTTTATAGTCGGTTGTGTTCTTTATGTCTTTGCAGGTGTTTCCGGCGGGCAAGCGACCGAATGGATGACTCTCTGCATAGTGGAACCGAAAGTGGAGCCGGAGTATTCCCCGGGAGCGGTTGGGGAGTAGGCTCGAAAGGACCAAGATGCCCCACGCTCTGGAGGAATATCCGGTAGCATCTGGGTAGTTGAGCGGTAGTTTGGTCTGTAAAATACTACGGTCAGCTATAAATAGTCCCCTCACGGGCATTGTAAGGACGGATGAGAAATTAATGAGAAGAGCTATTGTAATTCCATTCGCATTGCCCATTTCTGGTTCCTGTTTACTCTTTCGGGGTGGTTCGCTTTAGGGCCACACCAACATACGGCTTTCACACCGGTTTCGCTATTGTTTGGTTCATGTGTAGTTGCGGCCATCACACTTTTCTTCAGTTGATTTGCATGCTTATTTCCTCCCCAAGTGAGGCGGCCATTTCTTACGCCACGGTCTTTGGTGGTGCCACAACTCGGTGGCTGGCATTTGCTGTGATTCGGTATTTTTGGTTCGGTTTTTGGTATTTTTCGGTTTGGTTTTCGGTATTTTTTTTGTTCGGTTCTCGGTATTTTGTGCCCGGGGAGGCTGTGAACCAAACAACCTCTAATCCCTAAGTCTGATAAAGTAGAAAGAGGAGCAAGATGCCTGAAGTGCAGACCCCAAAGAGTCTGAATGTCTGATGCAGATTGAACTGTACTGGTAAAACAAACCCAGCTTTCATCCTCTCTACAAGTACAGATCAGAATCATGATTCTGCACTTTGGTGGTGAATTCGTCATAGCTAGAAACGATATAGAAATTTCCCTTTTCTAAAACTCTAAGGCCACCTTTCAAATGCAGGTTTTTTCTCTGAATTCTATGTTTTTCTTGTGAAATTGAACAGAATTCTAGTTATCTGAATACTACTCCATTTTTCCTATGACATTAAATTGATTCATGTAACTCCTATGAAATTGAATTGATTCTTATTAAATTCCTCCCTCAAACTGTTGACATACTTTGCACTCCTCAGCACGGGTCTCCGCGAGTTGTGTTTTGGTTTTGCTTGTTTCTCATTCTCAGGTCCAGATGCGGAATAAAAGCGAGAATACATGTACTGTACTAAGGACATGCCATGTTTTCCTGCCTACAAGCTGATTGAGCTACCACACATTACTGTAACTTTTTTTTTCACGAGGAACATATAACCATGAGCAAACTCTATGCTCAAAGTCTTAGCTTCACATAGGTACACACAAAATCAAATTCCTGCTCGTACTTCCAATGAGACTGGGCCCTTCATTCTTCTTCTCCATACATTATTTAGAACAGAGTATTCACAAAGACACATCGACAATGTTCTTGAGGACATCTGCAGGGAGAGGGCCACACCAATCGTATCATCATGATTGCTTTGAAGTATTTTTAGCTCTGTTTCTTTGGTGTATCAGCATACTTCCAGTTCCAGGTGGTATGTGCAAATGAAGTGTATTGTCTTCCACCAGCCACATCTTCTTCACGTATCTGGCTCTCGATTTCTTTCAGATCTTCGTCTATCAGTTTCAGCTTCAAGGAGTCAATGTTCGAATCTAGATTCTTGATTTTGGTTGTCCCTGAGAAATTTTAGAAAGCATCTGTCAGTGATTAAATGTAGGACTACAATAATATACCATTAATAAGCATGACTATTGATAACTTGCTTTGAGCCTATGGGGAGCAAGGCCTCTTCCGAGAGACGATAGGATCATTGGTACAACTTGGTGTTCTGTAATCACTGACGCAATGTAAACCCAACACCGGAACAAAATGGTGTCCCTTGTAAAGTTATATGGCTATTTAGAGCCAACATCAATCAATGAATCAGGTGGGGACAACACCCCCCCACCCCCCCCCCCACACACACACACACACACACACACACACACCACACACACACACGCACGCACGGGTGACTTATAAAAAAAGGCCCAATAATAATTAATAAATGCAGGACTCAAGGATAAGCCTGTTAAATCGTAGTAAGTTTCAAACAAATGAAAGTATTTCATAGCCCAGTAAAAGAGAATAAGAGATGATATGGCACAAACTAGCATGCACACACAATTGGAAGGAAGGAGGTTGCTTCCCTTCAAGACAATGAAATTTACTGTCATTCCCAAAAGAAGAATCAAGTGGCATACAGTCCAAGAAGCTCTCACTAATCGGGCTTGGATTGCAGACATACAGGGAGCTATAACTGTTGGTGTAATGGTTGATTTTCTTCATCTGTGGGGCATCCTTTCAGTTACTGATCTACAGCCAGAAAGGGAGGACAGACATATTTGGAGGTAGACCTCCTTTGTTTTTTGAGAAAAAGAAAACAACAAATGGTCGTTTGAACTGGATTATATTCCTCTTCATTGTTGTGCTGATCAGCCAAAGCAGATTATATCATAACGGAAAAGAGTTACTCCCAAATCATACTATTTAAACTATTTCCAATCATTAATGCTCTTTTTTTAAGCTCATTAATGGTCTGAATATGATGCAATACACTTTTCTCTGAAAGTGTATATACAAGAAAATGGTGTTTGAAAATGCATCTTTGGGTGGTCAAATTTGTGAGTCATCAGACTGGAAACACTGACCATCATCAATGATAAGAGAATGAGATTAAAATGTCACACCTGGTATAGGAACCACATCATCTCCTTGATGCAGAACCCATGCTAAAGCTAGCTGAGCAGGGCTGCACTGGTGCTTATTAGCCAGTTCTTCCATTCGGAGATAAATTTGCTTGTTCCTCTCCAAATTTTCTGCTGCAAACCTTGGGTGCCCATGCTGACAAGCCAAAGTAAAATCTGTAAGTGACCTAAGGAAATTTTTTGATACAGACCAATAAATAATTTTTTATTTCAACGAAAGAAAGAACCAAATATTCAGAGGTAGACTATATCAATACCAGATTAGATTCAGCTGACACTTGTTCTTTCACTCCTCTTCCACCAAAAAACCCACGGCCAATAGGACTGTATGGCACAATTCCAATGCCCAATTCTCTGAAGTTGACAGAGCAAAGAATCTTATTACAAGACATTTTCGGGCTCCGTGGATTGGAACAGAAGAATTTGCAATCCATGAATCACCTGCAGAGTGGGACAATTTCGGGCTCAATGTCGCGAGACCAGAGAGACCACTCCATCTGCACCGCGGTGATGGGGTGCACAGCATGTGCGCGCCTAATAGTGTCCGGGCTCGCCTCTGACAATCCGATGTACTTGACCTTCCCCTCCTCCACCAACTTCTTGAGCTCGCCAATCTGGAATTATTTGAAACAAGAATTCACATGAGCAAACACACCAATAAACAAACAAGCTGCTTGAAGGCAAGTAGAATGTGTCAACCGTCTCCTCGATGGGAATTGTGGTGTCAATGCGGTGTTGATAGTAGAGGTCGATGCAGTCGATGTCGAGGCGGCGCAGGCTGGCCTCGCAACAGGCTCGAACGTACTCCGGCCGTCCGCAAACGGTCAGCGTGCCGCTCTCGTCACGCCGTATCCCGAACTTGGTGGCCACCTGCACCTGCTCCCGCGGCAGCTGCTTCAGCGCCTGCAAGCAACCCAGGCGGCGATGTCTTCCACAGGTCAGTAAAACTCAGTTCAGGCCCCATAAGAACTCTGCAGAAAGAGGAGAGTGCGAACGGACCTTGCCGAGGAGGATTTCGTTGGTGAGGGGGCCGTATGCGTCGGAGGTGTCGAAGAAGGTGACCCCGCGGCTGAAAGCGTGCGTGATGACGGCGATGCCGGCCTCGTCGTCCAGTGGGGAGTTGTACATGCCCGTCAGCCCCATGCACCCGAACCCCAGCTTGGACACCTCGAATCCCTGGGTGCCGAGCTTGACGCGGGGAACCAGAGGGGCTTGGTTATCCATGGTCGCGGCTCGCCGGTGGACTGCAAGAGGAGCAGTGTGGAGTGAAGTCAGCCACTTCTGCGTGCTTTTATAGGGCAATGGGTATACTGTACTATGGCCCTTTGTCAAAACGCACCGCAAACGTCGTAACCTCCCAATAGTAGTGTCTAGTGTCTACGCACGCTCTGTCGTCAGTCGTCCCGTATAGGGTCACGGGTGACGTCAAGTAGGTAACTGCTCCCCCACTGATAATATAAAACATAACATCTGATGATTGTTAGGTAGTAAAACAGTTCATGGCATCTTATAAAGTTTGAATGATTATCAGATACTCTTTATTTCATTCTAAATTATATATAAAACTTTTTTTGGATTTATAGATACATACATTCATTTTATGACTATGGATCTATATGTATAATAAAAGTTATGTATCTAGTAAAGCCAAAAGTTTTATAATTTGAAAGGAAGAATGTAGTAAAATAGTTGCCTGAAATTGAAATGGATCGTTATCATACATGTTCCTATATATACGCTTGGGTTTCATGCTCTTTGAGCTAGTTTAGCGGGGATTCTAGAACGACTTCAGTTCTGATTGAGTTTAGGCAAACAATCATTCAAAAATTAACTTTGGCGAGGAAACCCAAAGGAGCTACAAACTCTCAACTCCTCTAATAAACTACTGCCATGGAGTTGTTCTTGCCAAACATTTTTCTAGAATGGTTGCCTTTACCAGAGAAAATGCTCCACAAGAGGAGCCAAAGTCGTTTAGTGCCCTACAAAATTGACTCTTATTCTGCATTCCTACGCAATAATCTTAGTGTAAGTTCGAGTAAGCAGAAAGAAGGAGCAAGATGCCTGTACAATAGCTCTATCCTCCATGATTTTGTTACTAGTACTTGTCTACTGGTAGGCATATGGCTTGCTCATAAGCGTAGAAGCAGTGGCGAATCTAGGAAAAATGGTCGTTGGGGTCGACCTAAACTTAGAGCCATAACTATAGGCGTAACACCATACATAAAATATATATATTGCAAATAGTAAGCATTTGTACATGAATAAATGTTACGATAACATAGTTTGACCAAAAAACTATTTACAATAGTGGTTACCTCTTATAGTTTCACTCTGCGAGTACGATCATCCATATTCTGGAAACGAACTATGATATCATTATTTGGGATTGCATCAAGAAATTCTTGCTCAACAAAGCAAATGACACAATCATTCATAAATCCATCGCCGATTCGGTTTCGCCGGTCTGTCTTCACTATTTTCACTGCTGAAAAACACCTTTCCACCGACGCTGTCGCAATAGGAAGTACTAGCACAAGTTTGAGGAGACGATATACCAAAGGAAAAGAAAGATTTTTGTTTATATCCACCATCATTTTATCAAGCTCAGAAATTGTGTCCACTTGGGCAAATCTAGCATCAGCTCACACATTATCAATGTAAAGATTAAGTTCAATATTAAGATCATGTAGGTCCCTTGGACCAAAATCATCAAGATATGCCTTAGCCAATCCCATCAAACTCTCAATGTTGAATGCATCAAAAGAATTCTTTGGACTAAAAGCAGCAATGTTGGTAAGCAACTGAGAATTTACCTCATTGAAACGGTCATTAAATTCTGCATTACTATTTGCAATATATATATTTTTTTTTTTCCCACGAGGAACATATAACCATGAGCAAACTCTACGCTCAAGTCTTAGCTTCACATAAGTACACACAAAATCAAATTCCTGCTCATACTTCCAATAAGACTGGGCCCTTCATTCTTCTTCTCCATACATTATTTACAACAGAGTATATATTCACAAAGACACACCGACAATGTTCCTGAGGACATCTGCAGGGAGAGGGCCACACCAATAGCATCATCATGGTTGCTTTGAATTATTTTTAGCTCTGTTTCTTTGGTGTATCAGCATACTTCCAGGTGGTATGTGCAAATGAAGTGTATTGTCTTCCACCAGCCATGTCTTCTTCACGTATCTGGCTCTCGATTTCTTTCAGATCTTCGTCTGTCAGTTTCAGCTTCAAGGAGTCAATGTTCGAATCTAGATTCTTGATTTTGGTTGTCCCTGAAAAATTTTAGAAAACATCTGTCAGTGACCAAATGTAGGACTAAAATAATATACCATTAATAAGAATGAATATTGATAACTTGCTTTGAACCCATGGGGAGCAAGGCTTCCGAGAGACGATAGGATCATTGCTACAACTTGGTGTTCTCTAATCACTTACGCGATGTAAACCCAACACCGGAACAAAATGGTGTCCCTTGTAAACTTATATGGCTATTTAGAGCCAACATCAATCCATGAATCAGGTGGGGGACTCTGTCCCCCCTCTGTCGACTTATCAAAAAAAAAACTTGCTTTGAACTTGCTAGGCAATAATAATTAATAAATGCAGGACTCAAGGATAAGTCTGTTAAATCGTAGTATGTTTCAAACAAATGAAAACATTTCATAGCCCAGTAAAAGAGAATAAGAGATGATATGGCACAAACTTTTCAACAAACTATCTTTCTTTTTTCTTTTTCTTTTTTGAGAACCTATTCAACAAACTATCATGCACACACATTTGGAAGGAAGGAGTTTGCTTCCCTTCAAGACAATGAAATTTAATATCATTCCCAAAAGAAGAATAATCAAGTGGCATACAATCCAAGAAGCTCTCACTAATCAGGCTTGGATTGCAGACATACAGGGAGCTATAACTGTTGGTGTAATGGTTGATTTTCTTTATCTGTGGGTCATCCTTTCAGTTACTGATCTACAGCCAGAAAGGGAGGACATACATATTTGGAGGCTATCTTCCAGTGGACAGTACTCAGCCAAGTCGACGTATGAGAGTTTCTTCAAAAGTTCTACCCTCTTTGCTCCATAGGAGAAAATTTGCGAAGTCCTGGGCACCACCTAAATGTTAGTTCTTCATGTGGCTTATTGCACACAACAAGTGCTAGACGGCAGATCAACTTGCATGCCGTGGGCTGCCCGACCCGGAACGCTGTCCACTCTGTGACCAAGATGATGAAACTATCAACCATCTCTTGGTCGGCTGCGTCTTTGCTAGGGAATTTTGGTTTGTTTTACTAAGACAGATCAGTCTGCATGCCTTATCCCCACAACCTCTCGAAAACTCCTTTCTTGATTGGTGGGAAAGAACTAGTAATGCTACTTCTGAACTGGTGAGACAAGGTATAAATTCCCTAATCATTCTTGGGGCCTGGATTCTTCGGATTCATTGTAACCGCTGTGTTTTCGATGGGATGACTCCAAGTATTGCTGGGGCTTTAATCTTGGCTAGAGAAAAGCGTTGGCTGTGGACCTCGGCAGGGTCGAGGATTATCCCTCCTGTCTGCCCCCTTCCTGATGGTTAGTCCTGGTGTTGTTTGGGTCGGCCTCCTGTGTTTTCCTGAGGCGTGTTAGGCTGCTGTAGCTGTGTGTGTGTGGAGTTGAGTGTTGTTGGGTTCTTACACCCTCCTTCTTAATATACTTATGTTTTTCGAGAGAAAACAACAATGAAAGGTTGTTTGAACTGGATTGTGTTCCTCTTCATTGTTGTGTTTCTCAGACAAAGCAGATTATATCATAACTGAAAAGAGTTACTCCCAAATCATAGTATTTAAACTATTTCCAATCATTAGTGGTCTTTTTTAAGCCCATTAATGGTCTATGAATTGTTAGAATTGATCTCTCCACCAGCCAACTGGGCCCTTGGTCTGCACCTTGATCGGAGGTGTCCAGCCCAATGAAAGGTTGGTGGGCCCCTGTCACGCAGCACTATAAGAAGAGGAGGTGGGGTCCAAGGCTAGGGTTATGTGGTTCACTGTCACTGTAGCCGCCACCCCACTGTCCTCATCCCTAACCCGATCACAGGGAAGTGCTGAAGCGACGGGATGGACTCACCGGCGTCTCCACCGCCGCTGCCTCACTGCGAACCAGCGAAGGCCAACTACAACGTCGGTAACTCTCACTACTCCCGTTCCTCTCTCTCCTTTCTTTGATCTCCAGCATCAAATCAGAATCTATGTTCATCCATGTTTAAGTTAACCCGTCTTGATATACTGCTAGTCGTTCCCCTAAGATGTTTTTGTACTAACAATGGTATCACGAGCCTGGGACTAGCCAGTGGATCCAGATCGGGTCATAGTTTTTTCTTAGATTAGTCCTTTTAGATTCTCAGAAACCCTAATCTAGGGTCGAATCAGCATTTAGAGCAGAGAAATGCGACCGATTCCATTTCGAATCGGGTAGAACAAAACCATCAGAAACCTCAGATCCGGAATGTGGAGAAGGACGCTCTTCTCACCTTCCGGTCCCATAGGGCACCACCGAGGGAACCATCGACGGCACCGCGCGCGGCGATGGCCGCACGTGCGCACCGGCGATGCATCCCACGGCGGCGCCATGACTCCACCTTTCTTCTTCCCTCTCCGGTCACTCATGGTGGCTGCTGCTGCTGTTGTTGCCGGGCTCAAGTGTGAGCACGGTGGGAGGAGAAATGGAGGAGAAAGTATATTAAGAAAGTGGGGAGGAATGGCCGGACGCCGGCGACCTTCCTCACCGGCGCTGGTGGCTTTTTGCGTGGCCGGCGTGACCCTGGTGGCCGAGGGCGAGTCGCCTCGGTGCTCAGCTGCGGCTGCTGGGAGTTCAGAGAAAATACGAATGGACAAGAGTTAGGGTTTCCAGAAACCGGCCCTATTTATCCCTCCGATGAACGCTCTCAGCCGTTAGATCTCAATTGACTCAAATCGGATGGTCCACCTCGTTCCATCTTTTAGTTGGGCCGGCGGCTCAATATGGCCCAGGCGGGCGCCTCGCGCGGCGCGGCCGAGCAGGCTTCGGGCCGCATTAGCCGCTGGGCTAAATCGTTTGCGCTGGCCCATTTAGCGATGGAATTGTTTTTCCATTTTTCAGAAATCAGTGATAAAATAAAATAAAAAAGGAAGGCCACTGCGGGCCGGACTGGTTTTTTGGCTGTGCTGCGCGCAGTGAGGAACCGAGGGACTGCAGGCCGATTTCAATTTTGGGCCAAATGGTCTCCACTGGCCCGTTAGATAAAAGTGAAGTTTTTACATTTTTTCTTCATGAATTTCAGCAGTATTTTGACATATTAGTTAAGATTTGAGTTTAACTTTCTGTTAAATTTATGAACCAACGGGATTATTTTTTCAGAGAGTAATTAAGATTATGAGAATTATTATAAGATCATTTATTAGCTTTCGCTACTCAGTAATATTTAGTTGTCTCTTTTAATTAAATTGAACCAACGGGAGAGTTTAATTTTAAAAACAATTAGTAATTAAGATTCTAAGAAATATTATAAGATTATTCAATAGTTTCCGTTGCTAAGAATTTTAGAAGTTCACTTATTTAGCTCACGCAGGCTGTATGGGCAGCTCGCAAAGGCCATTGGGCGAATAGAAATTAAGCATCAGTTTAAGTATTTTTCTTTGTCTAGAAATGTAAATTTATATTTTGAGTTTATTTGTCTCTCTATTCAAATTTGAACCAACGAGATAATTTGTTTGAGGAGAGAAATTTAGTATTTTAGCATGTTTTTGGACAAAGAAATTTTAGTTTTTAGTACACGTTTTTCATTTTGCTAAGTTAATTTAAAGTTGTCTCTTTTAATTAAATTCGAACCAATGGGAGAACGATTATGTTTATTCAGAAAATTAAGATTATGTTTATTTGAATTGACTATATGAGGCGCTTTTGGTCAAAGAAATTTCAGATTTTTAGTACATTTTTCGCGAAGAATTTTGAAATGTTATTTGATGAGTTTAGTTAGGTACAAATCTCGGCAAAAGTGCAGTAATGTGTAAGATCTTTCAGAGAGCAGATGAGGAAAGTAAGATTCAGATTCAATCGTGGATTAAGATCTTAGGTCCTCTATTTAAATTGGAACCAACGAGAAAATTTAAATAGAGGAGTAGAAATTTTTTTGCTTTAAGTTATATTATGGTATTGTTATCTTGACCAACGTTGATGATAATAATATTATAATTTATAGTTTCGATTTAAGTTTCAATCTCGATAAACCTTTTTGTGTCATCTTGACCAATTTTTGAGAGAAGATTAAGATAAAGATAAAGTTTCCTCTGTAGTGATGTTAAGTATCTACGAACAGTTGTGTATGTTACTAAAGTTGTATTATGATGTTGTAATAACAATATTATTTAGCAAGGCATCGATTCTATTTACGCCCAACGGTGATATAGAATTAGTGAAAAGAATGTTGTATTAGTCATATTAGTACTCTTTAGACCAAAGTTGTATAAAGATATTATACTTGTTATTCATGAGATTCATGCATTAGATTTATGCATTAACTCTATTTACGTCGGTGATGTAGAATTGATGAATAAGAATAATGTTCTATTCTATTTACGCCCAGCGTGTTATAGATTAGAACTTAAAGTTTTGACTTCATGGATATTAATCCAATAAAATAGTGCAATAAAAGTTCAGTTTAAGCATTGTTTAATGTACTCACTATCTGCGAGAACTTGTTTCTCATTTTAGTCATTAAGATAAGAGTTCAATCAGTTATATGCATGTTCATTTTGACCAATGTCGGATCAAACATGCATATTATAGAATGTTGATTTATTTCGAGAATGTGATAATGAAAAAGAGCCAAAATTGGCATTTAAGTATTATGATAAGAGCCAAACTTGGCATTTTAAGTCCCTTCAAAGGGAACTATCTCGCTTGGCGGGAAGAGTTTTAGTCAATACCAAAAATAACCCGCATGGTGGGGCAAAGTTGGTATACCACTTAAGTTATAATATCTGCATGGCGGGATGATTCATGTGCCTTTGTATATCCCACATTGGGAGAAAAGTTTGGAATAGCTCTTATACGATCCCAAACACTAAGCTTAGTTGTTTAAGTAAAATAAGGAAATAGTACTCCCATAAGAGTTAAGAAATAAAATTGAGAATGGTTTGAATTGTGGCGAGAAAGTTTATGCCACACTTCGAGGGGGAGAAAAAAGTGAGACAATTAAGAATGATACTCCCTTATACTTTAGATAATATGAGATTTTTGATTTAGATAAGTATATGAGATTTTGATTTAGATAAGAATATGAGATTTTAGATAATGAGATGCATACCTTTGCATTAAAGTCAACTATGATTAGTGATCTATAAAAGATAAATGTGATTGTCGAGGGAGTACAATGGTCATAATAGTGATACCCTAATCTAGGAGGAATAGGAATAGCGTATTCAAGCGGTATTCATACTAGATACAACGCTATATGAGTTTATCAGATTAAACCCAAACAAAAGTTTTTTAGAGAATTTGTCACGGGGAGAGCATGGTTTAAAGAACCTAACTCCTCAATATAGTGCAATTAGGGGAGCAAGGTAGCACAATAAATAAGTGTCCACTTTGATATTTTAAGAACCATACTTTAGGCTATCTGCTCTTGTTGCACCTTGAAGTGCCAACACCTGTTGTTAGTTCTCTCTTGCCGATAAACAATGAGAATTTTGGAACTTGTCCTTCAAGATCCTTAGAGCCTTATGTCAAAGCAAGAGGAAGAATAGCAATAGCCCCATAAGGCGCCAAATAATGAAGGTCGAGTCATATCAGGATGATTATGAGGTTTATCGGACCAAAAGAATTTCAAATAGAAGGTGATTCCACCTCATTTGAATAAGGCCATCGTAAAAAATACCCACTCTTTGAAGTGTTTAGTTGTTATATAAGAATAAGATGAAGGTCCCAATGGAGTCAAACCCATGTAGGCCGTTATGGGTCTACAAGATAAGATGTGACTCTAAAGGGAATACGTTAAGATATAAGAAGAGGATATTCCTAATGGAGCCAAATCATTAGGCTACATATGGGTCTACAAGGTGAAAAGTGACTCCAAAGGAAAATGTGTAAAGAGTACGACTTATAATGAAAGATTTATGCGAAGAAGATGAGTATGCTACAATAAGTAATGGTTTGCTTTGCATTATAATTCAGAACTTCATTAGATGGATATATAGAAAATATCCCCAATGAGGATTAGTATGAAATGGTTGCATAAGAATATAACACATAGGATAACATAAGAAGAAATGCATTTATGGGTTGATGTAAGACACCGGGCGGTGGCATCTAAGGTTTAATGAGATATAATAAGAAAGTTTGTTGTTAAGGAGAATAAGATTTAGTTGCATTAGTACAGAGTTATAGAATCTAAATTTATTTCCCGAATTAAATTAGAATGATCTTGGTGAAATGTCACTTCTTTAAGCAATTAGAACTTCGAGATAAGAAAGGGGTATTAGAACTATCGCAAATGCATACTTAGAAAAGATTCCAAAGCAATAAGTTATGCATGCGAGAAAAACCTACGCCTTTCTTCATGGTCAAGGGCAATATCTTAGGAATTTTAGTGTGATCACAATCAAAAAAAAAGAGTTTTTAGTGTGATTAGAATCATTAAGAAAGCGATCATATAAAGATGGTACCATATTCTTATGTTGGAAGCTTAATAAATGCATAAGATTGCCAGTAAAAGTCCATAAGGGTTGTTTTGGCAAAAGACCACTTTTCTATAGATTATTTGGAATGGAATTATAAGTATCGGTCTCATGATTAGCAAAAAGAAAGAATAAATACTCACAAATAGATGTGGGTACATAGTCTTAAGTTAAGTTTTACAACAACTCCACAATTGTTGCTAATACTTATAGTTGGAGTTTTATTGTGGAAAAGCTCCAATGTTTTGATATCATTAGTGATGCAAAGTTATAATATAGCGTGTCATGAGGTCGAGGAGCAGGGCAAATGATTAAGCTAACTTCAGTACCGAATTGATAATGGTTGACAACAGCAATAACCATATAAGTAATTTACTCCTAAGACAACAAGTCAAGTGTGTCTTTGCTAAACACACCGACATTAAGTTATATGTTGTAAAGGAGAAAGTCCGAATCATTATGAAAGCATTAAGCATATATATAAGTATTAAGTAAATTCTTATGGAAATCTTACAATGGCTTACCACCCAAGTGTATTTAGAAAATACACAATCGACATGGGTTTACGGGGAAAGCCTATGATTTCTCGGACACTTAGGGCGTTTTAGAATTAAGGACAGTTTCAACTTAGAGAGATGTATTGTAGTTTGTCAAGTTCAACGCCGCCCTTGGCGATGATTGGCGGGAAACGCATTTCTTTATAATGAGAACTGACTAAGAACTAAGTATTTAAGTTGAGATTAAATGTAAGATGTAAGTTGAGATCAAGGGGAGAATGTTAGAATTGATCTCTCCACCCACTCACCTGGGCCCTTAATCGCACCTTGATCGGAGGTGTGGCCCAATGAAAGGTTGGTGGGCCCCCGTCGCAGCACTATAAGAAGAGGAGGTGGGGTCCAAGGCTAGGGTTATGTGGTTCACTGTCACTGTAGCCGCCACCCCACTGTCCTCATCCCTAACCCGATCACAGGGAAGTGCTGAAGCGACGGGATGGACTCACCGGCGTCTCCACCGCCGCTGCCTCACTGCGAACCAGCGAAGGCCAACTACAACGTCGGTAACTCTCACTACTCCCGTTCCTCTCTCTCCTTTCTTTGATCTCCAGCATCAAATCAGAATCTATGTTCATCCATGTTTAAGTTAACCCGTCTTGATATACTGCTAGTCGTTCCCTAAGATGTTTTTGTACTAACATGAATATGATGCAATACACTTTTCTCTGAAAGTGTATATACAAGAAAATGGTGTTTGAAAATGCATCTTTGCGTGGTCAAATTTGTGAGTCATCAGTCTGAAAACGCTGACCATCGTCAATGATTAGAGAACGAGATTAAAAGGTCATACCTGGTATAGGAACCACATCATCTCCTTGATGCAGAACCCATGCTAAAGCTAGCTGAGCAGGGCTGCACTGGTGCTTATTAGCCAGTTCTTCCATTCGGAGATAAATTTGCTTGTTCCTCTCCAAATTTTCTGCTGCAAACCTTGGGTGCCCATGCTGACAAGCCAAAGTTAAATCTGTAAGTGAACTAAGAAAAATATTTTGATACATACCAAGAAATGATTTTTTTTCGACAAAGAAAGCATCAAATATTCAGAGGTAGACTATATCAATACCAGATTAGATTCAGCGGCCACTTGTTCTTTCACTCCTCTTCCACCAAAAAACCCACGGCCAATAGGACTGTATGGCACAATTCCAATGCCCAATTCTCTGAAGTCCACAGAGCAAAGAATCTTATTACATGACAATATCCGGTAAGGAGTCAGGACCTCCATGGGCTGGAACAGAAGAATTTGCAATCCATGAATCACCTGCAGAGCGGCACAATTTCCGGCTCAATGTCGCGAGACCAGAGAGACCATTCCATCTGCACCGCGGTGATGGGGTGGACAGCATGTGCGCGCCTAATAGTGTCCGGGCTCGCCTCTGACAATCCGATGTACTTGACCTTCCCTCCTCCACCAACTTCTTGAGCTCGCCAATCTGCAATAATTTCGAACAAAGAATTCACATGAGCAAACACGCCAACCAACAAACAAGCTGCTTGAAGGCAATGCAAGTAGAATGTGTCAACCGTCTCCTCGATGGGAATTGTGGTGTCAATGCGGTGTTGGTAGTAGAGATCGATGCAGTCGATGTCAAGGCGGCTCAGGCTGGCCTCGCAACAGGCTCGAACGTACTCCGGCCGTCCACAAACGGTCCGCGTGCCGCTCTCGTCACGCCGTATCCCGAACTTGGTGGCCACCTGCACCTGCTCCCGCGGCAGCTGCTTCAGCGCCTGCACACAGGCGGCGATGTCTTCCACAGGTCAGTAAAACTCAGCTCACGCCCATGATTCTTTAGAAAAAAGGAAGTGCGAACGCACCTTGCCGAGGAGGATTTCGTTGGTGAGGGGGCCGTATACGTCGGAGGTGTCGAAGAAGGTGACCCCGCGGCTGAAAGCGTGCGTGATGACGGCGATGCCGGCCTCGTCCTCCAGCGGCGAGTTGTACGCGCCCGTCAGTCCCATACATCCGAACCCCAGCTTGGACACCTACATGGATGGAATCGAGATAATCGGCCGAGTCGATTCAGTCAATCACCGGACCAGCGGACGACGAGAAAGCGGAGGACAAGATGATTCGGGGAGAGGTGAACGGAGAGAGATAAAAGCGACCTCGAATCCCTGGGTGCCGAGCTTGACGCGGGGAACCAGAGGGGCTTGGTTATCCATGGCTGCCGCTGCCCGCCGGTGAACTGAAAGAGGAACACTGTTGTGGAATGAATCCCAGCCACTACTGCCGTCCTGCGAGATTTTTATAGGGCACATGGCACATACTGTATTACAATAATCTAGACTATCTAGATTATGGCTAGATTATATATTAAAATAAGATTAATATTTATATTCTAGAGATTAATTGGAAAGATAGCCCACGAGTTTTTTTAACAAATTTATTTGGAATTTAAACGGTGAAACTTTGTGGCAAAACCCAAAACCCGTCGTTTATTTTTGGGACGGAAGGAGTAATCTAGACTTCTAGATTATGGCTAGGATTATAGAATCTAGATAGGGAAAAAACGGTGGGAAAATTTAAAATGTTATATCTAGAAACCAATTTAAAAATATTAGAAAATTTTTAAAAATTTTAAAATTTAGCACACCATACATACATACCAATATGTACTAACATGTAGTAAAAGTTGAGACGTCAACTCAAACTAGCAAAATTCATAAAAAATAACTAATTTTAAAGTAATTTTTTTAGAAGTTAGTAATTTTTAGAAGTTTGTAATTTTAAAGTTAGTAATTTTTAGTAATTTTAAAGTAATTTTTAGAAGTTTGTAATTTTAAAGTTAGTAATTTTTTAAAAGTTGAGGCGTCAACTCAAACTAGTAAAAGTTGAGACGTCAACTCAAACTAATTTTTAACTAATTTTTTTAGAAGTAATTTCAACTCAAACTAGCAAAATTCATACTACACACCTGAAATTTGTTATTTTCAAGTAATTTTTTTAAAGTAAGTTTGCATCTTAACCTTTTCATGTGAGTATATATTGATATTTAGTATGAGTGTGCTAAATTTCAGATTTTTTTTAAAACTTTCTAGATATAACTTTTTAAGTTGGTTTTATGTTTTTCACCTAGCACGTTGTTTCCATCATATATTTTCCTGAGTTATACATATCCTCTAACGTGTCTTTTTTGGCACATCTGAGCTGTGCATGTCAGTGAATATATATCTTTGGGTGCATCAACTCGGAAGTCAAACAAAGAGGTATTTAGTTGAAGTAGTTTCTTCATAACAATCTCGCTTTTGTACTCTAAAAAATAATGAAGTAATTCACTCTGAAATAATTTTTCATCAAGTCTTCATCTCGGCAAAAACAAATCTCGTAAATTATACTCTATTCACTTCTCGCACGTATTTAAGTTGTTTTCAGCGCTAATTCCCCAATTTTTTAGGGGAGTCCAGCTACACCCCTGATATTCGCCGCCGTCTCCGCTACATTCTGAATGTTATCTTGGGATTCAACATATTCGATGACCACCTGCCGAACATCAACCTGGGCACATTTAAACCGAGAACCGAAAAACCGAACCGAACCGAAGCCAAAACCGAACCGAAATATCGGTTTTTCGGTTTTTCGGTTCGGCCGGTTTTGACTTCAGAACTTCGGTTTCGGTTTGGTGTTCGGTTTCACCTCTAAACCGAGCCGAAAACCGTTCAAACCGAATTGCAGTCCTCGTCAGTCCATTACCAGACAAATGACCCTATTCCCACCGTGGCCCAACAACTCACCCGTGGCCCAACTAACATCAGCCCATTCCCGTGGCCGTGCTCGTCCGCTCCCCGCCTCATTCCAATCCAAACCCTAAAACTAACACACGCATGCGCATGGGATTGGGATTGCGGCGGGCGCCGATGTTGAGTGGCGATTGGAGAGCCGAGCACATGCAACCGCCATGCGAGTGGAGAGCGGAGCACATGCAACCGCGAGGGGAGCGAATCACATGCAACCGCGAGTAAGGTGCGGTGGCCGCGCATGCAAGGCAGATGTGGCGGCGGCGTCGTGTCGCGGTCTCGATCGCTCTGGCGGCGGGTTGCGCGGCCGGGCGCCGCGGCATGCGGCCGCACAAGTGAGCGGCGAGCGCATTCCAGCGGAGGCGTGTTCGAGCGGCAAAGCGCGGCGACGACGGCCGCGCGACGGACGAGCTATGAGCGGCGGCGGGCGTGGCGCAAGAGATAAGTTCTTCGGAATCTCGGTTGAAACCGAAAACCGAACCGGCGAAAGTGAAACCGAAATCGTCGGTTTCTACTTTTCTTGAGAACCGATCGGTTGCAAGCTCTTCCAAAACCGAAGTTTTTTTTTAAACCGAAAAACCGAACCGAATTTTCGGTTTAAACCGAATGTCCAGCTGAGCGAACAGGTTGACGCGTCGTTCCATAATTTTTGGAAGCTTCTAAACAAGTTTTTTTAGGATTTTCACGATTGCATCGAGAGAGTGGTTTGCACGGTTGCACCTAAGGTCGGTCTCAATGGAGGTTTCATGAGTGTTTTATGCACATTAAATGCAGTGCCATATCAGCAAAACTTTACTTTTTGCATGAAACGCCTAGGAGAGAGAAGGAAAAAGTTTCACCATGGTGAAACCTTTGGGCACTGCAATGAAATTGTGTATTGAGAGAGACGCCTATTTCATTTAAAAGTTTCACATCTTTAAAACCGAAAGGTGAAACTCTCCCTTAAGACTGACCTAATATTGTGCATGCACGAATGTGCATCTGGACAGGCGATACAATCTGAGTGTTTGGCCTGTAGCGTTGCTGCTTTGGCTCAGCTGTAATCTCTCACGCGTGATACTATGGGAAAGCTAGTTGAAGCGAAAACTCTTAGTCCTTACTCTCAAATTATGAGACATTTCATGAATTTTAGAGAGTCAAAATATTTTAAGTTTGACCAAATTTATAGAATAGAATAGTAACATTTAGATACCAACTAAGTATTATTGGACTCTTTGTTAATTATATTTCACATTTGACGTCATAAGCATTTCTAAATCTCTCTATAATTTTGATCAAATTTGAAATGCTTTGACTTTATAAGATTTTTAGAATGACTTATAATTTAGAATGGAGAAAGTATATTTCAACGAGATGCTATTCGCATCCAAAATATGATATAATATTCCTTATATTGCCTCATACGCCCAAAAGCTTGTGGAATTTTTTTGCGATGGCCGGGAAAGTTAAACCGTGAAAAGCCGTTTGTAATACTTCAGTTCCATTTCTTTAAGTATTTTTCCAAAAAAGATCAGCATGTCAAAGCAATAACCGAAAACAAAAGCGATGAAGTCACACCTTGTATATTTGGCCAAGGCGTATCCGAAAAGGTTTGCGAAGGGATCAGCAAACAGCGGCCGTAGTGCCGAAACTAAAAACCGATAAGCCCGAGGGAGGGTGAAACGAAAAAGGTTCCCTTGACCACCCATCAACCTTGAGAAAACCCCTAAAATTTTGTGCAAGGACGAAAAAGTTCCTTCTTCATTCCAAAGACAAAGAAACCTAAGGTTTTGGTTAACTAGAAAATACCTTCTTACTTCACCAATGGCCAAAAAGCCTGAAAGCCAACAGTCATTTGGCTATATTTTACCAAGATCCTTCAACAAGGGGGCAGGCGATACTAACGTGGCACAGCACCACGAAGCCACATTCATTAAAAGGAAAAAGGACAACCCCAAATCTCCACAAATTATAGTGGAATCAAACGCATTAAACACAAGCGCAACAGACAACCCATATGTCGCCATTCAATAAAATGGTACTGTCATAGTATGATAACACTAGTCTAAAATGAGAACCAAGGGGGCTTCAAATCCCCGGAAACTCAGAAACAAAGCTCCAAGAGCACAATCAGTTCAGGGCGAGATGACAGAGCTTATCGGTGAAGTAACCGTAGCATCTGAGTGATTTTTGGCGTGAAATGACCGCAACGAGTGGGTCAGCTGCTCCTCCCTTCGCACAACTTAAATCACACGAGACCTCTTCCCTTCGAAAGAGCACCATCAGCGGAAAAACAATCTCTCTCATGTGTTGCAAAGCACCAAATATCTGTCATTTCGGTGAAGTTGCAAAAAAATGCAGTCTTACTATTTCAGTAAGTCAAGGGAATGGATAAACGCTTGGTCACTATGTCTAGGTGACTTTTCTTAACTAATCGGAGTTCGTCTTTCTTGGTGAAGCTTTCGTGTGCCTCTGCTGACTAGTGAATGGTGGTTGCTTCGGAGCATTCGCCACTTCCGAAACAAATAATTTTGCCGAAATCAATTAATTCACCTCTCGCCTCAAAAGTTTCGGGAAGTTAGCGCCGAAATAACATGAATGCTCTAAGGGGCTCATTTTCGGCTCGTTTTCGCCTGTATTCGCCCCTCAACTGAAAGGTTTGGGGGAGTTGGCACCAAAATAACATGAATGCACCGAGGGACTCATTTTCGGCTCGTTTTCGTCTGTATTCGCCCCTCGACTGAAAGCTTTGGGGGAGTTGGCGTCAAAATAGCATGAATGCATCAAGGGGCTCATTTTCGGCTCGTTTTCGCGTGTATTCGCCCCTCAACTGAAAGGTTTGGGGGAGTTGGCACAAAAACAACATGAATGCGCCGAGGGGCTCATTTTCGGCTTGTTTTTGCCTGTATTCGCCCCTCAACGGAAAGGTTTGGGGGAGTTGGCGCCGAAATAACATGAATGCACCGAGGGGCTCATTTTCGGCTCGTTTTCGCCTGTATTCGCCACTCGATTGAAAGGTTTGGGGGAGTTGGCGCCGAAATAACATGAATGCGTCGAGGGGCTCATATTCGGCTCGTTTTCGCCTGTATTCGCCCCTCAACTAAAAGGTTTGGGGGAGTTGGCACCGAAATAACATGGATGCGCTGAGGGGCTCATCTTCGGCTCGTTTTTGCCTATATTCGCCCCTCGCCTGAAAGGTTTGGGGGAGTTGGCGCCAAAATAACATGAATGCGCCGAGGGTGTCTTCGCTCATACAAAGATTTCAAGATATCTTCGCTCGTGAGCGGATGCACCGGCTTGGACCATACTATCCCAAGATGGAAATCGAGCGACCATACCTTCACTCCCGCAAAGGAGGAGGTCTATAACGTCGCTTCCAAAACTTTCACTAACGTCTCGGCACTAAACAGGCATCCTCGACATCTTCGACTCTTCGTCAATGTCTCCAAAAGAATATCACGTACGACATCCAAAGGGAGTTTGCACGATACGCATTGAGAAAACAATCCGCCTGATGACAGGAACTTTGCCCGACGCCCGTAAGGAAAGCGACGAAGGTACGATGTAATCCTCTACGACCATTTTCACAGCACTGACCGCTACACATAACTCAGTCGTTTTGCGAGAAGCAAGCTGCCAAGGATGACCAGGAGGCGTGAGCAAAAGGACCCATCGAAGACTAGTCAAAACAAGCTGAAGGCAACCAAAGACGAAGTGTCCCCGGAGTCATTTACGTGAAGAGAAAAAAGAAGAGTGTACCGGGAGGCCAAGCAGCAATTAGGACCATCTCACAATGTATTTGGATATTGAATTTTGTGCCCCCTCAAAATTAGATAGCTAAGGGGCTACCCTTGGGGGATGATATATGTTTGTAACCCCTTTTTGTGTTTTGGGCCTAATCGTAAATATTAGAGGTCCAATGTGTAGAGTTTAGGCCCTCTTCTAATCCCACGATGGCACTTTTATAAATACTACTATTCTCAAAGGACAATAAAGAGGACATCCCCTCTCACTTTTCCTATAAAAGGGGAAGAGGGGGGAAGGAGAGAGAGGCTACACACTCATTTTTCCATTGATCCGTGTTTCCAAGGTTTCGTTGGTCTTTGTATTCAGTTGATCGGTGTACATACGGTTTCCGTACCTTCGATCCCTTCATTTCGGTCATTTCGGCATAGGGTACCAAGGTTGAGGCCCGAAACAACACTACCATCTTACAAACAATTTTGTTGTAGGGGTTCTACTGAAAATAGAGTGTTTGCAGTGAAAAGTAGTATATAATTAGCATTGTTTCACTTATGCACAATGGTATATCATATCATAAATATAGAATGTGTACACCATGTGAATCGATACTATCTTTGCTCGTCAACAATATTAGCATCATAGCATCACCACTTATTTGATATAAATCACATATAACAATAAAGGACTTTACTAGTGCCTGCACGCGCAGGAAACTCCTAATCTAACTGCGCACACTATTTTTGGAAACCAACCAAACATGCTTACCAGAAAAGGAAAAAAGCGGGAGTTGTTTACCAGAAAAGGAAAAAACTGGGAGCAGGAGAGTTGTGCGCGCTCACAAACAGACAGGTGCCAAACGAGCACAGCTCCCAAGCCCAACCCACTTTGTTCTACCGTAAGCATTTTTTAACGTTGAAATAGTAACAGCTTTCACGTAGAAACATGTATTCTCCATTTTGTTCTAGAAATCTCATGCATCGTCCAAAAACCACGTAACCTAAGATGATCAAATAAAATAACATACATCCAACATTAAATAAGTGTTAAGGCTTATCAACTATAACGGGTATTTGAAAAAACATATCAATGCATCTTCTATGTTTCTTCCCTTCATATCTCCGCTCCAAGATTCTTACTGCGATTCCCCTCATATCTTCTGTCACTCATGCATTTTTGGTAAAACTAACTAAAACTACTATAGTAGCAAAACTAAATTGCTTGTACTGTTGAAGACAATGCTTTGTAGGGATTGAAGTGTTTGGCCAAGTCCATGTACGGAAATTCGTAGAAAGGACCACGACCCTGCAAACAAGTGGGAAAACGTTAGGATGCAAAATAGTGAATTTACTTGATTCTAGTTGAGAACCAAACGAAAAGTGATGTTTGACTAAAAAATTTGAAAGAAACAATTGACCAATAGAATTGTGCATGCCATTGTTCATTTTCAAGAAAAGGAACATTCTTTAGTAACCTTACGTGTGTGCTAGGATCAGAATTAAACCATTTTATTTCTATAGAAAAGAGTAATAGCATAACAAATTCATGATTCGCAGATGGAAACTAACTTGGTGAGCCATATCCTGTTCATGACAAGAAAGGAGTGAGTCTACAACATTAACCCATGGTCTCTGGGTAGCAGTGCAGTGTGCCAATCACCACAATGAATACCAAATTTCAATCTCCTAGCACACCACCACATGAATCGTGCTAGGGGGAACCACGCTGTGGAGTGGTCACATATCTAACAGAACCATATTCATGTACAGAATATACAGGTGCATGCCAATTCAAGGAAAACACTAACATCAGTAGGGAAAATTAATCAAGATAATAAAATACCCAATAGTGAAAATGTTATTATTTTTTTCCTATACAATTGGTCAAACCTAAGATAGTTTGACTTTAAGTGATTCTAGAAATTGATTTATTTTGAGACGGAGGGAGTATGTTCTGTCATCTTCCTAAGTTAATGAAAAATGGTTGCTGAACATTTTTTTTTATTTGCAAAATAAGGTTAAAGATTAAGTGTGCTCACTAATGGATCTATTGCCTTTTGGTTTTATTTCATAAGTCGACTTCTCAAAAAAATGTTTCTTAGCCTATGTAGTGTATATATTTAGACTTTATTTGTTTGTTACCATAAGATACCCACAATGCACACCATAACTGCTTTGCTTTTCATACATAAATGCCTTGTGTATCATACTAAATTGCTAGTTTTTTTTTTCCCCAAGTACGGTGCACCATAGAGTTTTAATGTCCTCCATGATTTTGTTGCAGCTTTTTCCTAGCCTTTGGTCTCCCAAACTCCTCATTGAGTCCATTACCTCAAATATTTTTTTCCCCTTAGCTTTAGAACCAAGAACTAGTAGTGTCCCGCTATCGTCATCCGTTGTTTCCCATGGCCTCAAGCACAGGAAACATCACCTATGTTGTTTTTTTGTTCACATCTCATTAGTAACATAACAAATCTGAATATTGTGAATTTTAGGAAACCATTCATATGTGAACACACCTCGACGGTGGTCGAGGTTGTTATCAAGACGCCTGAATACGCGAGTCACCCGATTCCTATCAAGCTGGCCCGATTGGTTGCACTTGTCTGTCAAAAAATATCCCATTCTCGTATTGTTCCAAATATACACCTTACGATGCAATACTACATATGCCTTGATCTATTTTTTAGCTACTTTATGTTGGCTTGCACCTCCAACATTGTCTTCAGTTTATCACATTTTTGTCATTTTATGCAGGAAAATGGCTAGAGGACTTCGGTAGCGACAACATGCACCTTCTTCCAATCAGGTATATATGTTGTATCTTCTCTAGCATTTTTCAAGTTATGCAACATCATAGATTTCATTGGATTTCACTTTTAGACAACAGTTTTCAAGTTATTATTATGTAGATGTTCTCACAGTGATGTTGTATTTTTCTGCCATTTATGTGTACCCGATGTAGCATTTTTTTATATTTTCTTAAGCATTTATATTTGACTTCTCCTATTTAGGGTACAAGAAATGTTGAGGGTAAAAGGAATCACACTTCCCTATCTGGTTATAAGAACATTTATAGTAACATTTAGAAGTTTGAGCATATTATACTTGGGTTTTATCATCCTTGATTCTCCGGTTGCTCTTAGTCTTCCAATATCCTTGCCTTATGGCACCCTGCATTTATGTTGCGATCAACAGTCACAGCCACCAGGTCAAACCCGCTCCCAGCCCCCAAAAAGCAAGCATTCTCCACACTGTCCAATAGTTATTTGGAAAGTGCTACTTGAACCGGACAAACTCTGAAACCTTTGTGTGTGTGTGTGTGTGTGTGTGTGGGTGGGTGGTGGTGGTGGGGGAGCCGAGCCCAGCCCTAGGCTTTTTGGATCATTTTGTGAGAAAACTAGCACTGCTAGTAGTAATATACTAATTTGAATTCAATATTTACTTCCTGATTTGATGCAATATTCATAATTTTTCCTGTCTAGCATTTATTTAGTTATGGCTAAGCAATTTATTTGTTTTTGGTCGAGCATTTATTCAGTTCAACATAAGCATTTTACTAGATGCTACCAACTTTATCTGACCATTTTTGTTCTGTGGCAGCAGGACAATGATAGTAAATTTTGGGAGTTGTATGTCTACCTAGAGCACCTTGTTGCATCAGCTAAACCAAGAGGCCACCTACATAACATAGTTACAGAGATCAATTCAAGTAACTGACAGAGAGAAAACCGAGGTCAGCCTATCAAGTAGCGTGTGCTTCTATTACAAGTGATGGTCAGATTCTATATACATTCTTGTTTATAATAAAGTGCTCCCTCCATATTGAAATAGAAGACGTTTAGGACAGCGACACGGTCTCCAAAATACTACTTTGACTTCTTTTTTCTATAAAAATATTTATTGAAAAATTATATATGTATATTTTTATGAAAGTAATTTTCAAGACAAATCTATTTATATGATTTTCACATTTCTAAACTCAATGACTTAAAAATTATTCACCATTTATATTCCCAATGTTTGACTCAAACCTTTTCCAAAACGTCTTCTATTTCAATACGGAGGGAGTACATGTTCCAACTGGTCCTTGTGTTCACCACTGCCTTAGGTAGTATAATTTAGCTAGTTATAGACTACACTTTTTCTTCAGCATTTTTCTTTCACAGTCAAGTATTTTTACATCTGCCCATTAGCAGTTTGTAATTGTGTTTTGGCATTTCTTCATTTTGGCAGACAGTGCAACCAATCGGGCCAGCTTGATAGGAATCAGGTGACTCGCGTATTCAGGCGTGCTGATAACAACCTCGACCACCGTCAGAGGTGTGTTCACATATGAATGGTTTCCTAAAATTCACAATATTCAGATTTGTTGTGTTACTAATGAGATGTGAACAAAAACAACATAGGTGATGTTTCCTGTGCTTGAGGCCATGGGAAACAACGGATGACAGACCGGGATACTACTAGTTCTTTGGTTCTAAAGCTAAGGGGAAAAAATATTTGAGGTAATGGACTCAATGAGGAGTTTGGGAGACCAAAGGCTAGAAAAAAAGCTGCAACAAAATCATGGAGGACATTAAAACTCTATGGTGCACCAGGTACTTGGGGAAAAAAAAAACTAGCAATTTAGTATGATACACAAGGCATTTATGTATGAAAAGCAAAAAGCAGCTTATGGTGTGCATTGTGGGTATCTTATGGTAACAAACAAATAAAGTCTAAATATATACACACTACGTAGGCTAAGAAACATTTTTTGAGAAGTCAGACTTATGAAATAAAACCAAAAAGGCAATAGATCCATTAGTGAGCACACTTAATCTTTAACCTTATTTTGCAAATAAAAAAATGTTCAGCAACCATTTCAACAAATGAAACAAAGGTGTGTTCACTTCAGCCTTTTGTGGCTGCTACTACTGCAGTTGTGCCATGTATAAGGAAAAAGAGGTGTGATTCCCACGACTGGATCCATGGATTATGTATGCATGCAAGATCGGTAAGAAATGAATGATAAGTGGACGATGAAGCCTATCAAGTCCATCCACACTATTCTAAGCCATGAGAAGTGTGCCAAATGGAGTGTAACAAGGGAGGAGCAATGAAACAAAAAAAGAAGGGGGGCAACAAATTTTCTCATACCTCCCCAGTTGGCACACAACCTAGACTGCTAAGATAAAATTGAAAAAATGCAAGGGAAAAATAAATAAACTGCTTGTCCGTAACTGAATAAATGCTAGACTAAAAATATGGGATACGAGAATATTCAATTCAAATCAGTATGTGTTGCACCATATGTAGTAGACTCGTAGAGAAGAAAATGATCAATCACTTGTAGTCACCTTTCACATAAATCATATCCAGTAGACTCTCATAAATAAGAAAATGACTTGCTACTACTAAATCATAAATGGAACGGAACAGATCCTACAGAACTCATTCCTAACAGTTTAATTTTTGTTCCACTAAACCGATCTAGAATTTTGGTTGTTATTTCAACATGCCGATAATACTAACTACTGGTTCAGATGTGCAGCCTAGAGCTAACTTTTTAGGTTTTGCATCCATACATACAACAATGTATCAAAGTAGGAATGTAAACCAAGTTAAGATATATAGAATCAACCAAAAGGCGAAGCCGATCAATCCTAAGTGAAAGGAAAAAAATGCTCAATTCGGATTGGAAGTGAGAGGTATGGGGAGACTGAACACACGTTTACACCGACATCAGCACCGGGCGGCGGAGAGGTGACTGAAAATACCACATTCCTTTTTCTATTCATTTTAACTTAAAAACGACCATTGATGACAAAGTCACTTAGAAAACAAAAACAATGCAAAGTACATGCCGAGAAAACAAATAGTTCACCAAGAAGATCTGGGGCAGCTTAGATAGATTTCTCCACATTCAGGGGCCGAATGTGAATGTCAGCCGCACATCCATAAACTCACCCCTGCTTATTTGTTGTAAATAGGTGGTTTGCCTGGACATGCTGTTAAACAGCTAAATTTTCAGTTGCTGTACAGGGCAAAGCTCAATGGTGATAATTTTCCTCGATCAAACAAGTCGAACAACATTTCTATATATCCAACATTCAAAAAAAGTAGAATGGACGTCAGAAACTTGTCCATCTCAAATAATTTATCAATACTAATACTATAATAAATTCACTAATCACTAACGATTTGGATCAATGAAATATATTGTCCAACCTGGGGACAAACTTCTGAATCCCAAATAACATTGCACATTGCACAGATCCATTCCGCATGCATTTCTCGTCAGACCAATAGCACTAACCCAAATTATTCCACGAACTTTATGGCACGCTGTAAACAACAAAGAGCGCGAGCACGGGTCAAACATCAGTGCGTCGCGGATAATTATGGCCAGATAAACTCCGCAGCTAACCCCTAACCCTACCTATAATATGGCAATTTCTCATGTCGAGAGGAGAAGGGAGGAGGACTACCTGGGCGCAGATCCGTGGCCACCACCGCCGGATACGGTGAATCCACGGCGGCGGCCGCCGCCTACGTCGCTGGTGTTGGAGCAGAAGTCGTCGGAACCCACTGGAGCCGTGGAGCGGACGCGGAGAGGCAATGGGTCACCGGTGCGGGGAGCAACTCCCCTATGGCCATGCAGGGACACGGTGGGTCGCCGGCGTGGGGAGGCGGTGGGTCTCCGTGGGTGGGCGCGTGGCCTCCGGCGGCGTAAGAGTCGCGTGCTCCCAGCACGAGCGGGCGGTCCGGTTTGGGGAGGAGAGCGCTTCAGGGACGAGTGTGGAGAGGACGAGTGGTGGGGAGACGATGAATACAACGGGTGGTCGAGAGTCAGCATGCGCAGGCTGGACGGTGGATCCGGTGTGCATTCCAATTATCCATATCCTGCGCGCCCGTAAAGTAGTATTTAGGAACAATAAATAAGGGAACCAATGTACCTCCACAATGTTCAATTGCTCGAAGACCAACATCCTCAGTAGTAGAAAACCCACCAACTGGAATTGTTCCATCAGCACTGCAAAAGGCAGACACGAGCATGTTACGCCATTATAACATATAACTAAAATTGTGAAAATGAAACACCCACAAATAATAAGAATAATACATTTCGTCTTTGTGGAGGCATCCACATCCTCGTCCGAAACAGGTTGCTTCTCGGAATGTTTGGTGTTCCGAGAATATTGTTGTGCGTCCTGCGTGAATTGAACCGATATAAAATCAGACCAAATCCACCAAAATGATAGGTATGGATCTCCGACCAGAATGTTTTGTTTTTTAAGGGGAAAACTAGAGTCAATCCCAAAACCCTGCTGATCTTACCATCTCCGAGCAGAATTCCACGCGTTCATAGATCCCGACTCCGCCTCCGCTGGCCGGACGAGTGTCGGTGCGGGAGCTTCGAGCTCCGATCACGACCGACCTGTCTCCGAATCGCGGCTCGTGTAGCCGGCCTCCAAGGACGCCGCCGCCTCGTGTCCGCGACGCTTAGCGGCTAATGTCGCGAAAAAGAGGTGCGGGGACGCCCCGGCGTCGTGATTCTAGACTCGTGTTAGAGCGCCGCGGAGACCGCGGTCGTCAAACCTCTTGTCGGCCATCGAAACAACTATTGAGCTTGAGTATCTCGCCGGTTCGACTTCAAACAACGGATCCATGGTATTACCGGTGTCGTGGACGACGGGAGTAGGAGTTCAGAATTGGGGGACAGTAATCCATGGTCGACAGTAGGGGAGGGGAGAAAGAAACGTAGAGGAAGCTTAGGGAGTGGAGGGACGAGAAACGCTGAGCCCGTAAGTTTTCCAAGACGCGGCGACGAAGGTTTTGAAATGTTAACGCGGAAGTGCTAGTATTTTGTGCAGTGACCGCCTATCATTGTCTCAGTCCATTTTTAAAACCAATAATAAAATAACTGAACCCATGACACCTCATGGACCTTAAAACAAATGGTCTAACCGGAAGAGTATCAAAAACTAAAAATGGAAAATTTGGGGGAAAAACTAGAACCTGAAGAGTAAAAAACTGAAAATTGGGGGGAAGGTTGTGCAATAGGTTTATGTTGTAAAAATTGGGAAAAAAAAAAATAGCACAAACTACTAAAACAAGCATACTCCCTCCGTCCCATGGAGTTTGTCGTTTTTGACTTTTAAACTTCATGTTTGACCATCCGTCTTATTCAAAATATTTATGCAAATCATAAAATAAATTAATCAATATTCAAGTATCTTCATTGATAAAATAAGTCGTAACAAAAAAATTATATTTGTGCAAAAAATTTGAATAAGACGAAACATCGAAGAAGATGGCACGGAATCCGGGTAACAAACTCGATTGGGACGGAGGGAGTATGTTTGTTTCGTAATAAGATGCACAGCGTATACGATTTTTTACAAAACGAAGTTTGAATCTCAAATTTTGTAATAATGCACACATTGTCACAAAAATTTATACATATCGAATCAAAGGAAACTGAGCACCCGTGCTCCTCTAGAGTGGTGCTAATATTTTCTCTTACCACTTGAGGCACTATTGCACACACTGTGAGCCACTGCCAAGAGCGATGTTTAAACAAAAGATTCTGGAGTGATGAATGTTGAAGGACTGTTATTAAATAGTTATTTTATTTGCTATTGAGCCATGCTTATGTGAGAGAGAGCCCGTACATGAGCCTCTCCATCTGTGATACTTTCTTCAAAAATCAAGCTCCAGGAATCAAATGCACACTGCAACATCTTTGAGTGATGCCGGTTTGCAGGTGGGGTCTTTTTATTTACTTTTTTGCATCACTTTCACACACTGAAAGCCATGTGAAGCTATTATTTTCAGCTAAAGCAGGAATTCATAGCTTCACCAGCGGAGTACGTGCTACCAAACACACTGTTCTTCTTCATCCATGACCGGAGAGAGAAATATTCAGATGTCATAGCCCGTGGCCTGACCTGTCCTATTACTTTGGGCTTGGCCGCTTGAGGTGTCCTCTTCTCTACTCTGTTTAATTTATTTGCCGTCGTGAAAAAAAAAAAATCAAAACCGGATGCCACACTCGCATGTTGGAAAAAAGAAAATCTATCACGTATATAAAAAACAAAAGCATATAGGTGTTCTCATGAGCTAAGTTGGTGCGCTTCGTGCACGCAAGCAGGCAGGCCCCATTTTATTTCATAATCCGTTTGCCGAGTCTTTGGAGCCAGCTAAGAGCGTGAAACATCAACAAGTTCATCCTTCTGTGCTTTTTAAATCAGCGTACAGATACATACTCGTATATATATAGGAGAAGTATATAATAGCACACATTAGTTAGCTGTAGACACATTATATTTTCACTTCGGGTAGGACATCAATGTTTAACTATATATATTACATTCATTTTCGCACCAACATTGTTTTCTTGTTGCTTATATACCAGTATAGAAAATGATGTACGCGTTAGCTGTAGATCATAATACTTCATCTATAGAAAAACAAAATCATTCCAGAAAAACTCATATGGAAATGACAAATTTCATGTGCATTTGCACTAGAAGACAAATTCATTTTTGTGTAGATTTGTACACAATAAGTTTGCCTCCCAACTTTTGTTACAATGTACATCTTTGAATGAAGTATAGATATGCACCGTTTCATAATTTTTGGAAAACCTCTAAGTAGGTTTTTGGAAGGGTTTTCACGATTTCGCCGAGCGGGCGGTTTGCAAGCAATATTTTTCCATGTCGTATGCATCTCTGTTACCAACACCACTTTCCGACCACCCACTCACACATAGGGACTGCACTCAAGATGCTCCATATCCCGCATGTGGGGACCGTAAATGCGCCCACATGCTCCGTGATCGCGCTTCGTTCCCCCGCCAAGCAGATGTGTGCCATGTCAATCTGGTTGTCCCTTTCAACACTTTAAATGTAAGAACATTTGCAACGCCAAAAAAAATTGCTACAACATGTGTGAAACATTTGGAACAAACTCGTGCAACATCTGTTTGAAACATATGCAACATCGAGATAAAACATTTGCAACATTGGTCTGCAATGGAAGATAATTTTTGAACAAACACTTTGTAACATCTGTATGAAACACATATACAACATCCAGATAAAACACTTGTAACATATGTCAAAAACACGATTGCAATATTCATTTCTTCCCGTCGTGGTGCCTTTGGTGCATGTCGTGGCCACAACAGGTTAGCATGAAGTGAGGCGCGCCAGCGAGGGGGAGTGGACGGCATGGCCATTGATGGTTGTGCTGCGAGAGGGATGGCCACAATGGGGAGGCAGAGTGGGTGGTGCGGCGCTTGATGGGTGCCACGTGCGGGGAGATGGCCGCAACTATGAGGAAAAGTGGCGCGATGGAGGATGGGGTCACATATGAGGAGATGGCCACGGTGATGCAGATTAGGGCGAATGGATGGCCGCACAACGGATGGCCGCACGGTGCTGTGAAGCAAGCGATGTGCAAGCGAAGTGGGTAGGTATTTTTGAGAGAGAGAGAGAGAGAGAGAGAGAGACGAGGAGACAGAGGGCAGACACGTCTGTTGGGCTGGTAGTGGTAGCGCACAGGCCTGTCAAGATCGAAGCGTTATTACAATATATAAGTTGTCTGTAATACATTTATGAGAAGGGATTCGTAACTTGTCTTTCTACACATTTTTTTTTTTGAGATTACACAGTACAACGCAGACGCCACACGCACGCACACTCACCTCTATGAACACACGCACGCAAAACCCTACCCCTATGAGCACCCGAAGGACTGAGCCGACAATCTTGAAGTTCACGAAGTCACCACAGCGCCCATTTGTCGACGGCGACGTCGCCTACCACTTAATGCGTTAGCGCCGGAAAATCCTGGAATAAATCCAGGATAATATGTCGCACCCAGGATTTGAACTCTGGGTGGAGCCCCCCAACCAATGGTCTTTGCCTATATACCACCCTCTTTTCAAATTATACATTATTGTATCTTTTTTTTTGCAAGGAACTATATGGTAGGTTCACACAACCACAATTCATGTGACAACATATTTTTTTAGATAATGGATGAGTAAAAACATCCGGCCTTTACATCCGAGGATGTACACAGCCAAATTATTACAAGAAGGTAATAAAATGAAAACGCACGTGACAACATATAACCATGAGCAAACTCTACACTCGAGTCTTAGCTTGACATAAGTACACACAAAATCAAGACCGGGCCCTTCATTGTACTTCTCTGTACATTATTTAGATTAGGCATTCCTGAGGCCATCTGCAGGGAGAGTGCCACACCAATGACATCATCACTGTTGCTTTGAAGTATTTTTAGCTCTGCTTCTTTGGTGTATCTGCGTACTTCCAGGTGGCATGTTCATATAAAATGAATTGTCTTCCACCAGCCACATCTTCTTCACGTATCTGGCTGTCCATTTCTTTAAGATCTTCGTCTGTCAATTTCACCTTCAAGGAGTCAATGTTGGAATCTAGATTCTTGATTTTGGTTGTCCCTGATAAATTGTAGGAAACATCTGTCAGTGACTAAATACAGGACAATCGGAACATATAGCCATTAAGCATGACTACTAATGACTTGCTTTGAACATGGAAGGGAATACCTTTCGAAAAAAACATGGAAGGGAATAATAAGTCCAGGACTATGTGTTGTTTGACTGGATGTGTATGTGTTCCTCTACATTATTGTGGTTCTCTGCCAAAGCAGGCTATATCATAATTGAAAAGGGTTCCAAATCATACTGCTTAAACTATTTCCAATCATTAATGGTCTTTGAAAGTGTATACAAAAAAAGGTGTCTGGAAATGCATCTTTCGGTGACCATCGTCAGTGATAAGAGAATGAGATTATAAGGTCACACCTGGTATAGGAACCACATCATCTCCATGATGCAGAACCCATGCTAAAGCCAGCTGAGCAGGGCTGCAATGGTGCTTATTGGCCAGTTCTTCCATTTGCAGATAAATTTTCTTGTTCCTCTCCAAATTTTCTGCTGCAAACCTTGGGTGCATATTCTGACAAGCCAAAGTTAAATCTGTAAGTCATTTAAGAAATAGATTTTGACACAAATCAAGAGATGATTTTTTTTCTCGCAATAGAAGAAAGAAACAATATTCTGAGGTAGAATGTATCAATACCAGAACTGATTCAGTGGACACTTGTTCTGTCACTCCTCTCCCGCCGAAAAACCCACGGCCAATAGGACTGTATGGCACAATTCCAATCCCCAGTTCTCTGAAGTCCACAGAGCAAAAAAAAAAAAAAAAAAAAAAAAAAATTATTACATCATACAGTAATACCCGGTAAGGACTAAGGAGTCGGAACCTCCATGGTGTGCAACAAAAGAATCTGCAATCCATGAATCACCTGCAGAGCGGCACAATCTCGGGCTCAATGTCGCGAGACCAGAGAGACCACTCCATCTGCACCGCGGTGATGGGGTGCACAGCATGTGCACGCCTAATGGTGTCCGGGCTCGCCTCTGACAATCCAATGTACTTGACCTTCCCCTCCTCCACCAACTTCTTGAGCTCACCAATCTGCAATGATTTCAAACAAAGAATTGACATGAGCAAACACACCAACAATGGTGACTGCTTTAAGGCAGGTCCAATGTGCAAGCAGGCTGCAGAGACCGTCTCCTCGATGGGAATTGCGGTGTCAATGCGGTGTTGGTAGTAGAGGTCGATGCAGTCGATGTCGAGGCGGCGCAGGCTGGCTCGCAGCAGGCGCGAACGCATCCGGCCGTCCACACATGATCGGCGCGCCCCTCTCGCCACGCCGGACAATCCCGAACTTGGTGGCCACCTGCACCTGCTCCCGCGGCAACTGCTTCAGCGCCTGCAAGCAACACAGTCGGCGATGTTAGAATTTATATATGAATAGTTCCCCTAAAATTCATATGAAGAAATTCTGATAAATCTCAAAGGCCCAAAATTTGTGTTCCCTAATGGGTTTTATTGTTTTAGCCCATGAGTAAAGGTGGGAGGTGCAATATCAATTAGTACCATATTGCTAGTTGATGTAGAGGTAGGGAGTTCTCCTCCCTATATAATTGTACCAAGCCTCCTGGGAATAGACACAACATAACAACTATAATTAGGAGTTTCAATTAGAAAATCCTAAAGTAGTAAAATAGTATTTTCTCTTCTCTTTCATCGCCGCGCCGTGCCGCCAATCTCGGCCGATCGTTCGCGTGCACCACCGGCGACGGGCGAAAGCAGGTCTCCGGAACCGTCGTCTTTGCGATCCCGCACCGAGAAGGCGAATAAGGTTTTTGGGAAGCGCTCTTCGCCGATCGCTGCTCCCAAATCTCATCACGCCGCCTCGCCGTCGTCGTAAGGCTCGCGCGACGGGGATCATCTACAAGGACGTGCGGTCATCGTTTGCATCTTCATCACCATGTACTTCTACATCGGCAGGTATTGCATTTGTAATTTAATCTTATTGTCCAACATGTTCAGTCTATTCAATCTATCTGGTGTATGTGTTGTGCTAGTTGTGCCTACACCAGTTGCCATGATCATGCCATGTTTTATGTTGTTCAATCATGCTATGATCAGTGTTATGCGTTTATGCTATGCTAGTATGCTTGACATGCTTTATCTAGTACATCTATTTATCATGATTTATTTTATGAAATTAACTGAAATTGCCTAATATTCCAACAATCCAAAAACCTTATTATAGGCTTTTTCTTGATTTAACTATGGCTATTTTCATCGACGTCTTTGAGACTAGAAAAGTTTTCTAGTGCACATTTTAAGAGATGGCGAAGTTAAGGCTATGCTCGGCTAGAGGCTAAAATGTTACGGATTACCGTTGGATCACCTCGTGGAAATATCTCTAGAGATAAGAGAAGATGCAGGGAGACAACACTATCTTTAGAACAATCCTAAATAGTCTTGCTAGTCATCTAGAAGATGCAAACTTGCACTTCCAAGATGAGAAGGCATTGTGGGATCAACTGAATGCAACCATTGGTACATCCGAGTTGTACATTATGGAGAGCTTTTATGACTACAAGATGGTTGCTAACCGCCTATAGTCAAGCAAGCGCATGAGGTTCAACACATGGCAAGAGAACTTGAACTCCTTAAGTATGTCATACCCGATGAGTTTGTAGCCGGATGCAATATTGCTAAGTTGCTTTCTTCATGGAAGAGCTTCGGCACAATTCTTAAACACAAGAGACGTAAAATATCGGTTGTAAACCCGATAGCATCTCTTGATGTTAAGAAAAATATTCGGGTGAAGAATACTATTGATAAGGGGAACAAGAGCCATTCTAGCACTAATTTTGTGCAGAAAAACCCACATGGCAAGAACAAAGGGAATAAATCTTCCAATACCAAATTAACAACTACCTTTGAGAAGAAGAAAAATAATGATGAGGTGCTTTGCTTCACTTGTGGACAACTTAGTTACTTTTCCAATGGGAATAATAAGAATGTCAACCTCGTGACTATTAGCAATGTCGATGAGGAGTACAAAGAATGTTCCTACCGCATACTATCGGTATTTCAATCACCAAGTTGGTGGGTTGATACAGTGCTAATATTCATGTGTGTGCCGACATCTCTTTGTTTTCTTCTTATAAAGAGCTACAAGGTTCTTACGTCCTAATGGGGAATGGGTCACATGCTTTTGTTCGTGGCGTTGGCACGGTAGATCCAAGTTTACTTCAGGGAAAAATTGTGCTGGTGAATTAAGAACGGCAAAGATGTCCCTACTATTCGCAAGAACCTTGTTAGTGTTTCCCTCTTTTTAAGAGATAGGTTTAAGGTAGTGATGGAGTCCAATAAAGTAGTTATATCTAAGCATGGACAGTTTATTGGTAAAGGTTATGACTGTGGTGGCTTGTTCCGCCTAAGTTTGGCAGATTTTTTTATAATAAGTCGCTGAATCATATTTGTAGCACAATTGATGATAATTCAAGTGTTTGGCATTCTCGTTTTATGTCATGTGAATTTTGGTTTGATGTCACATTTATCTAGCTTGCGGTTAATTCCAGATTTCACCATTGCCAAAGGTTCTAAGTGCCATAGTTGTGTGCAATCTAAGCAACCTCGAAAGCCTCACAAGGCAAATGGAGGAGAGACACTTGGCACCTCTAGAGCTCATACATTCGATCTATGCGAGATGAATGGTGTGTTGACTAAAGGTGGAAAGAGATATTTCATGACGTTAATTGATGATGCTTCTAGATTTTGCTATATTTATTTGCTAAAAACTAAAGATGAGGCATTAGACTACTTTAAAATCTTTAAGGCTGAAGTTAAAAATCAACTAGAAAGAAAGATTAAACGCCTAAGGTCGATCGTGGTGGTGAATATTTTCCTATAACATTTGATGAGTTTTGTGCGGAACATGGTATTATTCATGAGAGGACACCTCCCTATTCGCCCGAATCCAACAGGGTTGCCGAGAGGAAAAATCGCACGCCGACCGACTTGGTTAACGCCATGTTAGACACCGGGCCGGTTTATCTAAGGCATGGTGGGGGGAAGCTATTTTGACTGTGAGTCATGTCCCGAATAGAATTCCAAACAAATACGAGGTATGGGTTGGAAGGAAACCATCACTTTCATACTTGCGACGTGGGGATGTTTGGCAAAAGTCAATGTTCCAATTAATAAGAAGCGTAAGCTTGGACCAAAGACGGTAGATTGTATCTTTCTTGGATATGCTCACAACAAAGATTGCCTATCGATTTTTAGTAGTAAGATCTGAAGTTTCGATATGCTTGTTGATACTATCTTTGAATCTCGGATGCTATTTTTTTTAAGAATATATTTCCTTTAAAAGATATGCGTAGCAATGTTAGATTTTCTACTAAATTAGCTCCCGATGATACTATACCTATTGAATATCCCGTTGAGTTATTTGAGCAACCACTTGAGAAGGATGACAATGAAGTTCCCGTGAGGAACAAGAGACAAAGGATTGTAAAATCTTTTTGGTGATGATTTTATTGTGTACCTTGTGGATGATACTCCCACCTCTATCTCAGAGGCATATGCATCTCTAGATGTAGATGATTGGAAAGAAGTCGTTCATAGTGAGATGGACTCGATTCTTTCTAATGGAACTTGAGAGCTATCTCGATCTACCATTCGGTTGTAAAACCAATTGGATGTAAGTGGGTGTTCGAGAAGAAGCTTAGACCCGAGGGTACTATTGACAAGTACAAGGCTCGGCTTGTGGCTAAAGGCTACACTCAAAAAGAAGGAGAAGATTTCTTTGATACTTACTCACCTGTTGCTAGAATGACCACTATTCGAACACTACTATCTTTTGGTTGTCTCATATGGTCTCGATCATTCATCAAATGGATGTAAAGACATCTTTTCTTAATGGAGAGTTGGATGAGGAGATTTACATGGATCAGCCCGATGGATTTGTAGTAAATGGTGAAGAGCAAAAGGTGTGCAAGTTATTAAAATCTTTGTATGGCTTGAAACAAGCACCTAAACAATGGCATGAGAAGTTTGACACTACGTTAACTAGTGCCGGTTATGTTGTCAATGAAGCTAATAGGTGTGTGTATTATCGACATGGTGGGGGCGAATCTGTTATATTATGCTTATATGTTGATGATATTCTAATCTTTGGAACAAACATGAATGTCATAAATGAGGTCAAGTTTTTTCTTGTCAAAGAATTTTGATATGAAAGATCTAGGAGAGGCCGATGTAATTCTAAACATTAAGCTTATTAAGGAAGAGAGTGGGATTACTTTATCACAATCTCACTATGTTGAGAAGGTCCCGAGCCGTTTTGGCTTTATGGATAGAAAGCCTTCTCCAACACCTTATGATCCTAGTGTGACATTGCGAAAGAATAAGAAGCGTACTAGAGATCAACTCAAGTACTCAGATTGTTGGTTCACTCATGTATCTAGCGAATGCAACTGCAGACGGATATATCTCTTTTGTTGTGAGCAAGTTGAGTAGGTATATGTCCAACCCGGGTGATGATCATTGGCATGTACTAGAAAGGGTCTTGTGCTATCTTAAAGGTACAATGAGCTATGGAATTCACTATTCTGGGCACCCAGTTGTGCTAGAGGGATATAGTGATGCGAACCGGATTTTCGATATTGCTCAAATCTACGCCACAAGTGGGTATGTATTTACTCTTGGAGGTGGCGCAGTTGTCATGGAGGTCTTGTAAATGCACTATTTTGACTAAGTCAACCATGGAAGCAGAACTTATCGCTTTAGAAACAAAGATCCGCAGAGGCGAGTGGTCGCGTGAGCTCTTGTCCGACTTACCGATGGTTGAAAAACCAAGACCGGCTATCCTTATGAACTGTGATAATCAAACAAAGTGATCACTAAAGTGAATAGTGCAAAGGATAATTCAAAGTCAACAAGACACGTTAAAAGACGTTTGAAGACTGCCGAAAAAATTAAGAAACTCCCGAGTAATAATCGTATCCTACATACGTGCGAGATAAAAACCCGGCAGATCCCTTTACTAAAGGGCTATCACGTAATGTGATAGAAATTGCATCTAGGGAGATGGGTATGAGACTCATATGAGTTTTGTTAGTAGTAACCCAACCTTTTTGATCGGAGATCCCGTGACTAAGGACACGGGAAGAACAAGCTATTGGTAAACCGAGGAGAGTAAACTAATAAACCCTCTCTATGTGAAGATGCAATACTCTCAAGAGTTTAAGAGGCTCAGATGGTAGGTTGGCGAGAATGCCTTAATATGTCCTATTGACTTTATAAGTAAAGATGCTGTCCTACAGAGCATTCTTGAAAGGGCATACCTATATGAGTTCGACTGTTAAACGTCGCAGTCTATGAGATTTGGGTGATCTCTAGTAAGCTCATGAAGAGACTAAGGACTATGACGTATATGCTCCACCCGGGGAGAAAGGCTACTTGGCAGCCAAGTACTAGTTTGACTTTGAGTAAAACTCATTCGCACAAAACTTGCAATTTAAGGCGTAGTCCATTGTTCAAGTTGTGGATGAGTGTAACTTGAAGCTCTAGGCGGATGTTCAACTTAACGATCTCTTTGAAACACTAGTATATAAAAAAAAGTAGTGAGATAAAGGAAAATATCTATCTTGGGCGCTTGAGATCTGGTGGGGATTGTTATAATTTATATATGAATAGTTCCCCTAAAATTCATATGAAGAAATTTCGATAAATCTCAAAGGCCCAAAATTTGTGTTCCCTAATGGGCTTTATTGTTTTAGCCCATGAGTAAAGGTGGGAGGTGCAATATCAATTAGTACCATATTGCTAGTTGATGTAGAGGTAGGGAGTTCTCCTCCCTATATAATTGTACCAAGCCTCCTGGGAATAGACACAATATAACAACTACAATTAGGAGTTTCAATTAGAAAATCCTAAAGTAGTAAAATAGTATTTTCCTCTTCTCATCGCTGGCGCCGCCAATCTCGGCCCGATCGTCGCGATGCATGCACCGACCGGGCGGAAGGTCTCCGGAACCGTCGTCTTTTGCGATCCCGCACAGGGAGAAGGCGAATAAGGTTTTTGAAAGCGCTTCGGCGTGATCTGCTCCCAAATCTCATCACGCCGTCTCGCCGTCGTAAGGCTTCAGCAAGACGGGATCATCTACAAGGACGCGGCGGTCATCGTTTGCATCTTCATCACCATGTACTTCTACATCGGCAGGTATTGCATTTGTAATTTAATCTTATTGTCCAACATGTTCAGCCTATTCAATCTATCGGTGTATGTGTTGTGCTAGTTGTGCCTACACCAGCGTTTTGCCATGATCATGCCATGTTTTATGTTGTTCAATCATGCTATGATCGTGTTATGTTTATGCTATGCTAGTATGCTTGACATGCTTTTTATCTAAGACATCTATTTATCATGATTTATTTTATGGAATTAATCCTGAAATTGCCTAATATTTCAACAGGCGATGTCTTCCGCGGATCAGTAAGAGTTCACGCACACAACCCTCCATAAGAACTCGATCTGCAGAAAGAGGGGAGTGCGAACGAACGCACCTTGCCGAGGAGGATTTCGTTGGTGTGGGGGCCGTATACGTCGGAGGTGTCGAAGAAGGTGACCCCGCGGCTGAAAGCGTGCGTGATGACGGCGATGCCGGCCTCGTCGTCCAGCGGGGAGTTGTACGCGCCCGTCAGTCCCATGCACCCGAACCCCAGCTTGGACACCTCGAATCCCTGGGTGCCGAGCTTGACGCGGGGAACCTGAGGGGCTTGGTTATCCATGGCTGCGGCTCGCCGGTGAACTGATCGAACGAGGAGCGGTGGAATGAAGTTTGGTTCTAGGAAACATTGAAGACACTTCTGCGTGATTTTATAGGGCGCATGGGTACATACTGTATATTACAATAGATTTAGACAAAAAATTAAATTTGCATTCTAGTCATTTTTTCAGTCAAAATCTATCACTAATTTCTATGGTCCTTGTCAAACGCAACGCGAACGTCGTAACCCCCCAACAGTGGTGTCTACGCACGCGCTGTCGTCAGTCGTCCCATAGGGTCACGGGTGACGCCCACTGATAATACAACAATTCTGATAATTGTTAGGTAGTAATAAAACAGTTCATGGCGTCTTATAAAGTTTGAATGATTATTAGATACTCTTCTAAATTATATATAACTTTTTTTTTTACTTTAGATACATTAAGTTTACTATGGATCTATGTATAATAAAAGCTATGTATCTAGTAAACCCCAAAAAATTTGTAATTTGAAAAGGAAGAATGTAGGAAAATAGTTGTCTGGAATTGAGTTCGATTGTTGTCATACATGTTCCTATACGCTTAGGGTTTTATGCTCTGAGCTAGTTTAGCATGGCTTCTAGAACGACTTCAGTTTTGATTGAAGTTTAGGCAAACAAACATTCAAAAATTAACTTTGGCAAGGAAACCCAAAGAAGATAGAAAATATGGTTTCTCTCAACTCCTCTCATAAACTTGGCACAAATTATAATAAAACTGCCATGGGAGCTGTTCTTGCCAAACATTTTCTAGAATGCTCCACGAGAGGAGCTAAAGTCGTTTAGTGCACTAGCTACCAAATTGACTCTTATTCTACATTTCTACGCAAATAATCTTAGTGTAGGTTCAAGAAAGCAGAAAGAAGAGCAAGATGCTTGTATAATAGCTCTGTCCACAATGATTTTGCTACTGTAGTACTCCATCCATTCTAAATTATAAGTTGTTTTGATTTTTTTTGTTCATTCATTTTGCTATGAATCCATACATATTATTATATCTACATGCATAGAAAAATGGATGTACCTAAAAGTCAAAGCGACTTATAATTTGGAACGGGAGAGTATTTGTCTATTGATAGGTATATGCCTTGTTCATAAGTGCAGAAGGGAGAGAACTTGTAGAATAGACAAGTATATTAATAAGCCCTGTGGACATATTATAGAGACCCCACAACACAAAGTGTGTGTGATGACACCGCTACTAACCTCGTTGTTGCGAGGAGTATTAAATGACTGAGCAGCGATTAGAGGGGTGTGTGTGAATGGGAGCCAATTCAAATTTCTCATGAGAAAATGCCGAAATGAAAAGATTCACTTTTCCTCCCCCAACTTTCACGAAAGTCCATTTTTTTTCTCTCTCAACTCAAAAATCGGGCAAATAACCTCCCTCAACTTTTCAAAACGTCCATTTTACCGTTGAGTGGTTTTGAATGTAGTTTTGCTACAATGAAAGGTGATTTTACTACAGTGACGGTGGTTTTATCTTTATTTTTTATTTATTTTGATTGAATCTTTAAAAACTAATAGTAAATCATAACAAAATCACAAAAATGGATAATCCAATTTTGTTAGACTCCACATGAGTTATATAGTGAACATATAATATGATATGCTTTATTACAATGAACATGAGTAGGTATATCATATTATACGTTTATCGTGTAGATCTACTTCATGTCGAAAGTGAAAGAAAATTGGATGTTCCATTTTGTGATTTACTATAATTTTTCAAAATTCTTCCAAAATTAAATTAAAAAAGTCAAAACCACTCTCATCACTTTAGCAACACCGCCGTAAGGTAAAACGTATGGTTTGAAAAAAGGTGAGGGAGATGATTTACCCGGTTTTGAAGTCGAGGAAGAAACAAATGAATTTTTTTTTTAAAGGTAAGGCAATCGGTGTTTAGATCCCCAAATTCCACTATGCAAAAAGAAGATTCCCCATCACATCAAAATGCCGGCACATGTATCAAGTACTAAATGTAGGTAAAAAAAATAAAATATTTATACGCTTTTAAATGTACATTGCGAGACGATTTTTTTAAAGCCTAGTTACGCTATGGTAGGATAATATTACCACTAACAAACGAAAACGTCTTCAAGATAATGACGATGTGACATGCGCCCACAATTTTACACCAAATTTTGGGATCTAAACACCGTTGTCTAAAAAAACACGCTGTTGTCAAAAAAAAAAAAAAAAAAAAAAAAACTGACACACATTGGATACCGTCTCCCACCTGCTCGAACATCGCGCTCGAGAGTCAAGACTCGGAGCCGGTCCCACCACCTGCATCACTGACAGCTGAGCCTCGGTTACATGGTCCCACTGGTCATCGAAGTCGGTCGTCCGTTGCAAACGAACAAACCCCGCTTCTCTGCCATCGTATCTCCGCTTCGCCTCCCTTCGATCGCCTCCTCCCTCCCATCCCCCCAACGCCACCCAAGTCCAGTTCACCACCCACGCCACGCGCGCGCGCGCTCACCGGCCGCCTACCGCGCCCTCCCTCCCCCTCTACGGGATTCCACAGCCTTTTAGATCGGCGTCACCGTCGCCTGAGTCCTGACGCTGCCGCCGCGCGTGCGGCGTCCTCCCCCTCCGGTTCTGGCGGCCCTTAGGTTCCGCTCTATCCGATCCAGGCAGGCCGCGCGTGGGCGGACCCGCATTGCCCGAGCCAATCGGTTTCCGTTTTTGCAATTTTTGATCCGAGACGAGAGGTTATTTCCGCTCCTAGGCGACGAACTCAGTTAGATAGATGGCGTGCGATGGCGGTGTGGAGGAGGAGCAGGAGGGCCCCAGCGCGGCGTCTGCGGCCCCATCTCCGGCGGCGGCTGTGGCTGTGGCTAGGGCGAGGGCAGCGCGGCCTCCGAGGCCCAGGAGCCGCAAGGGGCTCGGCGTGCGGCACCCGCTGAAGCCCTACCGAATCCTTAAGGCTATCCAGAGGGCGAATGCCAAGGTGAGGGAAGCCGGGGAAGCGACCCTCGTTGCAGCCCTCATTGCGGCGCAGAAGGAGAGCCAGAGGGAGAACGAGGTGGTGCCCGATGTATCCGGTGGGTGGAAGAGGTAACGCCTCCTGGATCATGTGCGCTCTATTGCTAAATGCTGTTTTTAGTTTGCAAAATTTTAGACTCCACTCTATTACAGTTGAGACATTTTCCTATGAGACGCGTAGGTACTGTTACAGACTCTTATTCGAGTTCCCTCGTTTTACTTAGCTATATAACTCGAAGTGTATAGTGTTTATTATTAATCAAGTTCAAGTGTTCAACTAACTTGTACTAGTAGCATATAGGAAGAGTTTTCTGTTGATTCGCTGGTATAACATCAATTACTGGTATACTTAGCCTGTATGTACCGAACAAGGATGACGGCAACTGTTCTGAAATCATTTACACAATCAGTTCATATGTTATCTTGTTACTACAGAGGTTGCCATTGTCATACATACAGTTGCTTCGGCATAGAACTAGGAGTGATTGCAAGTATGCATGGTGATGCGGCACCCATAAGCGTACCTAGATTACTAGGTCACTGGAAGATGCTCTTCTCATACATTTAGAGATCCTATTAATAATTTTTACCTGAGAACGCATGCCAGTGGCAAACCTATTTCTTTGTCAGTAACTCTTTTAGCTGTTGTCCTTGTGAACATCTGTTGTGAACATCTGTGCTTGCAGTGAGGACGGAAGTTTAAATTGTGGATACTCAAGCATTAGAGGTAGAAGGGCAACCATGGAAGACTTCTATGACATAAAATCTTCTAGAATCGATGATAAACAAATTAACTTTTTTTGGAGTGTTTGATGGTGAGGCATTCACTTTTCGAGCACCTTATTTGCTCAATTTAATTTACCTAACACCATTTGTCATCTCAGGTCATGGAGGTACCCGTGCTGCTGGGTATTTGAAACAACACTTATTCGAAAACCTCCTGAAACATCCAGCGTTCATTGGTGATACTAAGTCTGCAATGAGTATGATGTTTTCTCCTAGACCCTTACTTTAAAATAATGCAGTTCATTTAGTAGTGAGTTGATATACCTTACAAATGGTAAATTTGCAGGTGAGTCCTATAAAAAAACTGATGCAGATTTCTTGGATGCTAAACCCAACATTCAAGTTGGGTCGACTGCATCAACAGCAGTTTTGATCGGCAACCATCTGTATGTGGCAAATGTCGGTGATTCAAGGGCTGTAATGTCAAAGGCAGGCAAAGGTTATGCTTTTCTTAAATTATATTGCTTCACTATTCAGTTAATGTTGTACAGCAAACTTGCATGTCCGTGACACTTGCCATAAAAAATGATAATAGTGTACTAACTAGTTACTACTAAGTATCACTTGACACCTTACACACTAATCAATCAGTTATGAGGATGCGTTTTGATTGGTTACCCATCATCATCATTCCTGATTGTAAAAAGATGTCCTATAAGAGGGATGTCCAAAAGGCGGAAAACATTTGTCAGTGACCTGTATCATGAACAGATGAAGTGTATTTAGAATCCAGATTAACCTGAGCATTTGGAAAATGTCAAAACCACCCCACATGGTAGTGGGGTTCTCAACCACCTTGCCAATTCAAATTAACTGGCGTGGCAACAGGGTCCCATGGGCTATTTTTCAATAGCCATTGCCTATACTACCCTGAGAAAATATTCCTCACAGCTGGACCGTATGAGCTATTTACTTTTCTTTTTGTGAACATGCCGTTCATGTGTTTCATTAAGGAGCGACTAAAATAGAATACAATACATTACAGTTAAATACAGTCCAGTGTGCAACACGCCTTGAAATGAAGAAAAAAAAAGTGGGTGGCTGTTTATAAGACATAAGCCGACCCAACGAAGAAATGAAACTGTGAAGCCACATTTCGCTCCCCACCCTCTACCATGCCAGTTAGATAGGTGAACAAGCACTGAAGGCTCCAATGTCTTTGTTGGCGAGAAATAAACATGTCTGCAGTCTGCACTATGCAGACCTTCCAGTGGAAATGGTTCATCTAAGCACGGCATGATGGAAGCACATGTGTATACCTTTGCGTAAGAGCTAAACTGGGGTTAGGATGGATTTGGCTGCACATATGGCTTTCAAGTTTCATAGTTTGTTTTGTGGATTTTAGGGTGATTTTTTTGACAAAATCTCTGTAACTTGTGGGAAATATTTTTAAATATGCACCCAAAAATTATTATGACAACAAATTCAAGTTTGGAACAATTTTGTGCTGTATTCTTATCTAACCTCCTTTTATTCTTGTTCATTTGGTGAAAAAGGGACAATTAATCTATGCCAAGTGGTTAGTCATAATTGTATTGTACGGTGGGTGGTTGCGTAAAAGCTAGAAAAGTTATGTTTCCGTACTCATATTTAAATATTTGATATGTACTCCGTCATTCGAAATTACAAGATGTTTTGGCTTTTTTAGATACAATTGCTTTTATTGCGTACTAGACATATATCTAAGTGCATAGCAATAGCTATGTATCTAGAAAAGCCAAAACGTCTTATAACTTGGAACGGAGGGAGTACGAAGCTGTATATTTGCTCAAAGAAACACTCGTTTTATCTTGTTTTGACTCACATATATTTTCTATTTATTGATTGCATCTCAGGATTTGTTGACTTGTCATTAAAGCAATTTTGCCTCTCTTGTTTGCAGCTATTGCACTCTCTGATGACCATAAACCAAACAGAAGTGATGAGCAGAAACGGATTGAGGATGCTGGAGGAGTTGTTGTTTGGTCTGGTAAGTCGAATTGGTCATAACAATTGCTGTGCTAGTTGGGTACTTGGTTTAATGTGGGTTTATCTTCCTGCCAAAGTTACTACAGCTTATGTCTTCTTGGTTGAAATTCAATTACACATCACAAGAGGTTCATCCAATGATGTTTTAGATGATAATTAGTGGTAATGTACTTTACAGGAACATGGAGGGTAGGTGGTATACTTGCAATGTCTAGGCATTTGGCAATCGTTTGTTGAAGCAGTTCGTTGTTGCAGACCCTGAGATTCAGGTTTCTCTTGATGCTCATAATCTTTGTATTTCATTCAGTGGAAGGGGGAAATACAATAGAACCCCCTGTAGTGCGGTATTTGATGACATTAATGCACTTATTAATCACAAATGGAGGCAGTTTGCTTACTTGGCAACTTCTTGGCAGGATCTAGAAATAGATGGTGATGTGGAGTTTCTTATTTTGGCTAGTGATGGCCTCTGGGACGTGGTGCCAAATGAGGTTAGTATGCCATATACCAAATTTGGTACATGTATCTGTGTTATTTCTTTTTGAGTAAAATATATAAGTAGTTTCATATGCAGCAGTGCAGCACAGACACATAAATATTGACGATGAAATATGACTTCTGCATATGCATTATATTTCAATAATTATTGTTTAGGTGCTGCTGTTGAAAGTACTTTGGTTAAGCACCAAATAAACGTGAAAACTTGCTATGTCAAGTTGTAATGTGTAGGTGCTTTAGTTTGAACACATCCAATTTATTTTTAGCTTGGATTGGGAGTATGCTCGTTTGCAAAATTGTTGTAAAAGAATGAAGCCTCAAGTTATCAGCAATCAATAACATTCATATTGGATTTTGCTAGCTAGAAAGTTTTCTTGAAACTGATTATAGTAAGCTTACATGGAAAAAGATTTACTGATCTAGGGACAAATTGATAGTAGCGCCTTCACTGGTTATTGCTTATTCAACAATTAAATGCTCACGAAAAAGCACGTATTATTCCCGATATATGCTCGTGGCATGTGTTTGTATTTCAGAAAAGAATACTTAATAGTCGTGTAGACATGCAGTTGTCCATTTTAGCTGTGAATGTAATTTCTGAGATTGTATGGGGTTGTGTGTCGTGTAGAGCTCAAATCCCTTTCATTCTTCTCAATATAATGATGCGTAGCTCTCCTGCTTTTTTCGTGAAAAATGGACATGCAGTGATGTTTTCCGTGACACATTTTTCTTGTGGCACATAGTAAAACTAGTCAGCAGAACCTTCACTCACTGTTTCTTTCCTAGTTTGTGCTGATTGTGTACGTTTATGGTTGTTCCAGCATGCTGTTGCATTCGTGAAGGATGAGGATAGCCCTGAGGCTGCAGCCCGGAAGCTTACGGAGATCGCGTTCAGGCGTGGGAGCACCGACAACATTACATGCATTGTTGTAGAATTTTGCCACGATAAGATGGTTGATGGTTCTCTCCTGTCAACCAATCAGAGTTGACTTCGTCATTCGTTTTTAATACTTCCAGATTTGCTGTCATGATGCTGCAGCTCCCAAGTATGGCCTCATCATTGATTGTCTATTATATTGTTCGTTTAATATAGTCCTGCCTTGCTGATTTTGTTTGTGTCGACTCCCCCAATTGATTAGCTTTTTTTGCGTGATGGATGAAGTCTGTTGTTTGGATGCTCAGGCACTGCTTCGTGCACACTGGACCCTGAGCACCCATGTTGATATTATTTCGTTTTTTTATCTTGGCTGATATTACTTCATTTTCGATCATCTGAAAAAAAAACGAAGTTTTAGATATGCTGTAAGCTCTGTTTTTGCGACTCCTGATTGCTAGTAGAGATGTCGGTGTTCTCAAAACCGGGGGGTCTCAAGTACCGGCAATAAAATTATTTGCTGCGCGTCCCTAATCCGGATGGTGATGCAAGATGAACACGAGATTTATCCTGGTTCGGGCAATAGAAGGCCCTACGTCCAGCGGGGGGAGAGGATTTGTATTATCTTGCACCCATGGTGCTTGTAGTAGGGGATACAAGCATGGTGAGAGAGAGGGTGAGCCTCAAGTCTCTGTAGAATGGAGAGGAGTCCAGAGAGATCCCTAGTGGATGTCCCGTAGAGAGGAAGGAGCCCCCCTTTTCTCTTGTGTTCCTCCTCCTTTTATTGCTGCCAGGTGATGCTTGGGTGTACACGTGCCTATGTGCATGCATCTTGGGGGTACAGCTGCTTCCTTCCTGGTGAAGAAAGAGGACGCGTGTACGTCATCCGGGTGCACGGTGGTGTCTTTGTCTTCTCTTCCTTCTCTTCTTGTTGGAGCATGACACATGTGCTTTGACGTGGCACTAGGAAGAGGCCATGGGAAGAGGCCTCGTGAAGTGGCCTCGGGTGGCATGCTTGCATGTCCGAGAGAAGTGGAGAGAGTGGGGCCGTGGTGGTCGCCGTGGGCCGTCGTGGGCCTCTTTTAATTGGGTATCCATTATTTTGGTACCCGACAAGAGCCCCCGAGCCCCGAGGGAGTGAGCTGACTTTCGGGGGGTTGTATGGTTCCCATCGCCTTGACTTCGTTGTTCTCGTGGTGGTTCGTCTACAAGGGGTGCGCGCAAGCTCATCCACCGTTGGGTGTAACTCCCCCGAGGCCCTGAGGAATGGTAGATTCCTTCGAGGTCTTTTTAAATCTCGCTACCGGGCAAGACCGTAACAGCCTTTATTGTGCTTGTTTGTGCGGGGCTCGTTCGCTTTTTGCGAGGGCGGCCCGAAGCCCGCTTGTGTGCGCAAGGTCGTTCAGGGCTTCCTCGGCTTTGAGCATACGCTCCTCCGTCGCTTCCGGAAGGGGGAGGAGGGGAGGCGTGCCACAATGCCCCGTAAGCCGAATGTGACACGCCTCCGATGAGCGTTGTAGCGGGAAGTCTAAGTGGAGTGCCCGTGCCCCCCCACCGGAGTAAGGGTCGGCCGTGTGGTCTAGGACTCACTCCATGAGAACTCGCGGGCCGTTCGGCGGATCCCGGTTTCCGGCAGTCGGATCCCGAGGGCCCCAGAGGGCCTCCCACGGATGGGACATCCCTATGAACAGTTTCCGCAAGTCTTAGACACGTTCAGAAATCCGCAGCCCCCGAGGGCTCGGGCATAGGCCGGTTGTGCATTTCCATCCCGTCCCCCGGCTCGGTTGTCCCGAGGCGATCGTAGAAACCCCCGAGGGCCCGGGTCTTAGAACCTTCGGACCGTAGAGGGCTCGGAGCTCGGCATTGCCTCTCGGGCGCCGCTTTGACGATATGACCCTCGCCTCGAGGGGTTGAGCATGCCCAACCATGGGTCGGGCGCACCGGCAGCGGCGGTGTTTTGATGTGTTGCCTCGGTTGAGCGAGGCGGTTTCATCCCATCGGGACCTAGCGCGAGCGCCGAAGAGGTTGGAGCAAGATGGAACCATCCTCGCGAAGCGAGGTGGTTTTCGTCCGACGGGGAGCGCCGAAGCGCCGAAGAGGTTGACCATCCTCGCGAAGCGAGGTGGTTTTCGTCCCGATCGGACCTAGCGCCGAGCGCCGACGAGGTTGGAATGTTACGCCTATGTGCGGGAGCCCATGACGGGCGTCGCGTCGCGTTTCCATCCCATCTTCGATTTAAGAGGTGGGGATGGACCTGCGAAAACAATCCATACCGAGCATTTATAGATTTGGAAAGGAAATATAGATCTCATGGCATTGTGATCCGTCGAGACATATGAATTATATTTTATCATTTTTTCGGTATATTCCATGCCTTCTTCTCTTGCACTTTGGCGAAATTGTTTTGCGAAACTATTTTTGATTTGTAGGCCATCCTTAGGTCGGAAGGTGGCGAGTGGAGATGTTGTGAGTCCTGAGGCGTAGCCCGGAGGCGTAGGGCGGTCTCGCAGCTCGGCCGGCCTTGCCCTTTAAATAACCTTTTCGCATTTGTTCTTCCCAAGTGCAAGAAGAAATCGGCATGGAATTTTTCGAAAAAATGATTGAAAAAAAGAAAAAAGCATTTTCGGGGGGTGGCCTTGAGAAGGGTATGCTCCTTCGTAGCCCCCGAAAGTGAGGTTTGTTCCTGCTGAGCCAAGCCTCACCCCCGTGCCTTGGCGGCGAGATTTGTTTTGGTCCCGAGCCCCCGAGGGGCCCGGACAAGCTCTCGAAAAAAATTAGCAAGTAAAGAATGTGTTCTTTACTTGTATTTTTCTGGGGAGTGCATTGTATATGTAATGCTTGAGAATTTTAAAGCGAGTGACAACTTAGCTTGTGGGACGTTCAAGTGTTGTCGAAGATTCTCAAGAAGGGTTGTGGCGTTGAAGGCGGCGGCCCTCGTAGGCGAGTGGCTTCGAGCGGATGGTGGAGTTCAGTGGCCCCCGGCATGCAGCGGCCTCGATAGTACAACGGCCCGGGCGCAGGTGAGTGCGGCCCCGAGGATCGCCTGGGTGAGCGGCGAGCGCGGACCTCGGCGTGCAGCTCGACACGCAGCCTCCGGGCGAGTGGGAATTTCGGATGTCCTTGGAGGCGTGGGCGGGGCTTCGGGCGAGCACACGGACGGGCTCGGCTCGGGCGAACGAGAAGGGGGCTGCCTCGGACGAGGCGGACGAAGGCCCCCGGGCGGAATCGCGGACGGAGGCCCTCGGGTTACGCTGGACGGAGGTCCCTCGGGCGAATCGCGCGATGTAGCCGGCCTCGGAACGAGACGCGGGGCGAGCCTCGGCGCGTAGCTTTTGGCGAGTGCGGGCGCCCCCTCGCTGCAACATCCTTGAGCGCGTGGGCTGGGCGGCGCTGGCGCCCTCCGTCGCGGTGGCCTCGAGGAGCAGCGCACGGCGCAGCGCGAAATTTAGGCCAAAAGGACCTCGGCAAGCCGTGGTGACCGGAGGTGGGATCTCGGGCCATAAAGGCGCGGATGCGCCCGACGGGCGACGGGCGACCATGACGGCGGCGTGCGCGCGACACAGCTCGGCAATGGTGCGGACCTCCGCGCAGCAGACGCTGAGGTGATCTTGGGCGAATGGCCCTTGGCGCAAGACGGCGCTTCCTTGGCAAAGATGCAAGGGACGCCTCGAGCAACCTCTTGGTCGTGAGTCTTGCAAGCAAGAAGGCCAAGCAAAATTTTTTACGTGTGTATGCATGCATATACATATACGTATATACACGTATACATAAGTAAGGATATGCAAGCAAGTTTTATTGGGCGATGGTGCCCACCACGGGCGGTCGGCAAGCCGCACCGAGCGCGGGGGCCCCCAGGATTCTTGGGGCGGCGCGCGTCCCCGGGTGGGCGCTGCCTCGGCGCCTTGCATCGGCGGCGGCGGCCCCGTAGATCGAGGGACGAGGGGTCGCAGCGGCGGAAGGCGGCCGGGATGTCCAATGGCGGAGAGCCTCGTGTGTGCTCGGCCTCCGCCTCCGGCAGCGTGGCGGCCTTGGCGGCTGCGGCCCTCGGGCGGGCTCGACACGGGCTCTGACAACAAACGCAGATGAACCTCGGGCTCGAGGATCGCGGCGTGCGGCGCGGCCGGGCACCCTCGCGAGCGCAACGGGACCCCTCGGGCAAGTCAGGACCGCGTGCGGCGCGATAGGCACCCTAGGGCGTGCGACCTCGGGGTGACGCGGCGTGGCTTTCGGCGGGCATGCAACTCGACGCGTGGCTCGGACTTGAGCGCGGCGGCTTTGGCGCGAGCACGACGGGTCCCGCGCGTCGCGGCCTCCACGGCAAGACGCAGCGGCTTTGGCGGCGGTGTAGTTCGGCGGCGAGCGCGTGAGCAACCACCAGCGCCGGACCTTGGCGTGAGATGGCTGAGGAGGTCCCGCCGGCGGCGTGTGAATGGCCCCGCAAGCTTCGCGCGCCGGTCTTACGCGCATGTGAATGCAAGCCGCTTTGGCTGGCCTTCGTGGGTGAGCGCCGGCGGCGTACTGCCGCCAGGTTTGCGGGCGCCCGGGCGGCAAGACACGACGACCTTCGAAGCGCAAGCCGTGACGACATGCCTGCGCCGGCTCAGCCGCGCCGGACACCAGGAGCGATTGCCTCAGCGGTGACTCAGCGTAGGCGAGCGCGTGTGTGTGCGAGCAAACATGGCGACGCTGGCTTGGGTCCCCATCGCAGCCTACGGCCCCCGGCCTTCGGCGAAGATGTAGGAGTGGGATCGCTTGATGGCCGCCGACGGCATGGGGAGTTACCGACTGGTTGTCGGCGGCGCCGCGCATCGCCGAGGACCTCCCTTCGGGAAGCTCGGGCCGCATGTGATTCCCGGCGAGGAAACCGCACCATCAGCCGTGCCGGAGGCGCACGGAGTCTCCGCCATCCGGAGTATGGCGGGATGACAAGTTTAGCACGCAGCGTGCCCCTACCTGGCGCGCCAACTGTCGGTGTTCTCAAAACCGGGGGGTCTCAAGTACCGGCAATAAAATTATTTGTCTTGGCGCCCCTAATTCGGATGGTGATGCAAGATGAACACGAGATTTATCCCCGGTTCGGCAATAGAAGGCCCTACGTCCAAAGGGGAGAGGATTTGTATTATCTCAGACCCATGGTGCTTGTAGTAGGGGATACAAGCATGGTGAGAGAGAGGGTGAGCCTCAAGTCTCTGTAGAATGGAGAGGAGTCCAGAGAGATCCCTAGTGGATGTCCCGTAGAGAGGAAGGAGCCCCCCTTTTCTCTTGTGTTCCTCCTCCTTTTATTGCTGCCAGGTGATGCTTGGGTGTACACGTGCCTATGTGCATGCATCTTGGGGGTACAGCTGCTTCCTTCCTGGTGAAGAAAGAGGACGCGTGTACGTCATGCTGGTGCCTGGTGGTGTGCTGTCTTCTCTTCCTTCTCTTCTTGTTGGAGCATGACACATGTGCTGCACGTGGCACTAGGAAGAGGCCATGGGAAGAGGCCTCAGGAAGTGGCCTCGGGTGGCATGCTTGCATGTCTGAGAGAAGTGGAGAGAGTGGGCCGTCGTGGTCGCCATGGGCCGTCGTGGGCCTCTTTTAATTGGGTATCCATTATTTTGGTACCCGACAAGAGCATAGCCCTTTCGATTGATTGAAAAGTTGCCCTTCTTATACTGACATAATAATAAGTGAGAAATGGTTCCTGACCTTCAACTGCAGCTTGCAATCTGCATTCTCTGCTTTTGTTATCTCCCCCACAGTATATTCTCTTCTAGAGAAGATGGCTCGTGTTTTTCACAATCAATTTTAGCTCTGCGGCTGCGTCTCCTGTTGTAGGCACACTTTAGCCCTCTTTGGCACAGTTGTGCGTGGCTTTGACTTCACTGACAATGTTTTTTTATTCGATCTATTTTTCTCTTCTAAAAAACCTCCTCGCGGTGTCTGCGGTCTTGCGTGTTGAAGCCACGTGAAGCCGGTTTGAAGCCTGGAATGATTGTGGTCACAGGATTGGTTTGAAGCCTTTTAAGAGTGATTTGTAGCCTTTGATTTTAATGAGTACAACTAGCTGTATGCATTTTTCTAGGTGCATATGGTTGGAGCCTTTTTTTTTTTTTTTTTTTTTTTTTTTTTTTTGACAACAAAAACTGTGGGGAGATCCCCACATTGCTGGCCATTTTCATTAATTCAAAACAAGGGAAAGTTCATACTCACAACAGTTAACTGAAAACATCTAACCAAACACAAAAATTTGTCATAAGATCAACCTTGAATCTACAAGATTGGAGGATACATTGATTCTTGAAATTCCCAAGCCATCTATTTGGAGTTGGTTCATGCCTATTGAAGACTGTCATTTTGTACCTTCCAGAGTTCCCATGCCGCAATCATTGCTACCTCCATGAAACATGGTATGGTCTGAGCTACAGCTGGATGAGTTAATCGTTCATAGAGCTGCAAGGATAAGTCCCAAGTAACACCCAAACGACTCCAGCAGCCTTGTGCCAATGGACATTTAAAGAAGAGGTGCTCTAGAGTTTCCTCTTCTCCTATGTTTCTTGGAGCCTCTTGGTTGGTGATGTTTTTCAGGAGGGACTAGTATAGTTTTGATTTGTCCATTCTCTCCCTCCAGTCTAACTTATAAGACGTTTTGTCTTTTTTACATACATTTTTAGTATGTATATAGATATATATAGGAATAGTGTATATCTAAATGTATAACAAAAGTTATATACAACAACAACAACATAGCCTTTAGTCCCAAGCTAGTTGGGTAGGCTAGAGATGAAACTCATATGAAACGGTATAAAAAAACGTAAAAAGGCACAAGACAAAATGATAAAGATAGGGTAGATAGAAAAGGAAACAAAGTCATGGTTCGTGCACGTTGATAGCCAACCTCCAAGCGCTCCCGTCCCAAAGCTAAATCCTTGGAGATATTCCATTCCTTAAGGTCTCTCTTAAGCGCCTCGTCCCAAGTCGGCCTAGGTCGACCTCTACCTCTCTTTTACATTATCTATCCGCTCTAGAACTCCACTACGCACGGCCCCTCGGGAGGCCTCCGTTGAACATGTCCAAACCATCTCAACCGATGTTGAATCAATTTCTCCTCGATAGGAGCCACCCCGACCCTATCAAGAATATCTTCATTCGAACTCTGTCCCTTCTAGTACGCCCTCAAAAAACCAACGCTACATACGCATCTCGCCACGCTTTAGCCGGGCCTGGACATGTTGCCTTTTTGTAGGCCAACATTCGAACACCATATAGCATCGCCGGCGATCGTCCCCTATAGAACTTCCCTTTTAGCTTCTCGTGGCACCCTCTTGTCACATAGGATGCCGAAGCTTGACGCCACTTTAGCCAACATGCCGCGATTCTATGTCTAACATCTTCATCAATGTCGCCATCCTTCTCGTAGCATAGATCCTAAATACCGAAAAGTATCCTTCTTGGCCACCACTTGTCCATCCGGGGTGACATCCCCATCCTCGCGTGCCTGGGTCGGGCTAAAGTCGCACATCATATACTCGGTCTTGGTCCTACTCAGTACCGAACCCTTTCGACTCTAGCGTGTGCCTCCACGCTCCAACTTCCTATTTACCCCTGCTCTACTCTCATCCACTAGCACCACATCATCAAAGAAAGAGCATACACCAAGGGATATCATCAGTATATCCCTTGTGACCTCATCCATCACCGGAGTAAATAAAGAAGGGCTCAGTCTTTGACCCTTGATGTAGTCCCTATGTTAATTGGAAAGTCACCGGTATCGCCATCACATGTTCGAACACATGTCGTCGCATCCTTGTACATATCCTAGATGAGGGTAATGTACTTAGTTGGGACTTTGTGTTTTTCTAAGGCCCACCACATGACGTTTCTCGGTACTTTGTCATACGCCTTCTCGAGGTCAATAAAGACCATGTGCAAGTCCTTCTTCCTCGCTCCCTAAATCTCTATCAACTGGCCGTACCATAACAAAAAGTTATATATTTAGAAAAAAACAAAGCAGTCTTATAATTTAGAGTAGAGAATGCAATGTAGTATAATATTTTGTACCAAGAACATTGTACTATTTGTGAGAGAATACTATGTTGATCTTTTGTGTATGAATGATGGTATGAGTTGTAAAGAATGGATGATTCGGGATCTTACAAGGATACCTAACAGATTACTAGAATTTACCAGAATTACCTAATTATAGTGCACATAGATCGAAATTCTTAGGTATAAGTACACGTGAGTAGGCATAATCTGGACAGTTTATTGGAGAAGTACCTGGATGATGCTCTAAGAAACACTTCCGGGAAACAATTTATTCTGGCGGAGATTGTCCTAATGATACATATTTGCCATCAGTTCAATTCAAAAACATGGCCTACCGACCTACCGTACACCCATGCTACTCAGTTGGTATGACCAAGGGCAACAAAAAGAAATGAAGAAAAATGCAAAGGAGGTGATGTCATGAACATATAGAGATTATGTTATGACAGTAGGTTTGTCTCTTCCTGTGAAGTCCTTGAGCTTTGAAACAGACAAAGCCAGGTCTGCATTAGAAATTATCAAAGACTAAGTATTGGTATGTAATAATTTCGAAGTTGAATGTAAAAAAATTCCATGGAAGAGCACAAGATAGTAACCTATTAAAGGCTTCAGAGCTGTTTGAGCATCGAGACTATGCTTTGAGATATCAGATTCAAATTGTTCTATGTAGAGGCGGATAGTAGCTCCAGCAGATCCGGTTCCCTATAAGAGCATACTTAATCAGATTGTTGTAGATCAAACATCAACAAATTTTATATGTTTTTCAGGAAACGAAGCAACAGATGTACCGAAAGCCGGAAGATAATCCTAGATCCATCAGTGAAAACAAATCGAAGTCCTTGTTTTGATACCGTACTACCGTCAACCTGTGATATGGAAGCAAAGTGTGATTTATGCCAATCATTTCACACATGCAGGGGAACGGAAGAGAAAAGCAGATAGTACAGGATCAGTATAGCTGAAATCATCAGCAAATTGGAGGGTGTAATCTCCTGCATCAAAAGATCAAAAGCATCAGTTTTTCAGGAAGCTCCCTTACAAAGTAAAATATACAAGGCAACTAGATAAAAAAGATGCATGCAAACAAACCATATTTCTCTCCAGGCTTGCTATTTGCAATAACATCTCTAACATGATCCATCATCTTGTTTGCACTGTGTGATTCACACTCCTGTACAATTACAAATTACAAAATCATTAGTTAAACAAAAACACAGCTAACTTAGGAGGAACTAGGTGGCTTCCATGAGCTGCCTGCACAGATATATGACTTTTAAGGGTAATTTTAGGAACCGTTTGGTTAAATACCTCATAATCATATCTAGAAAAAGAAATTCCTGCCATAGGTTTTCCAGTGCTCCATAGCAATATCTTCCACTGACACTAATCTCTCTCCGACCTTCTTATCCTTGTTCCGGTGTGCAAGTATGGAAAGCCAAGCCAGAACAGCCCTGAGAGTCAAGAGTTGACAAGAGTATGGTTAGTTGTCTACAGACATTTCTCACAAACAGAAATATGAATGGTGTCCAAAGATTCTCTGTTTAGAACTTCATAGAATAAATTGATTAACAAAGGCTACAGATGATAAGTAATTTGCTTCTTACCAGATGCCATCCTTCTCTCTAATGTGATCGGATCCAGTCCCAAAACTTTCCTCTCCACAAATAGACAATGTTCCTGCATCCATTAGGTTGCCAAAAATTTCCAGCCTGTTGGAACCTACGAAGTGGCATCTTTGTCTTAGATGATCAAGTTTACAACACTTGTCTGTCTGTATATGATAATGAGAAATAAAACTCCACGCAAAGATACCTCAAAGAATGGAACATTCAATTTCTTGGCAACACGATCAAGAGCACCACTGGTTGGCATTGATCTCGCGAGTCCCTAACAAATAGTTCAAACTTAAAGATTCCTACCATCTCCAAGACAAAAATGAGAAGCAAGCAAAGTGCCATCACATTACTTTTGTACCAAACTGGAAATAAGGAATTGCTGCCTGTGCATTGGCTGCAATTATTGCAATAGAGTCTGATGGGGTAATAAAGAACCTTTTCCCTAGAATCATGTTCCGATCACCATCACCTGAAATAATGCATGTTTATCTGTAGTTATTCAGTTGGATCAAGCATTTGCTTGAAATAATAAATCAATATTACTATACAATGCAACGAACTAAATACAGATAGAATGGAGTAGGGATGAAAATGCTCAGGAAAAGCACATAAACTGTTTTGTTTTCATCTATTCTTTTAAAGAGAAACACGGTCACGAAAAATGTTCTTTTAAAGAAATGAAATTGGAAGCAATATTGCCAGAAACGCACACAGCACCAGAGTTAATGATGCATATAGTTAGTATTAGTCAGTGATTTGTAGTCAAAATATGGTAACAAAGCACCATGCCGCCTTACAAACAATCTGGAATAACAAGAAAAGCAATTCAAAAACAACATCTAAACAATACAATGGTTTAAGTTCAACATAGCACCACGACAAAGTTTTACATAAATTTCAACATGGAGGAGGGGCAGCAAGACAGTGTGCGTTGTTTATCGTGACTGACAACTAAGGGAGTACAGCATAGAAACCTAGCCGCAAATATCAGCTTGTTTTAAGGTTTTATAGATACCACTTCCATATGGTTTCGTTAAAATTCTGTTTTCCCCAAATATGATAAAACCTTAAAACGAGCTGTGGTAAACTTTACATTTCCGCTTTCATCTATAGCAGAGTTTGCCAGCACAACAGCAGTGCATTTTCAGATTTAAATGACAATTTTAAGTTAGAAACCAAAAACTTCTTATAAAATAAGAATTCAAAAGTAAATATGCGCACTAGAAGTATGTAATTTACATGGACAGTTCTAGACATGCACTAAATCTAACTGAATGAAAGGAGTAAATTACTAGCTTCTACATGACCATCATTCAGTTCATAAAGTCAATGGCTAAAAGAATTCTCTCTTGAGAAAGGAAACCTAGGGATTCATGATTTGATAACCTCTGATATTTCGAAGCTAGTGGATTAATGCTCACAAAGAATGCTTCATCTTGAACTGACAACTTTCCATTTCATAAGCAAGAATATTTAATTTGGGCATATCCAATACTGAGAAGTAAGTAGTAGTCTGGGTCCAGACATACCATCACTTGCTGCACCAAAGTCAGGTGCATGGGTTCCAAACATAGTAAAAACAAGCTCCTTAGCGTAACTGTAAAACAATAACAGTCAATTAAATAATGCATACTGTAAACTTTAAATTACGGTATCACTAGGATTTCAGTTCTGCATAAGAAATTGAAAATTCAACTAGTGTCTTTGAAACATAGGGTTTCATTGAAAATTCCAATCAATTATCAAACAAAAAGAGTTGTTTCAAAGAAGGACAAAAATAAGTAGAAATAAAATGACTCGACATCTGTTCACATTTTGATAAATGTATCCCTTTATACAAGAACTGATACACATACGTTAGATTTGGATCTGGATGACCATTTCCAAAATCTTCAAGGGTACCCCATTTAATATGCAGTCCTGAAAACAAGGTATTTAGCATCAAACAAAATAATCTTTCAAGAACTAAAACCTTTGTTTCAAGTACAAATTAATATGCTACGGATCAGCTCCAAGTTTCTCAACAAAAAATAGGTCCTGCATATGCACCAGTAACTGCATGCATCGCATCGAAGATGAACCTGCAAAATTGAGATAAATATTCAACTTTATATGTGCTCTTTAATAGTATGCTCATATTACCAAGAACAACCAATGAGAAACTTTTGCCAAGAATAACCAAAGACACTGGTGAATAAGAACATGTATGAATAGTAGGTCAATATGAACATGTGGATTATAAGTTGTCTTTTTTTTGCGACAGATTATAAAGGGGTCTAATAGTTACATTATTACTCAAGTAATAAACTCACAATAACATGCAAATAAATACAGAAGGAGATAATAGAGAAATGGAGACCTGAAATCAGGCCGAGAAAGCAAATCCTTGATAAGTTGGAAGTCAAACACATTCTGCAAGCCAAACAAACGAACTATTAGTGAAATAAAAACAGGGTATTGCTCCCCAATATTTCACTGCATACCTCCATTAGTTCAAGGTAATCTGAAACAGGATCTATCACTTCTATGGTGAAATCACCATGGCTTACAACTCCAACAGATGATAGATCAGTATCAGGAATCCCTGCTGTTTTATTTCAGAAATCTGCAGTAGAAAATTGCACATCAGCAACAATACAAGAAACAAACATTAGATTGTATATGATGATTTATAGGGTAAATCAAATGTTAGAGCTACATACTGAAAGTGTGTTCCCATAAATTTGATCAGTAATCGTCTCTGGTGCTGGCTGTCCACTGCTGTAGTTAAACTGTGAGAAACAATGTTTACGTCAGAATAGTTTGAAATCTCACGAATAAGGTAACAAAATTGCATCTTCTTTAAATCACATATGATTTTTTTTTTTCATTCCAAATATCAGTGAAAGCATACTAGATGCGTTGTCGATTGCTTGATTTGAAAGATGCAAAAATATCAAACAAAAAATATATAAACATACAAAGGACTTTATTTGTCTTTTTTTCCAGTAAAAGGAATCCAAACATTGACAAACACAAACACAGCAATGTGTGTGAGTATACATATATTCAAATTCTCGGTTGTCATTCCTTGTCACTATATCGATAGAAATAGTAAAGTTTCTGTTCAGTACTGCTTGCTCAAACATTTCATGTCATTATCCACTTGGAGTAAGTTTTTATGGATTCAATAAATCACTTCTGTAGAGGGAAAACACAATACACATCTTTTTATTGTGTAGCACACCTTAATACCCCAGTCATTGTCTGGTCCACCTGGATTATGGCTTGCACTCATGATAAAGCCACCATTGGCCTACAAAAAGAATTTAGAAACCATACAAAAAAATAAAAACGGACAAAGTGAACAGTCATCCACATAATTAATTTATAGAAGATCCAAAACATACTTCTCTTTTACGAATTACTGCAGATACAGCAGGTGTTGACAATAGACCATCCCTGCAAACAAAATGATGGACACTTGGACAATAACAAGACATGAAGTATGGGAAATAAAAAAATTTGGTAGAGGAAAACATTGGGAAAGCATGCTAAATCCAACGAAATTACACATCATTTCCAAAGCACCTTAAAGTCAACATCAAGTGATCAACATACAAAAAAGATAGTTTTATGGCAGATTCATAAAATTGTTTCGTTGAATATTTTGTGCGCTCACAGGGTGCATGTTGCAAGCTTTAATCCATATTCAATGGATAAACGTACATGGTATTCTACGAACAGCTTTTCAACCATTTTAGCTGAACAAATAGGCCCATCTCTAATAGTTTCTGATTCATTCTTAAAAAAGGATAATTCAGCCGATTCCTTACCTGCCGACAATGATCTTCTGAACTCCATTTCCAGCTGCAATCTTAATGATGATCTATATTTCCAACCGTACAGGTACTCACAAATATGTACAAACAAACATGGATCAAATAAATATGTGCTCATTCTACATTTCAAGCTGTACCTGAGCAGCCTCCTTGTTAAAGTACCGTCCATCACCCCCCAAGTACAAGGGTACCACCCACATAATCTTCAGGGGCAAGGAATTGAATAGCGCCTTGAAACCACAGAAAATGGAGAAATGAATCGGACTTATGACCTACATAAGTGCAACAGCAACAAATTGCAGCACACCTGAATCCAGTTAGCAAAAGGTAGTTCTCCTGCTGGAACACTTTCACCTGAAAAGAACAGCAGAGAATGCAATCACAATTCACAATCCATAATCTGTCACCATACGGGAACAATGTTTTCCAGAGGAATAAACTCTACTAAATCTGTATAGCTCGGAAGCTGTCAAATTGAGTACCTTTTTCCTCAGGCCACTAGTCCCCCCGTCTTCTGCCCTTCAACTGGCTTGGTTGGGAACGAGTTGATCTACACAAAAGGTTACAATGTGAGATTGTGCATCACACCAAAAGTACAAGACAAATCGATGACCCCGAACCCATTGTTTAGAAAAGAAACTCCCCAATGGACGATACAATGATTCCTAAGTTGAAAAACACAAGAACACATGTTGTTTTTTAGAGTTATAGTGTTGCTGCCAAGTCTTTGCATTAAGCAAAGACACACATGTTCAGATACAGCATTCAGGTATGGAACACCTATCCATAGAGAGAAACCAAAAACCAAAAGCAGAACTATAAAAAAGCAAACATCCATCCCAAGATAAGCCCCCAGATTCATCATTAAACTAATAAACCAGTTGCCCTTCGTCTTGTCTTAACCTCCACCGAAAGACTATCAGATAGCCTCAGCTTCACTTCTTCAGGCACATTCCTGCTCTTCCAGTTATTATTTATGAACACATGCATATAAGCTACAGTGACGGATAATCCAAAATACACAGAAAGGGCACCATACAAGCAGTTTTGCAACTAATGCGTCCGGAGAAACACACGAACCCAACCATGCAAAACTATGGATCCCAGCAGAGAAACCGCGACCGAAATCCGGCTCCACGGAGAACAAAAATAGCACCAACATTCGCCCACACATCCTAGACCCAGCTGGCGGGCCCAAATTCTGACGGGCTGTGATGATTACAATTTACAACTACAATTGCGCGGGAGCCCTGCACAGAACAGAACCCGGCCGGCGCCATCAATCCGACCACTCAAAAGCCCAAGGGACGGGAGATGACTTGACGCGTCCCGGCCGGCGTTCAGGAACAAGGAAAACGTCCCGTGGGATGGGGTCTAAACCAGGAACCATACCTTGAGCGCCTGGGCGGCTGACGGCGTCCCGGCGGAGGAGCAGCGGGCGACGAGGAGCGCGCCCTGGCGGGCCCGCGGTGGTGTGGATCGGATGGTGGAGAGCAGCGGGCAGAGGCGGAGCGCGTGTGTCGTAGGCATTGTGGCCGCCGCCGTCGGCGAGCTCCGGTGGCACCGCCCGCCGTCAGCGCTAGACACGAGACGCACGGGAGTGAGTGAGAAGTGGTCGAGAGGAGAGGGGAGGGGGGCAGTTTTGTGTGGCGCGGAGCGGGGTACAATAAAGCAAACGTTAGATTGGCTTGTAGTCAGGAGTCGGGACACCTCAGCAAAATGCAATCCAACGTGGTTGAGCATGGACGAGAAGGGATAAGACGACAGACGAGTGCCTGGTTGTTTTTATAAAAAAATAAAGGTTAATTGGATATATGTTATTGTAATTTTTAAGTTTTCTTTTTGAGATTACAGGGATAACGCAGACGTTCAACACGCACACACACTCACCTCTACATGAACGGATCACAGAATTAAGAATCAATGATGTCACTAACGTAGATATGATAAACATGTGTGTCATTTTCTCTTATGTGCATAGTAATTTTTATTGGGTTTTTGTATGAGTTAATGTTGTCAGGTGACAACAACCGGTCTAACACTTCGGATCCGTCCCTACTATGAACACACGTAAACCCTAACTCGGTGGCGTTATAAAGTCGCTAAAGTTTGACATACTCCATTATGTATACTTGCAAATGACCTATGACCCACATGTAGGTGTGTACGCATGTGCTAAGTAGAATCCTATAGATTAAAATATCCCTTCACTCTATCTCCTTACAGGTGGACCCAATGTATCATCTATACACTTTCGGCTATAGGCTGCGGTAAATCTAAATTTTACATGGTTTTTAATTTTGTGGATCATTCGTTTCCTGGATCATTCAGCTAAAGGCTCTTTTTCGAGGCACTGTTGAACATCTTGCTGCATATTTGGTTATACAATATTGAATTTTAATGAATTTTGTTTTATGTTTTACCGTAGCGTTAGCACAACATATCTATCTATACCTATTAATCTATATTTATACCTACTAATAAATAGAGAAAAATTCTTTGTCCATCCCTGTTTCCGTCTGCCCTTTGTCCGCCATGGACACGCTACGCTGAAAAAGAGTCCAACACGCTCACACGGGCACGGTATGAAAATTTCCGCCATCAAATTTCCCTGCTGTTTGTATAATCGGACAGGCTCGACTGAATCCGGTGCAAATACGAACACAAAAATTTCAGGCAGAGAGGGACACTGAGTCCGTTTGTAGTGATGGACAAAGAGAAGGAAAGAGGAAATCGGAAAAACATCTAAGTAAATCTAAATTGAATAGAAAAAGAACTCCGGCCCTGGCGTGGATGGGCAGCTCCCGCTCCTGCCGCCGCTGATGACGCCTGTAGCTGCTCCGGCTGGCATCAGGTACCCAAGGGCGAGCTTCTCCCTGACGCTTGCGGGGCGAAGCGGAGCGCTGGTCGACGCGGTCGCGGCACAGCAAGACGACGCGGCCATGGCCACGGGGAACGGGCGGGCACGACTCTGCTTCGGGTGGGAAGGGCAGACGAAGGGAGTGGAAGTCGGGCCTAACCTTGGGTTGGGAACTTGCAGCAGGAATCAACAGCGAGTGGCGAGATTTTTGTTTTTTCTGGATGCGAGGCGTCGTGGTGGGTAGCTAGATTTTCAGCGTGGCCGTTTCACGCACCGGACGGAAATCAATAGGCAAGGAGAATTTCACCTTCAACTTAGCTCCTTCAGCTCTTATCGTTCATCCAATTGGGAAACCGGTTTTTAGCTCCCCCATATATTATTTCCACGACGCCCGTCAAAAGTTGATTTTGATTTCCTCCGTGTTGGGTGCAAAGGCCGGAGTATTATTGTTGGTATATGTATTGTTGGTACATGTAAGTCCTATATACGTATTCTCTCGTTTCGGGATAAATTTTAAATTACAAACTTTGCGGATATATTTTGTGACATAAGGAGTAGATGACATTTTGAAAAACAATATATTTGGTTCAAATGTGTCATGCGGCACAGATGGGAGTGCACATTTTCATAAAGGCGCGGAGTAAGGGCGCCATGCCCTACATAGCCCATCTAAAAGGTGATAGTAGTGGTATTTAAAAAGAGATCGATGAGGTAGAGGAGACTAAACACAACTACCATGGGTATTCACACGCTTAAATAAATTGTCGAACAAAAATAGTATATATATATTTTTCAATAATCCGTTATGTAACGCACGGGCGTATGTTTCCTATCTATACCTACTAATAAAGCGAGAAAATTTCCGTCGTCCAACCTATCTTTCGTCCAGCCCTGCCTTTTCTGCCTGCCCCATCTGCCAAGAATACGTATAGAATACGTGTACTGACGAGCGCCAGCTGAACTGATTCGGTTTCAGAGTTGGAGACCGACACTCATCCTTACGTATATATATTTATTTAAAAAGAGCTCTGCATCAGATGCAGCAGCAGCAGTCCATGAGCCTGAGCGAGAGCGAGGCGGACACCACCTAAAAAGTACAGCTCGTCTTCCTTGGGCACCGTGTTCGAGCGCACGGACGCCGGCGAGGAGGAAGAGGAGGTGTCGGCATACTTCGACCTGCCGCTGGAGCTGCTGATGATCAGCAGCGTCGACATGAAGTCGCCGGTCACGGCGGCATTCGTCTTCGACGGCAACCGTGGCCAGAGCGCCAACAAGATCGTGCCTGAGATCCCGGACCTCGATTTTAGCTTCCCCGTGCCGCCGGATTTCTCGAATCCTTCGTCACCAAGATCTTGAAACTACCAGAGAGGAGGTGATCGATATATATCCAAAAAAAAATGAGACTACTACTGAGCGCGGATCATGCAACAGTTTTGCGCTCTATGCGCTGTGGTTTTTTTATGTTAGTATACATGTCGTCGCCTTCGTTTTCTTGCTGTGTTTCTTCTAATATATATATATATGCACGTTACGTTGTAGGCTAATAAAGAGGTTGCAATTGTCATGGGTCTGGTGATTAGTTCAACTTAAATATGCAACTCTTTGCTCATGCACGCTGTGCATCTGAGATGCTCATAGGCCAACGAGGTTGCGATTGCCATGGGTCTTGTGATTAGCTCAGCTTAATTATGCAATTCAATATGTATTACGACAAAGAAATCAGCATCAGTTTAGTGTCTAGACAGGAGCGCAATGCAGGATCCATTAGAAGTAGTAAAAAGTATAGAATCCTTAGAGAATTGAACACATCACATGCTCATACTATTTACTTAGAATATTGTGGTACTGTATTTCTCCCGTTGCAACGCACGGGCATATTTACTAGTATTAATAAAGTGAAAAAATTTTAGTACCACCTCTTTTTCACTTTTTTTTTTCTGCCATGCCTTCGGTTGTCTGCTTTCCGCGCTACGTCTAACATGGGCCAGCGGCCAGCGCCCAGCCCAAGCGCCCACGCGTGCCCACGCGTGCGACGAGGCAACTCCCGTCCCGTGTCCTGTGCGGCCCCGCAATCTGGAGTAGTAGATGCAGTCGCCCACGCTTCCCTTCGGTTGTTGTCCGCCAGTGTGTGAAATATGTCACCAGTTTGGAAGCCTGATGGCTTTGGTTGATTACGCCATGGTAGACATCCCACCAAAATTCGTCCCCGAATTCGGGGCTCTAAACGGGGCCCTGGAAGCCTGATGGCTTTGGTTGCTAGAAGACTAGCAGCAAGCCCAAGGACCCACGCGTGAGTCAGGTAGCACAGGCACCCATCCATGGTAGCTCTCCTGCACGCACTTCAACTTGGACAAATTCTTTCATGCACTCGCCATCATACATCGTTGTGGTGCATCCCTCTACGCCAAATCATGTTCTGTACTTCGGTCTTTAATATATGATGTTTAGAACAAACAAATTAGTTCATTTTTTACCTAAATAGCTTGTCGTAGACGTCATATATTTAAAAACGAAGGGAGTATTTTTACAATGTGTAGGACATTTACAAATTTATTCTATAAAAACAAGGTTGTGTTATTACTACTTTAATTTTGTGCCATATTTTTTGTAATATATATGTGGTCTCTTTTTAAAAGTTGCCCCAGCTATATCTTCATCTTGGCTACGCCACTTTGCCTGTCACTAGGAGACATGCTCCCGGTGGCCGGGCGCCGCCACGCGTTCGCAGACGTGTGGCGTGGGGGGGCTATAGCTACAGGCACATGGCGGGCGCATCCCGATCGCGAGGCGGCTACTCCAGCTCCAACGGCGAGGTGGGCGAGCCGGACGCGCGCCAGGCCGGGGAGATCACGGAGCCGAGGGAAGCGAGAGCGAGGTGGAAGGGTTCATTTGGACTTGAGCTCCTTCCCCCAAAGACCGCCGGCGGCCGCGGCAGGCGAAAGCCTGAAGGGTGAGGGAAGTAGTGAGGCGGGACTCGCTGTGGGGGAGAGCCCAATCGAGCTTGGTCTGGAAGGGGAAGGGACGTTCACCATGTGCTCGTGGAAATGCACGTAAAGCGTCACGTCTGTTTTAGCTGTGCTTAATTCCAAAGTTTAAGACGTTTCGTTTTATACTTTGTAATGGAGGTAACGGTATATTACTTCTGCCCACCTTGGATAGATACTGCAACTAGGTGCCTTCCACTAGAAGCTTAATGGAGGGGGTGGCGGATGAGGGGTGTCGTGAGACAGTGTGCACAAGGGAGAGCAGGGGCAGAGGTGCCGCCGACACAGAGGAACAAAGATCATGTTCATAACCACACAATTCTTCTCCCGTAGCAACGCACGGGCATATTTGCTAGTATTAAACTAATTCAAGATTTGACATTGGGGGCAGCCGTAATTTCTCAGGCCTGTAGGTAGGACAAAGAAATTATTTGAAGGAGTTGCCGTTTGGTACGTTGATTATTTATTTCATTAAAACATGTATTGTTATTTATTATAGATAGAACGAACGACTTTTGGAATGTCGTGATTTCTCAGGTTGTCATTGGAATCGTGTTTCTTATTCTAATAACTTGATAATTTGTCAAAATCGTTAAAGCATATACATCATTTTGGTAGTTTAATTTGTATTTTCTAATCGTTAATATAGCATTAGCACGGGCATTAACTCTACCTCCCTTCCAGGTGGACCCGACGTGTCATCCCCTTTACCCCTCCACTCTACCTGACCGACCGACCCAGCGTCTCGAAATGCTTTAAAAGCCGCCCTGGAAATATCTTATCTCCTCGTCGCCGCGCGCCAAGCCGCAGCAGAGCCCGAACCCCGTGTGTCCCTTGCCGGAGATGGGAACCTCCTGCCCTCCGCGCTTTAAAACGCCGGCGCGAAATATCTTATCTCTCGTCGCCGCGCCCGCCGCAGCAGAGCCCGAACCCCGTGTGTCCTCACAAAACCCTGCTTGCCGGAGATGGCCAGCGGCGACCTCCTGCTCCTCCGCGCCCACGCGCGCCGGTTCTAGCGAGGGCCTTCGCCAGCCGCCTCCTCCTAGTCCCGGCGAGGCGCCGCAGCGGACTCGTCTTGCCTCTGGCCGCTTCAAAGGTCGGCATCGCCGCCGACGTCGTTGGACGACGGGTCAGGTCGAGCGGCGCCGACCAGAGGAGGCGGCGCAGGGACGCGGAGGAGGGGTTCGGGTTCTCCGGGGTGGCCACGAGGAGGGAACCTGTCGACGAGGAGGAGCTGGACGAGGAAGATGAGGCCCTCGACTTGGGAGTGGAGAAGAAGAATGGTGCCGAGACGGGTGTGGATGGCTCCTACCTCAGTGAGACACGGTAATGTTTTACACCGCAATCGTGGATGTGGAGTCTGAAATTTTGAACTGCAATCGTGGATGTGGAGTCTGAAATTTTGAACTGCAATGTTGCAGGTTTGATCAATGTGCTATTTCCCCTTTATCGTTGAAAGCCGTCAAAGATGCTGGATATGAAAGGATGACTGAGGTGCAGGCGGCAACTCTGCCCATAATTCTTCAAGGTCAGTGAAAATGCAAATGCTATTGCTTATAATGTTGTAACATTAAAATCTTGGTAAGTCCTGAAGGTGTCATTTCAATATTTTGTTGCCATGTAGGCAAGGATGTTCTTGCAAAGGCAAAGACAGGAACCGGGAAAACAGTTGCATTTTTGGTATTACTTCTTGTTCTTCAGTCACATGTCAATCTAATATTATTAGGAGCAGTTGAATTATTGTAGTGAAACTATCTAGTCTATTTATGTCAAAGAAAAAAAACGAAACTATCTACTTATCTAGTCATTTATACAAGTTTTGACCTTTGTTACAGCTTCCAGCGATTGAGGTTCTCTCCACTCTACCTCGTGAGCGGAATCAGTTACGGCCACCTATAAATTTGCTGGTGATGTGCCCTACTAGGGAGCTGGCAAACCAAGTGGCTGTTGAGGCCAGGAAGCTTCTCAGGTATCATCGCTCATTGGGTGTGCAGGTTGTAATTGGTGGCACAAGATTAACTCAAGAACAACGAGCCATGCAAGCTAATCCATGTCAGGTTGTTGGCATCAACTACAGTGTGTTAATATCTGCGAGTGATGCATGTACTAACACTTATTTGTTATCTTACAGATTCTTGTTGCTACACCAGGAAGGTTGAAGGATCATCTTGAGAACACACCTGGGTTTTCTAGCAGGCTCAAGGGTGTGAAGGTTCTTGTTCTTGATGAAGCTGATCGCCTGTTGGATATGGGATTTAGAAGAGATATTGAGAAAATAATTGCTTCAATTCCTAGAGAACGACAAACACTGTTGTTTTCTGCTACTGTTCCAGAAGAGGTATATCTTTTTATCTCTTTGTCCCCTTTTATATCATGAACAATCTAATGAACTGAAGTTCTATTGTTAGGTCCGCCAAATTTCTCATGTGGCAATGAAGAAAGATTATAGGTTCGTTAACACTGTTAAAGAGGGTGATGAGGAGACACATGCACAGGTTTAGAACTTTATATCCATTATTTCTTTGAGCTGTAACTGCAAAATCGTAAAGCTTGCTAGCTGTTAAACACCCTACCTTTTTCTTTTTGTGGCATCAGGTGAGCCAGATGTACATGGTTGCACCACTGGACTTGCATTTTTCTATCCTATATGATGTATTGAAGAAGCACGTCGCAGAAGATGCAGACTACAAAGTAAGTGACTTCAAATTGCCAGCCTATATCAATTATCATAGGAAGTTCAGTCTGTCATTTATCACACAATTTGGCAGGTTATTATATTCTGTACTACTGCAATGGTCACCAAACTTGTGGCTGAAGTTCTCTCCCAGCTGAAGCTGAATATAAGAGAGATCCATTCCAGAAAGTCACAGTCTGCAAGAACTAAGGTCTCAGATGAATTCAGGAAATCAAAAGGCTTGATACTGGTCAGTTCGGACGTATCTGCACGCGGTGTTGACTATCCTGATGTCACTCTTGTAATACAGGTGTGTTGTCAGTAATGCTGAATTACTTGCTTCCTGAGTGTCTGTAAACTATAGCCATGTGGACCACATTTACGGGCAGTTGGCCTGTTTAAGAAAACTCTGTGATCTGGGTATGTTTACCTCTTGTGAGAAAAGATTGCCAAATATTACTTTCTCTTGCAGGTTGGAATTCCTGCAGATAGAGAACAGTACATACATAGACTAGGCCGGACTGGACGGAAAGGCAAGGAAGGGCAAGGACTCCTACTGTTGGCACCTTGGGAAAAATATTTTCTTGGTACTGTTAAGGATTTGTCAATTGCAGAGTCTGCAGTACCGCCAGTTGATTCAAGTGTTGAGACAGAAGTAAGCAACATATACTATTTATTTTCCATCTGTCTCTCTGATTCTTTCTGTCTTCTCCAAATTTAGCTATTCATGTCTTCTTTTTAACCTGCTGAGGAAATCTATACTCAACTCATTTTGCCTGTAAATATAAAATATTCATTGTTTTCTTATTTCTGCCTGATTTGATAGGTAAAAAATGCGGTCAGAAAAGTAGAGATGAAGAGCAAAGAATGTGCCTATCAAGCATGGTTAGGGTACTACAACTCGAACAAGAATATTGGTCGAGACAAGTCCAGACTTGCTCACCTTGCAGAAGAGTTCAGCCAAAGCATGGGTCTGGCTGTACCTCCAGCTATACCTAAAAACATTCTTCGCAAGATGGGTCTTAACAATGTCCCTGGGCTTCGTTCATCATAATCCTGATGCTGCAATATCAAGCAGGAGACTTGTGCTAGAGCACAATACAAGCATTTGACCAGCCATAATGCTGTTAACTTCTTTAACAGTATGCTATGCTGCTGGACTTAAGTGCTGCAGTTAACATAAGCAGATTTTGCTGAAGGTCGGAAATTTCAACAAGCAACTTCACTTCCAACCTGTTCACAAGTCCACGGCTGTAGCCAGACATGTGCATTCATTTTGAAGCCAAATCCACACTTCACATAGAATGCTCAAACACACTTCGCATACAAGGATTTGTCACAAGGATAGTGATTAGTATGAAATATTTAAATGTATTACTTCTGAACCTTTTTGTAATAGGTTCTTGCACATTGAGACTAGCCATGGGTAGCTGAGTGTTTGCTCATTGTACGTCTGTACCACAGTGCACCATATAGTGTAGCGTCATGGAGATACTAGGCCATGTTGCAATGCCACATCCTCGTGGAATGACTACGTTACTCTTATTCTGCTCATTGGTATATTCTGTTTTACTTGTTTTAAAATTGACATATCTCTAATACCAAACCGGAGTACTCTTTTTGATCATTATTATTTTCTAAAATATTTTTGCTATGAAAGCTGTTTGAAATACAGTCAAATTTAACACGATTTCACAGCAAACTTACTAATACCATCTTCATTGAAAGACCACTTTTGGAGTAACAACATGTAGTGCCACAGGCAGTACTACTATCGGCATATGTTTTAAGAATTAGTAGAATCATGGTGATACAGCCTGGCTACGAAAACATTTTTTTGAAAACAGCACATATGTATGGGTCCAACTTCATAGTTCAATTGATGCAACAATTAATGAGTAGTGATTCAAAACAAAGGATGCTTGGTTTGTCTGCGCCTGAGAAGTCAGTTGGTGTTGATTTGTTGTGAGAGAAAAATTTCTATAACATGGCTGATAAGCTGGGCTATTAAACATTTTACCATGCATTAAACATTTTACCATGCATTGCAAGAGTTGTATGATTATTTTATCGTATAAACAATGACACCTTTGAATAGCGTGATATAGAATAGAACAATGGATTGGGATTAGCCTAATTAGCTTTGTGCTACATCCGGCCACTAGACAGCTCCCTAGAATTCTGTTGCGTTGAAAAAATCACTGCATATGTGTTTGTAATTGGAGTAAATTTTCAGAAAGAACAGCGTGCTACTTCAGGAGATGCTATAAATAAATATTATTATATTAATCAAGCAATCGTTTCTTTTTAAAGAAATTCTGGTGTCACCCATTGGATGTCATAGTATGCCTAGCAGCCTAGCTACTTTTTCCACAGAAGCTGTCTGCTCTCTTATTTCAGGTACTCCCATCAAGAAACGGGGTTAGAAGGCAAAGCAACCAAAACTACATGCTTGCTAGACAAAGTTTACTCTCTTTACACGTTAATCAGATAGAATTCAATGGTTTATGTGTTAATCCAAGCCATGAGCAAGGGTGCCCTCTCATGAGGTCTCTCCAACTTGTAACCATTAACTCTATAAAGGTTCTAACAACCTCGTGCTATTAAGATATGAATGCATTGTTCCTAGTCAAAAAAAAAAAAAAAGGCTCCCACAATGTCCTGTTTGAGGTATGATTGGTTTGAGAACAAAGTTGAATACAAAAGGCAACGGTTTCACTGGTCTCACAAGCCCACATATTTCCAATTTGAGAAGGAATCATTTCCACAATTTTTGTATATTATAAAGTTATATTAGTATTTTACGGGAAGGTAAAGTGCATGTTTCAACTTTTAAACCAGATATTAGACACCTACTAACTATCGAAACTAGATAAATTTAGTCCTTTAGCTAGGTTCATAGTTAGTTTTCTATTTTCTAAAAATAACATAAACATACTCTCTAAAAACTCATAACATCTGTATTTTAAATACCAATTCTCTAAAACGTTTATGTCACTGTTGGTAATTTATTTACGTTATTTGGAACTTATTTATTTATGTTCTTATTGCTTTATTGCTTGTGGTTTGGTTTATTAGAAACATGAACAATTAAGATTCAAAGGACTCCACATAGAGCACCAATGAATAAATATTTTTTAGGAAAGATAGTATTAGTAATTAAAACAAATAAGTTATAAATTTTTAGACATCAAAATAGTTTTTTCATTTTAGAAAGTCTTGCTAAAGGGTCCTAAGTTGTCCAGTTTAGGTGGTTGAAAGATGTCCAATTCCTAGTGTCATGAACCAAAATCAATGGGCCCCAAGGGGGCAACATCAACAGCCCAACAGGGCTCATGCGTGCGCATGGGCAAGGCCAGGCCTGTGGCCGGCCGCCGCTGCCGCCGTCGCGCCATCGTCGTCATCAGCTTCGTCATTAAGTAATAGATATTTAGGGATAAAATAGGGAATAAATAGGTTGCTTGTGAGAGAGGTATTCCAATTTATAAGGAAACCTCCTAGAGATTGCTTAGCGTGCAAGTCTTCCCCGGACTATAAATACAAGGGACATGTCGTTTGGATTTTAATCAAGAAAAAAATTAAAGGGGTAACTCCCAAACAGCTCTTGTATCTCCAGCTCTCTCTCTCCCTAACTCTAGCGCACGTGCGCCGCCGCCACCAGCGCCGCCCCTCCCTCGCCGCGCCATCACGCCGCCACCTCCTCCCTCACCTCTCTCGCGTCATAATGGTGTGCTTCACACACGTCATCTTCAACGTCTTCTTCCCAATGAATGAAAAATTGTAATGGCAGAAATCAAATAACCCTATTCAAAAAAGATCAGTGTTCTAGTTAAGGAGATGCTACTAAGGGGTATTATTAATCAAGCGATCTTTTCTTTTTAGGGTCTTTCTGGTGTCCACCATTGGGTGTGCATAGTGTGCCTAGTTCGGCGGTAGAGTTTTTTTTCCGTCGTGGAACAACGCTCCCACAATGGTTTCCTGTTTGAGGTATGATTGGTTTGAGAACAAAGTCTCACAAGCCCACGTATTTCCAATTTGAAAAGGAATCATTTCCACATTTTTTTTATATATTTTAAAGTTATTATATTAGTATTTTACGGGAAGGTAAAGTGTATTTTTCAACAATTTTTTTTCACAACAGTGTATTTTTCAACTTTAAACCAGATGACACCTTCTAACTATCGAAACTAGACAAATTTATGGGAACGGGAGTTTAGCTAGGGAGGCGTTTTATTTTCTAAAATAACAAAGAAGTAAGTCCTCCTCTAAAACTCATAACATCTGGAGTTTGGGCTCGTACCAATTCTCGAAAGGGAATTTATTTACATTATTTGGAACGGATTTATAAAGGTTCGAGGAAGATTGCGAAGTTTTTGTACTTCTTGGTAATTTTTATTAGAAACATGAACAATTAAGTTTTCAAAGGACTCCACAGTCCAATGCACCAATGGATAAATGTTTTTCAAAAAAAAAAAATAGTCTTAGTAATTAAAATTCTTAAGTTATAAATTTTAGATATCAAAATAGTTTTTCCATTTTGGAAATGCTAGCGACGAAAGGGTCCTAAGTTGTGCAGTTTAGTTGGTTGAAAGAATCTGACAGCTAGTTTCATTGTTTAGGGTTAAAATCGAATCTTTTACAAGTTGAAGGATGAAAAATCCACTATACCCGTTACGGAACCAAACACATCACTATACCTTTTTTTAATACAGTTCTGCACAATTCAAAAAAAAACAGTTCTGCAAATATCACTAAAACTTCTTATTATAACTCGTTCAGTATAATTTTATACATAGTACTGTCTGAATTATCTCAGTCGCAAATCTGACTTGGCAAAGACATGTGTTCAGTTTGAAATTCCGACAGATTGTTTCTCAGAAACGAACGAAAAGAAAGGTATCCCCAGTATAGGGTTTGCGGGTCCGTTCTCCTTCCGCCGCCGCCGCACGCCCGCGCCTCTCCCCCGCCGTAGGTCAAGCATCGCCGACTTCGCCAGCCGGATCATGTCGACCAGCGGCAGCCCCAACCCGAAGCCGAAGCGGCGGCGGAGGGGCCCGCGGAAGCAGGGCCCTGGGTACCCCATGGTGGGCACCGTGGGGAAATGGTTGCCCACGAGGTGGGCGCCGAAGGGCCACGGAGGGACGCGAGGCAAGGACCTGCGTTCCCCAGGGTTGTCGCCCCCACGGCCAGGGGAGGAGGTGTCGGCGGGCAGGGTGCTGACGGAGTGGAGGGTTCGGCGTCGAACGCTGATAGGAGCGCTCACGAGGCAGGTGGCGTTGATGGCACGTACCTCACCGAGACACGGTAATGTCTTGCTTACTTGCGTCACGGATTAGGTTAGGGGAATATGCACTGAAATGCTCTCGTGATTGTTGGAAACTTGGAACGGAGGGTTAGTGTTGCTGTGATTCCATGGTTATTGCTAAAGCATAGCTTAGTAAGATCGAATTTATGGCTCTTTGTTGTTTTCTCCATTTTTCATTAATTCTAGAAATCGAGAATTCGTCACTATGTTGCAGTAAAGCTGTATTGTTTTTGTTCTAGAATCGATAATTGATTACTATGTTTTTCTTTTGAGAGAAATTTATCACTATGTTGCAGTAAACTGTATTGTTTGTTAGATCTCCAGTCCCACATCACCATTTCTAGTAACTTAGTAATAGGTTTACTCAGCATTAAGAGTTATTTGTAATTGAGTATCATCTAACTATTAAGGACCCATCATCCTGTAGCCTTAATAGTCAGCTGCTATACATGTCACAGGTTTGATCAATGTGCCATTTCCCCACTGTCGCTGAAAGCCATCAAAGATGTTGGATATGAAAGGATGACCCAGGTGCAGGAGGCTACTCTGCCAATAATTCTTCAAGGTCAGCACACACTACAACTAAATCCCTGACACCAGTTTCTTGGGACCCCTAAAGTAACATTTGGTTGCTTTTTCCTGCAGGAAAGGATGTTCTTGCAAAAGCAAAGACAGGAACAGGAAAAACAGTTGCCTTTTTGGTACTCGCCTTCAGCCCGACTGATCAATTTGGCTGTTATATCAGTTTTTTCAGCTATCATGTGACTGAGTTCTAGTTTCTTTTAGCTTCCAGCCATCGAAGTTCTCTCTGCATTACCTCGATCAACTTCTATAAATTTGCTGGTGATGTGCCCTACCAGGGAGCTTGCAAACCAAGTGGCTGCTGAGGCCAGGAAGCTTCTCAAGTATCATCGCTCGCTGGGTGTGCAGGTTGTAATAGGCGGCACACGGTTACCTCAAGAGCAACGGAGCATGCAAGCTAACCCATGTCAGGTTGTACCCATGAATCACGGTCAGTGCATACATATCTAGGTGCAACACATGCACTAATACTCTGGTACTTTTAAATTAGATTCTTGTTGCTACCCCTGGAAGGCTTAAGGATCATCTTGAGAACACGCCTGGATTCTCCACCCGAATTAAAGGTGTGAAGGTTCTTGTTCTTGATGAAGCTGACCGCCTGTTGGATATGGGATTCAGAAGAGACATTGAGAAAATAATTTCTTTCATCCCTAAAGAGAGGCAGACACTGCTGTTTTCTGCTACTGTTTCAGAAGAGGTACCTCCTTTTGTCATTAATTCACTAGTCCCTTTTCGTACCTTATATGATCAGATCATTCTAAAAGGCAACCATTACTGTTAGGTCCGCCAAATTTCTCACCTTGCAATGAGAAGGGATTATGATTTCATTAACACTGTTCAAGAGGGCGATGAGGAGACACATGCCCAGGTTCGAGGATGCCATTTTCATGAGCTATGTCGGTAAAATTTAATAGCTTTTGAGTGCCTTACAATGTAACCTTACATTAATTAACGTTGATGCACCAGGTAAACCAGACATACATGATAGCACCTCTAGATCTGCACTTCCCCATACTGTATGATGTATTGAAGAAGCATGTAGCGGAAGATGCAGAATACAAAGTAAGTTACCTCACCAAGTGATTGCATGATTATGCCTTGAGGAATCTGGTGTGGCAGTGTGTCACTGACAATACTATGTTTCAGGTGATAGTATTCTGTACTACTGCAATGGTTACAAAACTTGTCGCTGAGGTACTCTCCCAGCTAAAACTGAATATAAGAGAGATTCATTCCCGAAAGTCGCAATCTGCAAGAACTAAGGTCTCAGATGAATTCAGGAAGTCAAAGGGTCTTATATTAGTCAGTTCTGATGTATCTGCTCGCGGTGTAGATTATCCCGATGTCACACTTGTCATACAGGTGGGTTATATAATTGTTTCTCTTGCCAAAAGAAAAGAAAAGGAAAGGACGTGGATTCATCAAGAAATTTATGTGCTCATGTAGGTTGGTCTGCCAGCTGATAGAGAACAGTATATACATAGACTCGGAAGGACTGGACGGAAAGGCAAGGAAGGGCAAGGCATCTTACTATTGGCTCCCTGGGAAATGCATTTTCTTAGTACAGTTATCGATTTGTCAATATCAGAGGCTGCAACACCTTCGGTTGATTCAAGCATTCAGGCAGCGGTAAGTTGTATAAAATTAGTGCTTGTCTTCTATCTTCCCATTTAGCTTGGTCAATCTCTGCAAATTTTGTTAAAAGAAAAGGTCTTATCTTGGCTGCCCAAGAAATGTGAAGTTTTTTTTTTTTTTTTACAACGTAATCTGAAGTCAAGTTTGGCCTGTAAAGATTAACAAACCTGGTGCCTTTATGTTTTCATATTCATTCTTGACTTTATAGGTCAAAGATGCAGTCAGAAGAGTGGAGATGAAGAGCAAGGAATCAGCTTACCAGGCATGGCTGGGGTACTACAACTCAAACAAGGCCATCGGCCGAGACAAGGCCAGACTTGTGAGGCTGGCTGAAGAGTTCAGCCAGAGCATGGGGCTTGCAGTCCCGCCAGCCATTCCCAAGCTCATTCTACGGAAGATGGGCCTTAGCAATGTTCCTGGGCTCCGGTCTTCGTAACCGTGGTGATCCAAATTCAGCAGAATTTGACCAGTGCTTTTCTGAGCTTGGTAAACGCTGCTCTTCCACCATTGCTGCACGTTAGTGCTGGGCCATGGAGATTAGCATATTGTTTTTTCTTTTCTTTAAGTTCAGGAAGAACGGGATTCTGTACTCATGTCTTCAACCATGACTGCTTCATTTTATCTGATGCCGTATCTTGACTTGTTCAGTATCCACAGCAGACAGGTTTAAACAGGGCCTAGCCTTTAGTATTCAATTGTATCAAGTTTTCAAAAGGATACGGACCCGTATCAATTAATAGATCATATTTTGGGGAAGAAAAAAAAAAAAGGATGCATGCATTTGTTGGCAGGACATGTGCCTAGTTGATGTATTCATTGCAATAGTACACTTGTCCTGCTACCATTATTATTTTAAAGTTATTAGCATTTTTATTTTTTGGCTAAGTTTAGGATTTTCTTACGAAGAACCGGATTCTGTAGTCACGTCATAGTAAGTCCATGACTTTCATTTTGTCTGAGGCTGTACCTTGACTTGTTCAGTATCCACAGCAGACAGGTTCAAATAGGCCCAGCGATTAGTATTCAATTCTATCAAGTTTTCAAAAAGGATACGGACCCGTATTAATTAGTGGAATATATTTTGGGGAAGAAAAAAAAAGATATATGTATTTGCTGGCAGCACATGTGACATGCCAGTTGATATATTCATTGCAATAGTATACTTGTCCTGCTACATTTATTTGTGAAGTTGTTGGCATTTTGCCTTTCTGGCATTCGTGCATCATTCAGCCATCGGTTTTAATATCCATGTGAATATGGATAATCCGAATTTGATTTGTGCGGATGGGGGATAGAATATGAAATAGACAAAAATCCTGGGATACGAGTTATCTGCAAATTCTATGGGCATTATGGTATGCTATATTAAACATCCATCACATGGAATTCAAGAGGAATTAAAATGATCCGCAGGAATTCTTTTTTTTAAAAAAAAAAAAAAAAATCTTTCGGGTATCCTATATTAATAAAATGCTAAAACGCGCATCATTCATTCGTTTCATCCCCACGTTCACTGGATTTTCTGAAAAGCTAATTTTACAAATATTGATTTTCGTTTCAAAAACGTGTTGGATGTTTGTTAAGCGCTGATTATTTTTTTATCACGCCGAAGCGCTGAAATGAAGGATCCATTGATTTTTTATCGTTGCTCCTTGGGACTCTGTCCTCGTGCTTTGCTTGTTTGTTCACAGTCCCGTCTCGATTTTTCTTCCTCATTGCAGTGGGCGCTGATGAGGCCATGGTCCATGCCTTTTTTCTTTTTATCGTTGCTGCTAATGGGACGGGTTGAACGGGTATTTTGGGGCGGGTTTTGTCCTCGGGCTTTGCGGGTTTGGTACTCACAGTCCGGGTTCTCGTTTTTCATATATCATCTTTCCTCATTGCAGTGGGCAGCTGATGAGGGTACAGTTAGGGTTTTTTTTATGGGTTGGGGCGGGTTTGGGGCGGGTTTAAACCCGTTAGCAGCCTAGATACAAAGCAGCAAGCCTCTTGTTCTTGTAGTCGTTTTTTGAGTGCTCAGTCTGTCATCATTTGGGATAGTTTCGACATGAGCCGGTATAATTGATCGAGAATTCATGCCTAGATTCGAGAGCAGAACGTGAATCGGATATGGCACATGTGGATGTGGCCATCGCGCATGGTTCGGTTGTGTGACGAGGAACGGTGGGAGGGTGACAACTGGTGACATGCATGTTAGGGGGGTCCTGACAACTGGTGACATGTTAGGAAGGGTAGATGCATGCGTGCCAGTGCCAGGCGTGCGCCTTGGAGGTCAATTTTGGTGAGAGGCCTCGACGGGCCGGGGCGGGCATGCGGCTCTCGTGGGCGCGTCATGGTCAACGTCACGCCATTTGTGTTGCCCGGCCTCTTGGGTTCGGGTTGAGACAATTTGACAAATTTTAGTGTTGGCAGGATCTGACCGACCGATCAAACCATCCAAGGGATACCGTCCGCGAACATTGTTCCTGTTTTTTTGCCCCTATTCTGTAATCCGAATAGAGTCTCCGTCCCAGTGACTTTTGCTATTCTGTAACGAATAGAGTTCAATAGAGGACCGGTAAAACGCGACAGCACGATGAATCAAACAACATCGTCTAGACTCTAGAGTATGTACGTAGGTAACGACGAGAGACCGACTTGAGATACAATACTGAGCGCTGGATGTGGCAGTAGTAAGGAGTCATAGCCAGTTGGCACGTGGCGGCGGCACGCAGAGCGGCGGCGCAGCCACGCCGAGGGCAATGCAGAGCCCCCACGAAGCAGCAGCTGATGCCAGGAGGACGCACCGCCGCGCGGCGGCATGCACGGCACCACCTGGCCCGGCCGGCCAGGCTCCGCATGCGCGGCTGCTTGCCTGCGCGGCCGCGCCCTGCCCTGCACTCCTCCCCAGCGTCCGCCACCGTGCGATGCATGCATGCGTTCGCACATGTGCGCTCTGCGGTCACCGCCCTGCCCCCGGCTCGGCGCTTGGAGGGAGGGACAGACAGAGACAGCCAGGGAGGGACGTAGTAGCGCGCAGCGCGATCGAAGTGAATGCGTGGCAACTGTTCTCACAACTGGTCAGCTTTATGGTCATGGCGCCATCCAATGCATTCATTCATCGCCATTCAATCCATTTCACATTCAGTTACACCTGCTCTGACTATGAGCAGTATTCGCATGAGCATGTGCAAGCGCACACACTCTCTCTCTCTGGAGGTGACGACCGGCCCAGATCGACATGGAGCTCTGAAGGCTTGATGCCGTTCAACATGGCAACATGTGTACACGCTCAATATATGTAATGGAACTGAACGAGGTAATCTGCCGATCTGAATCCGAAAATAGGATCACGCAAGTCATTAGCCTTCAGCCCGTACTCGTGAGATGAGATGGATGAAACCAATGCAAAGGCGACTAATTTACAGCTTCACCAAGATGTGCTCTCGTCGACCGGCGTGTATACTTATGATTATATATAGATGTATATATATAAATCCGAGTCTATTGGATTCATCTTGCTTCAACACATGGGGCCATGCGCGGACGGCGCTCTCGCTCGATCTACCCGAAGGAAATACCCATGACGGAGACAGACCAGTAATCGATAGAGCCAGGCAGCGGTCGGTAAGGCAGCAAGCTGACAAGATTGCTCTCCTCGCGATTACCAGTTGGATTTTATATATACTGGAGTACACAACAATACTACTTCGTTCTCCAGTGTAGTAATCATCGATCGATCAAACCTTGTTCTAAATGATGCTCGCTCCAATGGTCTCAACTTCCTTCTATTTCAAATCTAGCTAATAAAAGAAAAAGATCGAAAGCACCAATATAACTCGTCGTCGCTGATCATGAATCGATCGATCGATCGCTGTCGCGAAATATAGTATATAGTACGAGATCGGTGCGTGACGATCGATCGTTACTGGCTGCAACAAGGCTGGCCGCATCGTTGGCGTGATGGGTCGATGGCGTCCACGCAAGGGACGTACGGCGGCGGCGTCTCCGACGCCTGATGAAGAAACCAAACCGCCTCGTATATTCTGTCCGCGCTCATCACCATCTCAGAAAAAGCATAATGCAGAACAAGCTCACCGGTAGCTAGCTAGCTCCTGCCGCTGCTGTTGAAGCTCTTTTGTCCGCACGAAAGAAAGAGCACGGGCTGGAGAGTTCGGTAGTGGTAACAGACAAAAAAAGAAGGGTGTTTGGAGTAACTATCGGCAATTATTTTTCCAATTACGTGAAATCGCGCATATTTCGCCGGAGTTCACAATACTCGTCGGTAGCTTGATCGATGATCTGCTGGTGCTCACTCCACTCCATCGATCCCAACACACTTAGCTGTTTATTATTATTTTGTACCGATCGATGTGGCCTGCTGTGACAGGAAGAAGTCAAGAAACCATCGAAAACTTGTGAAACATCTCGCTCGCGTCCAAACGTTTCAGGCGCATGAACGAACGGTGCGGTGCAGTGCATTCCCAAACTTGGCAGCTGGAACCCGTGATCTAGCACCATTATTCGCGTGGAATCGACACCTGAAATGGTACGCCGCCCGCAGCCGTCGAAGCACAGCACAGGTCTGTGCTGCCCTCGCTCCCTCGGCCCACGTCTGTGGACTCCGGAGAGAAATAGACTTCCACCCGCCCACGCTCGGAAAGCAACGACACCCGGGCGTTTTGGCACGTATCGTGTCCGCGGGCGCCGAAACCGAGCGGCGCGCCGAGCATATTCGGTGACGAGTTCCAAGACTCCAACTCCAAGTGCGCCTCCTCTCCGCTGCTTCGCCTCGCTTTCTTCTCGTCTCGGCTCCCGCCTGCCGGTGGCGGAGACACCGATGCCGGACGACGACCTCCTGTCATTTTTCTATTTTTCTCCTCCCGTTTCGGCCGCCCGCCCGCGACCCGCCCCCGCATGCAATTGCAGTACACCACCAGCGCTTACTAGTAAAAAGTGCTCAGTATTTCCCGGAATACCCCTCCCATCTGGTCTCCAAGAGCTCGCTGCTGATATAGAACTAGAACAGGTCAAATTCGGCGCGAGGTCAGCGCGGTCATTCGCCTACCTCACCAGTCCTCACGCTGTCGTGGCGTCTCCGGCTTCTTCTTGTTGTTGCCACGGCAGCGCAGGCGCACCACCCTCCCTCGGTTTCCACTTCCTCCACCTCCGCGCGCGCCGCCCGAACTGCCCCGCTTTAAAGCTCCCGTCGCCCATTTGCAGAATTGCCCTGTGCTGGCTGGTGTCCTCCGCTTGCCCCGGCAACACCGCACGGCGGGCGGGCTCAACCAAACCAACCCGCCCGTCTCTGTAGCTGGTCTCTACTAGTCACCACCAACAACCTAACCACCAACGCCCAACACCTCCCTCCACCGCGCGCCGAATTCGCGCAGGGGCAGGGCACCTGCTGCCGAATTAACCTCCCTCCCTTTCTTCGTCCGTCTCCCTTTCTTCCAAGTCCAAGATCACAATTCAAGACTCAAGACGAGTGCGACGCCGGCCGAGCCGACGCTGACATGGTGGCGAGCGTCGCTGCTGCGCGGCAGCATCTGCGGCGGCGGCGGGGCCGGGTCGCCGTGGGGGCAGGATGAGGGAGCCGGCGACCATGCACGCGGGCATCCGGCGGTCGCGGTCGGACCCGCACCTCCGGTGCCCGCGCGGCCGCGGGGGGCGCGGCGGGCGCCGCGCTCACCACCAGCCGCTCCATCGGCGTCTTCCCGTTCCAGTTCGGCGCCGCGCCGCTGCGCACGCCGCCGCTGCCCGACGGCGGCGGCGACGGCTCACGGCTCCTCACCGTCACGGACACCGACGCCGACGACGTGCCACCGCCAGCAGCAGCAGTCTGAGCCCGAGCCCGAGCCGGAAATGCCGGACGCGCGGAGGCCCGAGGCGCACTGGCTCGACCGCCTCCTGGAGCTCCGCTCCCGCTTCCACGACCCGACCAAGCGCGACGTACTCGACGAAGACGAGGACGACGACGACCTCTACCGCCTCGACGCTGACCACCACCACGACGACGGCGGGTGCGGCGTCAGCTACGACGAGGACGACGGCCAGGAGGCCGCCGAGGATGCCAGGTGGGACCAAGACTCCTTCGCCAAGCTGCTGGCGCGGGCCCCGCTCGGAGAGGCGCGGCTCTTCTCGCAGCTGGCCTTCCTCTGCAACATGGCTTACGTCATCCCCGAGATCAAGGTGAGCCATCGCGCGAGCGCACACGCACAGCTATAGCATCAAAATGATAAACCCTGGGCCGTCCGTTCGGACCCCGACGGCCGAGATCGTCTGATCTGGCCGCTCGTCGTCCTGCCCTGGGAGGAGATCCTCGCACCTACAGGCTGGGCCTGCGGGCCCGCTGACACTTGTTGTTTGTTTTTTTTAAAAAAAAGAATTAGTGGGGCTGGTTTACACGATCACTCCAATAATATAAGAATTTCGCGGTATGGAGGAATCGCCATTAATGGTGGACAGATTTAGGTAGGACCTTGGCTTTAATTCGCCTCGCAGCAGCCCCATTGCTAATGCTAGCTCGAAACCATCTGTCCTGGCGGCTGGCTCACAACACAATTAGGTGCAACACCCATGTAATTGGGAAAGCCCCACCAAGAACAACTTGAGCGCATTGTTTGCGAGTTGTTATATGATCCTTAGTCAATAATTGTGTGGCTGCTTGCTTTAGGTTTGTACCCTGTGAGATTAGGAATGTATCGAAGTGTAGTTTTCTAGAATTATTATGGAGGAAAATCAGCACGTACGTAGTTTTCTGCTGTTTATTTCCTCCAGGTGGTTGGCTGGAAAGTTCCATATACCTGCAAATCGCGGCGAAATTATGTTCATTATTGAAAAAAAAAAACAATGTCGTGATGTGATGGTGCCATGCTATTTGGTGTTGACTCTTCTTGATATTTCGACATTCTTGTAGCCGTACACTCGATCGATGCTCATTATTATTCTGAGTGAAATTTTTATTATGTAAAATCAACATGTTAGTTTCAGTAGATCGTGAATGAAGCCGATCAGTATCATCTGAAGATTGCCAATTGGTTTTGGTTTTCAGGCCGAGGAGCTCAAGAAGCACTACGGACTGCGGTTCGTGACGTCGTCTCTGGAGAAGAAGGCTGAGGCCGGCATCATAAGCGCCAAGCTGGACGCGGACTCCACGCGGCCGCGCACCGCGCCGGCGTACGAGGTGGCATCCGGCCCGCAGCCGCGCCGGCCCATCCGGTCGCACCTGGCCTACGAGGTGGCGGCGTCGGCCGCGTCCTACGTCCGCGCCCGCGCGCGCGGCCTGCTCTCGTTCGGCATGCAGCAGGAGCAGCAGGGCAGGCTGTACAACTCGGGCGTGGCCGCGTACATGGCCGCGTCGACGGTGACGGCGGTGGTGGCCGCCGAGGACGAGGCGCGGCAGGAGGCGGCCCGCGACCTGCGGTCGCCGCTGTCGTCGCCGTGCGAGTGGTTCGTGTGCGACGAGGCGGACGGTCGGACGCGGTGCCTCGTCATCCAGGGCTCCGACTCGGTGGCGTCGTGGCAGGCCAACCTCCTGTTCGAGCCCACCGAGTTCGAAGGCACGGGCGTGCTGGTGCACCGGGGCATCTACGAGGCGGCCAAGGGCATCTACGAGCAGGTGCTGCCGGAGATCGAGGCGCACCTGCGGGCGGGGCCGCCGCGGCTGCTGCGGCTCACGGGCCACTCGCTCGGCGGCAGCCTCGCGGTGCTGGTCAGCCTCATGCTGCTGGCGCGCGGCGTGGTGACGCCCGACGCGCTGCACCCGGTGGTCACGTTCGGGGCGCCCTCCGTGTTCTGCGGCGGGAACCGCGTCCTGGAGGCACTGGGCGTCGGCGAGGCGCACGTCCGGTCCGTGGCCATGCACCGCGACATCGTGCCCAGGGCCTTCTCGTGCCGCTACCCGGGCCACGCCATCGCGGTGCTCAAGCGCCTCAACGGCGTGCTCCGCACCCACCCGTGCCTCAACACGCACAGGGCGCTCTACACGCCCATGGGCGCCACGTACATCCTGCAGCCCGACAGCGGCGTGTCGCCGCGGCACCCGTTCCTCCCCGAGGGCGCGGCGCTGTTCCGGCTCGACCCGGACGACGCCGGCCAGCGTGAGCGCCCGCCGAGGGCACTGGTGGCCAGCGCGCTGCGCGCGTTCCTCAACTCGCCGCACCCGCTCGAGACGCTGAGCGACCTGTCGGCCTACGGCGCGGGGGCGCCATACTCCGGGACCACGAGTCCAGCAACTACTTTAGGGCGCTCAGCGCGCTGGCCAGGGCGCCACCGCGGCGCCGGAAGCAGCCGGAGATCGTGTGGCAGCTGCCCGGCGTCGAGCGGCTGCAGCAGTATTGGTGGCCGGGGATCGCCGGAACCGTCATCCCCGCACCCGTCGCCCTCAGCAACAAGGAGCTGGTGTCCGAGGCATAGAACTTTGCCTCCTTTGGTTCGCTCGCTTGAGCAACGTACATTCTTTGGTTCTTTCTTTCTTCTTTGGCACGAGGTACATAGGAATGCACAGCTTCTTTTGGCGTTTAGGTTCGTGTAGAAATTGTAATCATGCGTAGCATAGGAGTGGAGTGGTGTCCTGGTGGCCAGCAACGATCCGCGGCTGCTCAATAAGACTGGGCTTTTTCTTGGGTTCGTGCGAGGGAGCGCATGAGTTCAACATGTAAACTTGTTTCAATGAAGCCTTAGAATTCTAAGAACTTTGAGCAAGTGAACAACAGATATTCCTTTCGAATCAACCAGAGCGCGGTGGCGCTTCTCTCCACAAGCACCTTGACCTCCCAAACCATCACTCGGGGGTCACCTCGCAGCTTTCCCGCCGCGCTCCAGTTTTAAGTGCATCAGTTCTGAGAAAGCACAAGCCTCAAACAAAACACAGACAGGACCATCAAGTAGATGTCAGAAACAAGGCTCGAACAAAACAAACAGTTCTTAGAAACAAGGCTCAAACAAAACAAACAGTTCTTGTTTGAAAAAAAAATACAACCGTTCTATGTACGATTTCCTTACAACAAATGTCAATAAAAATGTGAAAAGAACATGGTAAACATGTTACCCTAGCCAGAAACCTAGCATTGAGAATATGCAATGGTACACCTATATCTATTCCTAGCTAAAAAAAAAAAAAAAGAGTATGCAGGGTTTGGAAACCCAGAATTTTGCCAGGCACCATGGCAGTCTTCCATCCCAAGAAATTATCAATAAGCAGGCATCAGCTTTTGCAACACCAATCTTCTTCTGATCATGACTGCTTCTGATGTTTGGCTGCTCTCGTCGAATGGACATGGTGCCAAGAAAAATGCACCATAGGTGTTGCACCCCATTTCACTGAAGAGGGCATCTGAAGGAACTTCCATGGTTCATCTAGGCGCCACTTACTGTACACGGATTTACAATTCACAGTTGGCGAATGCTATCACGATGCAACAAAAGAATCTTTTAAGTGAGGGCAAACTCCTCGTCTTGGAAGGAAAACTGGGGTTCTTCTTGGTAGGGGTGAACTACTTTGTTGATCTCATCTGCAGTAAGTGTTTTCACGCTCCAGCAGCGCATTTGCCAAAGCATGTAATTGCTTCTCGTGCTGAAAAACAAAGTTTGGAAAATGTATCAGCATTAAGTGCACATTCCGGTGTTATGTGAAAGTGATCATTATAGGGCAGAACCCATCACGATTGTGAGACAAACCTTCTTAAGCAATCGCTTGACCCGCCCATAAGCCTCTCTTAGGAGCTTCACCACCTGCAAGACCATCTAATCAGGAAATGCAACAGGAACTCCTGAATTACTTCATTCAGGAATGCAGACAACCTCTTGGCATTGATTAAAGGAAGGTTAATGCAGATTATGCATAAGCAAATTAGTCACGGATCACTAGTTTGCACCAGTGATTTACTTGATAATGGAAGGAGCATACAGCATGGGCTAGCATTTGCCCAAAAATATTGGCAGAGCTGTCAAAATGTTTAGCAAAATGAAATAGTAAAGCCAAAATGTCATCAGAATTTTTAAGCAGCATACGGAAAAGTACCTCGGCATCTATCCTTGATTGCATCTCTACACTTGGTCGCTCTTTCACATGCACAGGACCGATAGCTTCACTCATCCCACAGTTTGATACCTGTAGAGTCATAGTTAGATAAGCCAATTAACATATCTAATACAAAAAATATTTCCCAACAGACAAGGTAATCACCATGTACTGGGCAAGCTCTGTTGCAGTGTGAAGGTCATTTCTCGCCCCAGTTGTAACATTGTCTTCCCCAAAGATCAGCTCTTCAGCAACTCTCCCACCCATGCAAACATCAAGACGTGCAAGGAGTTGTTTCTTGCTAATAGAAGTCTCATCCTGTGAGGGGAGTTGTGTGACCATTCCGAGGGCAGACCCACGAGGAAGGATAGTTGCCTTGTGTATGGGGTGAGCACCCTGGGTGTTGAGTGCAACAATAGCATGTCCACTTTCATGGTACGCAGTAAGCTAATGAACACAAAGAAAAGAAATTAATAACATATTGGAATTCACCGTTTCTCCATTCTACACTTTCCGGAAACCTTATGTTAGGACTTCTAGTTCTTTTTAGTTGCTAAAATGGGGGTTAACAAGAACATGCCTTTCTCGATTCATCAGATATGAACATCGATTTCCTCTCAGTTCCCATGATAATACGATCTTTGGCAAACTCCAACTGAGTAGCAGTCAACTTGTCAGCACCTTCGACTGCAGCCTTTATCGCTGCAATGTTTACAAGGTTGGCTAGATCTAACAGAAAGAAACAAAGAGATGTCAGAATATGAATATTAGGATAAAATCTAAAACATTATACTCAACGCATGTTTAACATCTTTTTCATAAAATGAAAAATGTGTCATATTGTATTCATATTGAAAGTGAACTTGTAAATGACAGGGGAAAACAGGAAGATGCAGCTGCTAATGAAAAGAATAAAACAATCCTTTTAAATCCCTCATGGCACTTATAAATGAAATGTGACATGCTACTTCCTCAGTAATGGAACAAGGAAGATGTACATACCAGCCCCATTAAAGCCAGGAGTGCTACGGGCAATTGCATTGATATCTACATCTTTTTGCCACTGGCTTATCTTGCAAATAGAGCTCCAGAATCTCTTGGCGACCCCGCACATCTGGACTTGGGACAACAATCTAGTGAAGAAAGCTCGACAGAATTAATCAACCTTTTTTCACTGCACTGGATATAACTTATAGGTGATGCACTTCATCAAGATCAGGAAAATATATGTTCAGCTGACTTACATGCCTATCAAATCTACCAGGTCTTGTGAGTGCAGGATCAAGAATGTCTGGCAAGTTTGTTGCAGCCATAACAATTATTCCCTACGAGATAAAAGATCAATTGGAAGCAAGAGTCAGATAAAGTTCTGAGTAACAATGCTCTATTCAATCATGTGATCTCTAACAATACCTCATTTTGTTCAAAACCATCCATCTCAACAAGAAGTTGATGCAATGTCTTCTTTGTGTGCCCTTCCCACTGTTTTTCTAGTTGAACCCACAGCATCTATTTCATCAATGAAGACAATGCATGGCGCCTGTAAAGAGAAAGATTGTTAAAGCTAGCTAAAGAGGCATTCTCCTCTCTCTTCAAGTATATAGGGCTCTTTGACGAGATCAGTCTTCAAGTTATATATTGGAGACTGATCTCGCCAAAGAGCCCTATACACTTGAAGAGCCATATATATACTGAAAGAGCCCTATATTCTTCTAGTATATTGCCTTTAGTTTTCACATGGTATTTTGTCAGTAAAACCAATAAAAATATTGCATTTCAGAATAACTTCTCATAACATATATAATGATAAGATTATTCATGTTACTTTCCTTGTTTTTTAAAAAAAAAGCTTAGCAGTTTTTATATATTCATGGCCAAAGTAAAAAAGCATGACCAGTAAGATCCTAAATAATTTATGGTAGTAGAATATTCTCAACTGTATACTCAAATAATATAGGGTAGTCAAAGAAAGAGTAACTGAAAGCTTTTGCAAGGCAACTAGCTCTGATCCATAAACCATATATGTTACGATTCAACCCAAAAACATTGGGAAGAGGTGGGCAATGCACTTATACACATTTCAACTCAACATGCATAGAGGCATAAGCGTGGAAAATAAAGGGCGGAGAACTTAAATTGCCTCTAGATTCAACTCGAGATCTCGGCTTTGATACCATGTTAAGTTGCACCAACCGATTCAACCCAAAAAGCTTAAGCGATTGGGAAGAGGTGGGCAATGCACTTATACACATTTCAACAATATACATAAGGAAAATGTTAAAAGGAGCTAAGCTCAGAAAAATACAAGTTGAGAGCACAAGGGTAAATACCTTCTTCTTTGCAGCTTGAAACAATGACCTCACTCTCCGAGCACCAACACCAACAAACCTGAGAAGAGATGAAGTCATAGTTAAATAGAAAAAACTTTGATAGCTGGGTACAATGAATATTAATAGAGGGGATGTTAAATTCCAGATGTTGACTCAAGTTTGCCACGAATGCTAAGACATCATAGTAACTTTTCAATTGTGTTAAAGAATATAATAACTAGAAGAATACCTTGCCCGTGTTGCTGCGGGACTTTCTTAGAAACAGACATGTTGCATGTATTAGTTAAATCTACATATTTTTACATCTATTAAATTGAGCAAGGCAATGAAAGAGTCCAAAAAAAAACTAACAAAATTAGATCAAATTATAAGATGATGGAACGGCAAAACAAATAGCAATATATGGATGCCTTCTATATTTCTTGTATATTGGATGACATGGATATAGCATGCATTAAAAGGTTGGAAATTAGAGGGATGACATGGCTATTAGTGGGAAATGATGTGGATAGTTTGTGGGAGATGATGTCGATGGCTTGTATGTTGAGATAGAACTTGTAGTGGAGATTAGCTTTATAAGACAAATTTAATACATCTATCATGGATTATTTTCTGAACCACTAAAGCAATTGCAGTTAGGTAGATTAAGGTTGCAGAATAACACAAGAAAATTATAATGCCAGATAGCACCTTACAAGAGATCTTACATTTCCTCAAATTCGGAACCTGCTCGGTAAAAGAATGGTACGCCAGCTTCTCCAGCAATGGCCTGCAACAAAGCAAGATCATGTAAGGTATGTTTTTTCAAGACAACAGCAGTAGCACGAAAACTATATGATAACAGCTGGAGATGGCACAACAGAGTATATGGGTATATCATATATGTATAAACAAAAAGATTAATGCAATGTGCAAGACGTAAAATAGCTAAGTGGTGAGCGATCCAAACAAGTTCACCTTTGCTAGTAGAGTCTTCCCAGTTCCTGGAGCACCAGTCAAAAGTATGCCCTGCAAAACAGCAAGGTTCACAACAGCTAAATCATCCAATAAAAACGACAGATATATAGAATTCACAGAGCAAGGTGATGACCAAAATGTTACCCGCAGGATGGCATAGAGTGATTACCTTAGGTAGCTTTCCACCAAGGCGAGTGAACTTTGAAGGGTTTCTGAGATACTCAACTACCTCCTCAAGTTCCTTTTTTGCATCATCACAACCTTTGACATCTTTAAATGTCTTGACATTCTGTAACAGCATAGAAGGATCATTGAATATGTATTTGTTTTCTGTATTGAGAAATCACATTACAAACAACCACAATGAAGACAGTACGGTGCAAAAGAAAAACACTAATAAATTTATGTATCAATCCAAAGCAGAGTGAGATACTCTTGTATAAAATATTTTATGAAGAGTAATCAGATACCTTCTCTGGCATGATATCCTTATTCAGCTCTTTTGGAGAATACGATGAGCTAGAACCAACACCAGATGCCCCAATGCCACCTAAGCTCCCAATATACTTTTGAAGTGCAGCAGCACCCATCACCCTGGAACAAAAATATTATGCAGTGAGCATCAACAAAGTAAAGTTAAACATACAAGTAGTTTGGCCCAAGCAATTAACAGAATCAGAGAATTATCCATTTCAATAAAAAAAGTGTTTATCAATTCTCAAAAGCAAATAGACAAAGTTCTTTTCTTTATGTATCACATTCTGTAGGAAGCACCTATGGACACTAGAAGTCTGGGTACAACAGAAACAATTATGTGCCTAATTTAAAGCACAAGATAGCAGGAACATGGGAATTCTGTTTAATTTGAATTGCATCATAAAACTGAAAAAAATAGTATAATCATGCTGGTTGGTTCAAGCTAAATGTGTCTCAAGTTACTAGGTCATTAAGCCAAGTAGGCACTGGACAAAAAAGGTTGGTACAAACACTATGGTGTAAAAAGATAACTATGAATTAAAAAATAAAAAAACAGAACTAATAAGAATGATGGAAGATGTATCATACCACATTACACCGACAGCAATTGTAAACAAGATCGTTGAGAAGATTTCTTGAGCAAAACGTGTTGATCTACCTGTAGATTTGGGGTCAACCTAACGATGCAACAAAATCTATCAAAACGTGATTTAAAATTAATATCACAGGATAAAATTTGGCCCCTGGCCTATCAAAATGGTCAAAAATAATAAATCAGTAGCATTCCTTCAAGTTCTAGTAGTCTTACCATTACAACATGTAAAGGTTGCTTTTCTGATATCCCAGGGTTCATGAAAGGTTTGTCCTCATTCCCAGATACACGTTGCTTCAACTCTTGCAACTACTGACATAAATGCATATTACAGAGAGAAATGAAGTGGTTACAACATGCCAAGTTGCCAATTGACGCTTATACGCGTATCTAATACAGAGTAGAAATAAAAACAAAATGGCAGAAAGCATAGTGGAAGGAAAATCATAGGAGTGGGAAGTTATAAGCTTTGAGCTTTTGCAGGATGACAACAGTGTCTATCCATATGAAGAGCCAAGCAGGCTTTACTTGAAAAAAAAGTGATTCAACAAATGGTATAATTGCTTCAGCATCCCTAAAAACATGGATATACATTGAAAAATACAGTACTAGGACATGGATCTTATGTCATTGTGTGGCATGAATGACAGAAGGATTTGGAAAATTGAATATCATATTCAGTTAAATAACCAAACGTGGTACACTTCTTTTTTCCCTACTTTGAAAGAATAAGATAGTGCATAAAACTTCATCATCTATGTATTACAGAGTTGCAAAATGAACTTACCAGGGCTGGCAGACTTGCAGACCTCCCAGATTGTTCATCTGGAAGGTAATCAGCTATACTGTTAGTGAGAATAAGAGCCCGCAGGTACTCTGCGGCCCCCCTGCTATCCACAGCATGGCTTCGTTGCTCAAACCTTTTAATGACATCTTCAGGGCTGCCATGTTTTGAGTGCACATGAAAACAGGAAATTCAAATAGGTGAACATACCTTTCTAATTCTAAGAAGATTTGATGTGATGGTCAGTACAAACAAAACCAACAAAAGAAGAAACAAACTTCATTGTCATTGTTTTTCAAACTGTACCAAAAGATGGTAGAGAAAAGGACTCCGATGCTAATGTCAACAATACAACCACTACTACTGATAGTGCAGGTACTAGGACTCCCAACTATAAGAGAAATTGGACTATTTTGATATAAAGTTCAAGATCATTCATATTTGTGCTTTCTCCTGTCAATGGTCCAACAGTATATCTGTATATGAATCATCAAGCACTCATCATATTGCTTGTTTTTCAATTTTGTGAGGCAGATCAGCATAGAGGCGGTAATCCACTCGACATCGCAATAGAATGTGGTTCTAGGGTGCAGAATCCACTCGACATCGCAATAGTTGGGAATCCATAGTCACAAATTTCTCAAGAACCTTGGTACAACTGATCCTTAGGTAAGTCAAACCATCCAAACCGTATAGATCACCACGCAATCCACTCAGCCAGAACCACATTCGCCCAATTGTCATGTCAAAGTAAAACAACGCACCTGATCTTGTTGAGCTCGTGGAGGAGCGCGCTCTGCTTGGCGGCGTCGTTGGGGTTGGCGTCCGCGTCGTCGATGAGCTGCTGCAGTCGGCGGTCGGTCCTCCAGAAGGGCCACCAGCTCATCCAGTCCCTCGACGCCAGCCAGTCGACGAACCTCCTGACCGCGGCCACCACCGCGGCCGCGACCGCCATGGCCCAGGCCCTAGCCTTGCCCACCATGTCCTCCAGCTCCTCCTTCCCGCTCATCGCGGCGGGCTGCGCTGTCGCGAGAGCGGGCTCGGGCTCCGCCTCCGCCTTCAACTCCGCCACCGCCTCGGGCACAGCTTCCGCCGCCGCCGCGGCCGAGAACGCAGCCGCGGGCGGCTCGGGGGCGTCGGGCTCCGGCGCGCCGGGGACCAATGCGCGGAGGCGGAGAGGAGCACGGCGGGGGGCGCGTGGGCGCCGCGGGGGAACGAGGCGGAGGCGGAGGCGGAGGGGAGCGAGAGCCGGCGGCGCGGGGGCAGTGGCGTGGGGAGCGGGCGGAGGAGGAGGGACGCCTGGAGCGCGCTCATGGCGGCTGAGGCGGGCGGGCGGCGCCGGCGAGGTGGGGAGGCGCGTGACTTGGAGAGAGGGGCTTCTTCCCCCTTTTTTCTTCTTTCCCCTTGGTGGGTCTTGGTTTTAGTGGACACGAGGAGTAGCCTTATCACGAAGCGAGACCGCGACTCCGCGAGCGCGGCCGGGCACGGCACGGCCACGGTGGAATGGAAGCCGACGGGGTCGACGACGCGGCGGCGCTCGCGATCGGTTGGAGTCACTCGGACCGTTGGTAGCGGGAGTGGTGATGGGGACGGACGGCTCTCGAATGCGATGACGACTTCACTCGCCTGGTCGGTGTCGGAGGTCGGCGCTGGGGCTGGGCCAAGCAAAGCATTGGCACGCACTCCGGCTCAAGCAAGGGACCCGATTCTCAGACACGTGAGCGCGGAGCGAAAATGTAGAGAGACACGCTAGACAGGAAAAAAGAATGGAATAAACTTGGGGCGAATGGAGATCGATCTATGGGTACGTTTCACGTGCCAAGTGATCCATGGACGACGACCATGGACCCATGGTCATCTATGTCTGCCTCCTTCAGCCTCGCTCACATCATGAGCATGCGTTTTGTAAGATCGAGCAATGTTTTGCGCTTATAAGAGCATCAACAGTGCAAATAATCGAGCCTGTTCCTATAGAATGAGGTGAGGTTCTCTGTTAATTCGGTCACAATGTATAGAATTGGTTGGATCTTTAAATGTGCCCTTGATATATTGACAAATCGTCAATCCCACCCATTCACGCTCACACCCCTGCCACCCCACTGGACTCGTCCCCGTCTCATCTGGAGAGAGAAGACGATCAGAAATAAAAGAGTTTTTTTTTTCATAGAACCGGTTCGATGGATGGAAGCTGGATCCATATTGAAACAATGCTGCAATGTATATATAGACACAGGTCCGAAGACCATTGACCCGAGCTAGAACCGTCCACTGCAGGCGCTCTAACCCTGTGTTTCATGCAATGTGCAAAGTTTTTGAACTTTGGCCATAGCCTTAGATCATTAGATAGATGGTTTATTGACATGGAGATAACATATGTTTGTGTTAACTAAACTAAATAGGCAAAGATATTAATTTGACAGGTAGTCTGCCAACCAAAGAATTGACGATGTGGAGCCAGTGAGAATGATGGAGCTTTTTCATTTGCATTTAGTGTGTCTCCAACAACTAGTACAAATGGCTTGTGTCATGCTTTTCGTGGAGCGTAGATTCAAGGATGTCATAGGTTCCACACAGATTATAAGAAAAGGAAGATGTAGAGGCCTTGGACGGATGAAAGAATTAGAGGTTAGGGGGGGTGGGGGAGCACTGGAGTGTAGATCCTACAAAATTATGTGTGGTACAATTCATATGTTCGTTTCAAGATAGATAGATGGAGTTTTCATATGAAGAGTTCAAAGTTGGATCCAGCTGCTTACCCTCTGAAGAAGTGTGCATTTGTTCTTTTATTGTGTTTCAAAAGAAAAGAGGTTTATAAGACAAATAATCTTTAACATGAAAAACTAGGCTATAAGTGGGATCTAAACTCTAACAACATGTTTGGTTTATGGATTAAGTTCAGTCCGGTATGGGTCCGCTCTCCAGGCTCTATGCATGTGTAATCTGCAGGTCGTTCATCACTTTACCCTGAAATGAAATGGGTCGCCTCCTCAAATTAAACAACGTGATCATATGCCATGGACTGATATAGTCTGATGACACAAACCAAACACAATTCTCAGCCTCGGACTTAGGTTCAGATGTTATGAACCTAATGATCGACAAACCAAACATGCTACAAGTAAGTATAACAAAATAAATAGTATTTATTAATTTTTTTTTTTGAATAAGGCGAGCGGTCAAACGGGAATCGTTGAAGTCAAAAAATTGCGTTTATTTGTGAGATGGAGGGAGTAACAATCAAGCATAGACCTAGCGATGGGGAAGGGGGCATGAGCCCCCTAACACTACCACGCCGATGGAATCGACGGAAAGTTTCCCTTGAAATTTTAGCCGTAGATGCATAAATAAGGTACGAGAGGTTGAGATTTGCTAGAGGCAGATGCTATTTTTTTTCTGGCCCGTGCAGTGTAAATGGATGTTGGCCCATCGGTGTACGTAAGTAGCGATCGTACTTTGTGGCGCCGAGAGCTCCTAGCCTTCTACGACTCAGCAACGTGCTACCCCGTCAAGCCCGCATGCGAGTGGGGAGTGGTCGAACGGGTAGCCAGGCATAGGCGAGCAGTGATCGGGGCAGCCGCGCGGGTAGCGACGGGCTAGCAATCGGTGGGTAAGCCGCACGTCACAGGCGCAACATTATAGTTGAGCCCCTCCTAAGTTTTTTTTTTTTTTTTTTGGCTTCGTCCCTGGTAACGTTATGACTCCCTCACATTCAATACTTGGATTCCCTTAGCTTCCTTTGGTTATGGGATTTTTTTATACTTTTTCTATAAAATAATTCTTATAAAATTTATAACCTCGTATCTATATCTATACCTAATAATAAAAACACAAAAAATTTTGTCAATCTGCCCTCTTTTCTGTCCGTCTTTCTTCTGCTTGGAGCCCTTCCGTGTCGTACGGTCGTATCCAGCCCAATTGCAGTGTGCCCCTTCCTGCGCTCACATCAGCCCAATTGCAGCATGCCCCTCCCTGCGCTCGCATCCACCCAATCGCAACCTGCCCTCGCGTCCGGCCCACCGCAGCTGAACCCAGCAGCGCATGCAAATGCAATGAAGAAAAGGTAAAAATACTTTACAAAACCATCCTTGCCGTATGTCTCTGTATTCGTACAAGTACTTGTACGTTTTCCTTATCTGAAATACAGAAACGTATTATCAAAAAAAAAAAAATACAAGGAGCTTACTACCACACTGCATAAACATAAGTAATGTTAAGTGAACCTTAATTTATTTATTTTAATAACTCCAAAGTTTTTACCTAGAAATGACCATTATGGCTGGCAAGATAAAAAAAATAATAAACTATGAAAATGGAGTATTGCATATATTACAATAATTTTAGAATTTTATCAAACTTTTTACGTGAAAACACCATTTTTTGGTTGGCAAGAGTAAATAAACTATGAAATTGTAGTGTTCCCACAAAAAAAGACTATGCAAATGTGTTACATATATTAAAATAATCTTGCATATATCATATGTAATGTAATTATGTTAAAATATTTTTTTTTGGCAAGAATTGCCTGTTTACTTTACATAAATGGGTGATTATTGTTCATGATATGAATAGAATGAGTAGAAAAGTATCCCGAGTTGGGAAGTCCTAATTTCTAGATGTGTAAACTTCCTCTGATATTTTTCAGATTTGTTCTCCTCAGGCTTCTTAGAGTCGAGGTTGATGCTCCATATTTACTAATTTAGTTCACCAAATGCATATAGAGAAAAAAAAAATACATACAAAATAGAATTTTAGTTGTTATGAACTATGGCTGCTATCTACACCCAATCGCCATCTTCTCCGTGCGTCCTCACCGACCAAACATTCAAGCTAAGGACCACGGGTTTTATAATTTATTTGATATGTTTAAGATTGAATTAATTAAGCTTGGTTAATAGATTCAATAAAAATATGAGAATCATATATAAATCATGCGCCCGTAAAAAGCATACGGACATTTTTTTGCTAGTGAATAATAATAATAGGTTTGCTGTTCCATGTATGCTCACCACACCCATAGCTACCCTTTAATTTCATGCTTGCTCATACCTTGATTCCTCTTCTATCCGCTCAATTTTTAAAATAAAGGTCTCAAATTTGGTAAGGAGTTCAACACAAAACTTAGAATGTGACCAAACTAGCAAATTTGCTTCATTTAAGATGTTTCTCTTTTCCCTTTTACAACCCAGCTGAACTAACCTTATGCCCCTGCCTTATACAAAGACTGCACCTGACCATCCACCATCTTGGAGCTACTTGCCGACTCCACGGATATCGCTCCTAATGGTTTGGGCTGATTTACCACTCAAAGTGAGCAAGACCATATATATCCGACAGTTCTCTAAAGCTTCCAGTTAATTTGTATCAACAAAGACAATCGCACATTAGTTGTTCTGGCTAGGTAACTGGTTTGATGTCTGATCAGTTGAAGAAACACCACCATCATTGTGCGCACAGGTGGCAAATAGAATGCACAAGACCTAGATAACTGAAGGCCAAGCAATCTCCAACCGTTGGATCAGGGTGATAACTGAAGACCATCGATTGCAGAAGTACCCGTGGCTTTGGGATCATGTTGAGGCGGTTGAGCTGCGCGAGGAATTTGATGATACAATCACTTGGTGCTGCTGTGCTGGACGGCTAACGAATGCTACATCGCTAGATCGACATACTGACAGCCTCACCTAGCAGCCATGCAATTCGTGCCCACGATCTAGTTTGGAGGTGTTGGGCACCCTCTGAGTGAAGATCTTTCTTTGGCTCACAGTCAAGTGCAGACACTGGACAATGGATGGTCGGAGACGCCACAGACTAGATATCCGCCCATTGTGCATTGTGTCACCTGTGTGATCAAGCGAAGGAAACCTACAATCACCTCTTCTTCACATGTCCCTTCACATTTCGGGTTTGGTAATTCATTTCTTCAGGCTTGGCTTTTGTGCCCCAACATAGACAGATGTGCTTCCCCTGCATGACTGGTGGTATAAGTTGTGGCACAGTTGGCCACCAGACAAGCAGCACGGGTTCGATTACATATTTTCCGTATTTTCAAGTCAACCTCCTCTCAACGCAATTGAACTCCGTTAGCTGTATAAGGCACTACCATTGGCCTGAGCAAAGGAAAAAGGAACCAACCATTTTCCGTGAGTATAACTATAATTTACAGATCAAAGCTTACATCTTGGACTTTAGAAAAAGCGTGCTGTACACTTCGAGTCATTATTGTCTGTCCCTTTGTTGCGAGACTGTCCTGCCTATTGAAGTCCCTGCTACTTATTTGTTGCAAACTATCAGCAAAGAAACAAACTTTTTCGAAGCTAACAATCTGCTGCTGCTTTGCCTTCTGTATTTTCCAACAAGGACTCCTGTCAAGGCACTTTTTAGAAGTCAGCTGCTGCTTTTCTGTTTTCACAATCTTACTTTGCCTTTTTCTTATGCAGTAAATTTTGAGGAACCTTTTATATGAGTCATGATGTAATATTTGAATCAGAATTTCTCCCCCCCTCACCCCAAAAAAAAAAACCAAATAGGTTGTGAACTCTGTATGTTCTCGTTCACAATGCTCTGAGTCTGATGATCTTTTTGTGACATGGCATCAAGTTACACATCAGATGAGCCCCCAAAATTAACATACTTCATTCCTACTCCTTAGCCCTTCTAATCTGAGCAGCAGCTAAACTTTTAGCTCGTGCGACCTTGTCAATCAATAAGGACCTTCTTGCAATAGGCATGGTGTTGAGATGTCAGCTAAATGGCTAGATTTTTAAGGCAAGATGTAGAAATCTAGTACATCCCTCATTCAGTATATGTCAAATCGACATCTATTTTAGGTTCATATCCTTCATCCATCAACTGCTTAGTTAACCCACCTAATACTTCATATATCTGATGGCTTTGTGCGTGAAGATTGTCAGCAGTAAGGAATCTGTGGACCTCACTATCTCGAACCTCAATCCAACTATAACCTGGGCACTTCTTAATGCCCTTATCTCTCATAGCAGTTCGAAGTTGTGAAACATCATTCCATCTCATGGCTTTTGCGTAGATGTCTTTTAGCAACATCCAGTATCCAGAATGCTGAGGGTCCAGCTCAATGAGCTTCTTCGCAGCAATTTCTGCTAGGCCTATATTTCCATGTATCCTGCAACTGCTAAGTAAGGCACCCCACACACAAGCATTTGGAACTACCGGCATTCCTCTGATGAATTGATAAGCCTCTTTCAGCTGACCTGCTCTGCCAAAACAGTCAATGATGCAGGCATAGTGAGCCTCATCAGCAATAACATTGTAGTCTCTGTGCATCCCCTCAAAATAATGCAGTGATTCGTCTACTAAGCCCGCATGGCTGCACGCCGCCAACACAGCAATAAAAGTGACTCTAGTAGGTTTGTAGCCTTGATCTCGCATCTGATGGAAAAGCCTGATTGCTCGTTGTGGAAAACCACTGTAGCCATAGCACGAAATGATGATATTCCACGAAATTGTATCCTTGCGATCAGTCTCATCAAATATATTTTGAGCTTCATCAATGAAACCACACTTTCCGTAAGCATCCATGAGAGAATTCATATCATCAACATAGGAATGACAAAACCCCATCCTCATCATTTGCCCGTGCAATGCCATTACCGTCCTATGATTGCAGGCAAAGGTGCAGGGATTAAGCACAGATGTAAATGTGTAGTCATCAGGCCTGGTACCATTACGTTGCATTTCACGGAACAGCTCAAACGAAAGATCAAAATCATGGACCGTGGCATAACTTGAAATCATAGTATTCCATGACACGACATCCTTATCATCCAATCCTTGGAAAATCTTGTCTGCCAGGCATATCTTGTCCCTTTTGCATACATTGCCATCAACGCATTGCACACCGAGGTGTCACACTCAAAACCATGGCGATATGCATAAGCATGGATCTCTAAGCCTCTATTTGTTGCCAGATTGACCTCAGGCAGCACCAGTGTAAGCGAAACGGATGGTAGATGCTGAGCTTCATAACCACATCCAAATGCCATTTCTCGGAAAACACCTAAGGCTTGATCCCTCTGCCCTGTATCAAGAAATCCTGATATCATCAGGTTGCCCAAGAAGCAAGTACTTAACCTGACATCACGAAACACACGGCCTGCATACTAAACACAGGAGCTGCACATGTATCCTGCAGCCAGGGATTCCTGGAGTCGATCCAAATCCACAGGCCCAAGCCCCACAACCTCAGCGTTGCGCAGCACAAATGCGTGCAGCTTTCGGAGCACGTCCACCCCACGCAACACCGAAATCACATGGAGCACGGTGTTAAACGTGGCCACATTAGGCACAACTCCCCCAACCGAAACCATTTTGCCTAGCAGCTCGATGGCGAGCTCTCCGTTCCCGGCACGGACGCACCCAGCGATGACGGCGTTCCAGGTGGACGCACCAATGGGGACGCCGGATTCCTCCATTGCCACCATCAGCTCGAATGCCTCATCCAAGAATCCATCCTGCGCGTACCTACCATTAGAAGATGTAAAACAATCAAAGGGCAAATGGTCAGTCACAAGTCACAGACAAAGATTTGCAACTTTGAGACAGCTCATGGGGAAGTTCTGGCTACCGTAGGATCATGGTGTTCCATGGGACGGGGTAGGTGGACTTGGGGGATCCTGTCGAAGAGGAGGCGGGCGCGGTGCAGCGGGCCGAGGGTGGAGTAGAGGTGGAGGAGTGCGGAGGCCGAGAAGGGTCGTCAAGGAGGCGGGTCTTGACGAGGAAGGCATGGAGCTGCAGGCCGAGCCGCGGGAGGCGGAGGTCGGCGGCGGCGCGGAGGGTGCGTGGGAGGACGGAAGGGGAGGAGGTCGTGAGGCGGCCGGAGGAGAGGAAGGCAGAGAGGGTGGCGAGGGCCGCATCGGTGGAGGTGGCGGTGGGCAGGCGGAGGTGGCCGGCGGTGGTTGGAGTGCTCTGGTGAGGAGCCGGGAAAGTAGCCATGGAGGCGGGCGGCCGTGGAGGCGACCGTTTAGGCTGCGTGAGTTCCCAGATAATGTGTACGGAGTATTAAAAAAACAAAAAAAGGATCGGTTATATTCAACTCCAAGGAGATTTTTAGGCGATATGCCGATGACCTTACACTGATCTGCCCTTAAATAAATAAATCAATTTAACCGAAGATATATAATAAAATTAAATATCATTACACAAACTAAATATTTTAGAAAATATGTAATTTATCATATATCTAACGATATTTATTTGGTATCATAAATTTTAATATATATTCTCTATAAATTGAGTTAAATTTATTATAGTTTTGACGACTCTAAAGAATCAATTTATTTAAGAACACATAGAGCATTATAAAATAGCATATATCTAATCCTATAATGTACTAGCCCTTCCACTCATTTGATTTAAAAGTCAGATTAAATATAATTAAAATAGGTAATTTATCATTATTAGCATAACCAGTACTCAATATTACATGGGCTCCATGTTGCTAAAATAAGTCGTTTTGGATAAGGTTTGAGTTAAACGTTGGGAACATAAATCATGAATAATTTTTAAGTTTTGTGGAGTTTGGAAATGTGAATAGATGTCTTGAAAAATAATTTAATAAAAATATGTATATATCACTTTTCAATAAATATTTTTTTATAAAAATTTAAAGTTTAAAATTTATGCTTTGGAGACCGTATCACTTTTTAAAATGACTTCTCTTAGCAACCTAGAGGGAGTATCTTTGTAACAAATGATAATATTTGTTAGTCCATACCTAAGGGTATGATTGGTTGTTCATTCCAGCCGACTAGTAAGGACGTAAGGCTAATAATACAAATAGGTTGTTTGTTGTCTAGATTTTTACAGTAGTTAGCTATTTTATCATTATTTATATATAATCCACTCTTTTCTCTTGTAGAGAAGTTTTTTTTTTTGTTTTTCGCATCAACTAAATATAAACTTACAACCTGTAAGCATTTGTTCATCGGTCTATCATTATACTCTCTTTTTCTTTCTGGAAGGTCAGTTTATTGCGCATCGCTCTTAGCAACACATGCTATTATACTCACCTAAATACGAATCCATCGCTTTCAACGGCGGAGGTAGAGCAATTTTGACTCCCTTCCCGTCCTCAATTCCGGCCTCGCGGTTTGTGGCGATATGCCTGGCGTTACGCCGTCCCTCCTCTGACCCCCTTCTCTAGCCAATCCGCTGCCGGCCCCTGCTCTCCTCTCCGGCTCTCTCGCCGGCGACGAGGCAGGAGGCCCGGCTCTTCCCTTCTCTCCCAGCCCCTCTTCCCCTCCCCTTGTAATATTCTCCAATCCAATAAACCATCTACGATGGTATGCCGTCGTTCGTCAGGCACCACTCCAATCCGTCTCCTTTTTGTCTTCCTATGCTCTATGTTAGTCGAACCTGCATATGCTAAGGAGATGGTCGTGCTCTACACGGGGTGGCCGGCGGCGTGGCTCAGCTTGCGTCTCGGGGCACACCCGTGCTCTACGCGGAGGTGGCCGGCGTCGATCAGCTCGAGTCAAGGGGCGCGCCCGTGCTCTACGCCGAGCCCGCGGCGCTGGGATTCCCGCGGACCAACCTCGATGGCCTCATCCTGCACGCGGCTTCCTCGGCTCCGGCTTCTGCACTGGGCAGGCGGGTGCCGCCAATCGCGGTCAGCCTCACGGTGGAGGAGGCGAGCAAACTGCGCGCCACGCTGAGGGAGGAGGCGCGAGCGCGGATTCAGGCGTCCGCCGCCGGTGCCGTCCCGTACCTCAATCCTAGAGGGAGGAGGTGTCTCCGTCCTCACCTGGGACTCCGTTCGAGCGGAGCGCATCATCTGGCCTGCGCGTGTCATCTCCACCAATCCAGCCCTCAACTTCAAGTACATGCTGCCGCGGTCCTCGCCGGACTGCGAAGGCCCGAGCTGGTTTGGGCGGCCGATGGCGACTTCGGCGGCGTCCGCTCAGGGTCAGGGCATCTCCGGTGCCTCCACTACAGCCGGTGCTGGCGGGCTCCGTCTGCCAATCTGGGCCCCACCGGTGCTGCGTGGACGTCATGCAGCGGTTCAGCATGCCAGCGCCATGACCCTCTGCCTTGTGCTGGAAGACATGCACCGTACTTGCGGCCATCTTTCAAGAACGCGTGTCTTCATCATGGCCTACCAACGCCACACGCTCCACATGCAGCAAAAAGAAGGTGCCGTCGTGAGATCAGCTGTTGGGGAGATTTTTTCACAATCCTGGTATTCCATATGGTGCGGCCCACAACCGGGCCTACGTGTGCATGCAGGAGTCTGTGTTCTTTTCCCCACCACTGAACGAGACACGTCCCCGGCACTGAGGACGCATGCAGGGACGCATGGAGCAGCGCTTTTACTTTTCGTGGAGTTCTTTTTTCTTATTTCTTTCTTCTTTTTAGTTTTCATCGTGCAGCCTCCAAACAAGACAAACTAGGCCACCCTGATACAACTCTACCTGGTGCTGACCCGACGAACTCGCCACCACCGGGGTTTCGACACCGAGTCTCATCTTGTATCGCCGGCGACGAGATTACTACACATTCTTCTGGCCGCTTCGGTGTGGACTCTATTTACTGCCCGTCGTCTCTCCTTCAACCGACGCAATGCGGTCCCTTCCCACTGGCTGTCCTCGCCTCGGCGATATATCAGCTCACCGCCGACGAGTTCGTCTTCGTCTTCGCCATGGCAGTAGTCGTAATCCGGTCTATGGACCACTTTGTAATACGGCCTTCTTGAAGGACCGATTTTTGTATGTTAACGCTTAATATATAAAGTTGTGTTTGTCAAAAAAAAAAAAGGGGGTGCAGTTGCATTGTGAGTGCACGTATTTTAATTTTAATTTTGTGGGTGTATTATATTATAAAATAAATTTGAACAAAATCACTGTTTCCCATTGAACAAAATCACTGTTTCCCATTTTGCGGTGGAACCGCCGAACAAGCTCTTTTGTGTTTTGTAAATATTAAACACAAGCAGCAAAGCATGACACTCGAGCAAACAGCACTGGTGGGTGGCCCGGCAGCGGCGGGCTGACCCACCTGAGCACCACCGGTCCACCACCAACATGCGCCTTGAAAGCAACCCGCACGCCTACGCCTGTCGGTGATCGCAGCGTCGTCAGTGCGTCACTACTTTCCACACGCCCTCACCTCTCTCGTGATTCGTGCGTGATCTCGTCTGTTGATCTCGTCACTAGTTTCCACACACACCGGCCAAGAAGCAAGCCAGTAAAGCTCGGAACACAGATGAGATGTAATTACGGGTGTGTTTAGTTCGGTGAAATATTTTAGGTTATTTGATAATTATTATCCTATCATATACTAATCCAGCCAATAGATTCATCTCATACTTTTCAGCCAAACTGTGTAATTTATTTTTTTTGTTTACCTAGATTTAATGCCCCACGATGCAACAAAAGATTCGATGTGATGGTTATCAGAAGACTTTTTCATGATCACTTTTTACAAACTGAACATGCTCACATAGATTGGTTTCTCTCTCTCGTAACTAACATTGTACGTAAATCACAACCGAACCTTGTACTTAGAATGCAGATGGGAGTTTATTCGAATGTACCATACCACTATCCTGCAAATTTCCTTGTGATAAAGACACTTTGACACCATTAAATCCTCCCAGCCCGGCCGTGCTTTTCTACTCCTCTCTTTCTCTCTTTGGCGTCCCCTTCCAACGTATAAGGGCAAGGGCAACGGGGGCTACCACCGGTGTAGGCCTCAAACTAAAGTACACAGGCCATGTAGATTGGGCTACCAAATTCCCAATGCAGGCCACAAGAAGCAAGGTGCCCAAGCCTGGCCCAAAAGCTGTCTTACTTTTCCTCCTCGGTGACGTAATTTTCCTTTCCTCTCCGGTCCGCTCGCTGTTGTCGACGCAGCGCCCGAGCTCTCTCCGTTGTTGCCGCCGCCGCCGCCGCCGCCAACTCTCTGAAGCACGAAGCAAAGCGCCACCAACAAATTGATCCCGGATTCAGGTAATTAGATTGACACACACTGTATTTGCGCTACTAGCCTGTAAAATCGTCCCATCTTTTGCGGATTTGGTGGATTCAAAGGTACCTGTTCTCGGTGAAATAGGGTTTCGATTTGTTGGGGATTTGAGATTGAGTTACTGATTATATGTTGGCATTGGTGAGCTCCATCTATTTGTTTTGCGATCTGCATGTGTTCAGGCAGGAGCACTGATCTGCTGCTGCTCATCCTTCCAGTAGTATTGACACTAGCCCATACCCACTAGAAGCACTTAATAAAATTCAGTAATCAGCGGTTTTTGTTTATAAATTGCTTTGTAATTTCTATACATATTTAGTGTGGCCATCGTAATGATACTAATTATTATCTTGAATGTCCAATTTTAGACATGTCAGAGTCCAGTTTAGATGAGGATGATGATGGAATTATCGATCCAACTGAGTTGTTCACTATGGATGACTATATTGGGATGCAAAACAACCTCAACAGCATTGTTACACAGATAGCCACCAACATTCAGGCTACAATGGGAGCTGAGCCACCAAGGCGCCGATCGTCCACCAGGAGGTACATAGAAAGAAATCGTGAGACATACAACCAACTTCTCATACAAGATTACTTCTCTGAGAATCCTCGCTACCCTGCGAATAAGTTTCGTCAAAGGTTCCGCATGAGAAGACCCCTGTTTTTGCGGATTGTAGAAGCTCTTGGTGAGTGGTCACCATTCTTTACACAAAAACCAGATGCTCTCAACCGTCAAGGGTTATCACCATTGCAAAAATGCACAGCTGCAATACGCATGTTGGCATATGGTGTCCCTGCTGATCAGACTGATGAATATATCAAAATTGGTGCATCCACAGCACTTAAATGTCTTGAGAAGTTTGCCGAAGGGGTGATTGCCAAATTTGGACCGTATTACTTGCGTAGGCCTAGTACTGAAGATGTGCAGCGTCTACTAGATGTGGGTGAGAGTCGTGGATTTCCTGGCATGTTAGGGAGTTTGGATTGTATGCATTGGAAATGGAAAAATTGTCCGGTTGCATGGGTGAGAGTCTACTAGATGTGGGTGAGAGTCGTTGAATGGGCTGTGTTGGTGCAGAGTATCAAAGAACCTCAATCAGAGAAGGATAAACTGTTCGCAGGAAGGCAAGAAGGTGCACGAAAAGATGTTGAACGAGCATTTGGAGTCCTAAAACAACGCGTTTCAAAATTGTGGCTGAACCATCACGCCTATGGCACCAAGCAGATATTGCAAACATAATGAAAGCATGCGTCATACTACATAACATGATAGTCGAGGACGAGAAGGATATGGTTGAAGATTTTCCAGATTTGAATGAAGCTGCTGGTTCATCTACTGCTACACCACCTCAGATTCACCGTGGTTCTATACCTGAATTCACCCAAGTGATTCAGAGGGATGCTGAAATCCGTAATCGAACTACGATACTAAGCTTAAAAATGATTTGGTGGAACATCTATGGATGCGCTATGGGCATAGTTCCAATGTGTAATGTCTGTATGGTTAGAACAAGGGCCTTGTACCAATGTATTTTTTGGGGAACTCTAAATGTATGGTTGCTGCAAGTGCAGTTCAACTTGGATGACTCTTTCTGTAATCATGTATTTAACACGTGGATGACTCTTTTCTCCTAATAAATGTTTGTATTTGTGAGTCCTGGTTGTGCTATATTCAAAACAGATTCTGTGAATAGTTGTATTATTTGTAACCTGATCAAGTATTATTTTTTAAAAAAACAAAATACAGTACTATTGCATATCGATGCTGCTGCTTTGCTAATGGAAACTGTTGCCTTCGTGAGCCAACACATTGCATATCGATGCTACTGCCAGTCTTTACTTGTTCACATGCTGCACGTCTCAGGAGAATTCCTGAACAACAGATTCATCTGATCCAAAAAAAATTATCAACATCCGATCCAGTTTGAAGAGCTAATAGATTCGACTGAACAACAGATTCAACAGAATTCCTGAACAACAGATTCAGTTTGAACAAAGACTGCTACTTCAGCTACTTATGCCTCCTCCTAACAGATGCCTGGTATTTTAGATACACAGGTTTACAAATTTATTCATAATAAAGACTAGTTTATCACATTTGAGACTAGTTAGCTAATCCTATGTAGCATGTTGCAGAAATTGATGTCTGCGGCCTTCATTTCCCAAAAAAAGTTGTGTCCTCACTGAAAAAGGGAAAACATGCAATCTATTAATCCATGATCTTCAAACATTCAACTCACATCAGGACAATTAGTCTTAGATACTCACCAGTGATCTATGCAGTACCTTCAGTACCTGCAGTACCATCTCTACCATATAATTCATCTCCAAGTGCAGTTACAGCCTTCACATGAGCGTCCTTCTGCCATTTCTCCATCTTCGAAGTATCGACATTCAACATCTCACTGAATTTATCCATCAGTTTGGCCCTATGCTCCATGCTTTTTGACTTGTTCTCCAACAATTTTGCTTCCTTGTTTTCCTTAGCAGCCATGTATGTCAACTTTGCTGCCTCCACTTTCTGAGTTGATAGGCGCTCTTGGAAATCTTTCATGTTACTTATGCCTGCATTTATCTCTGTCTGAGCATTCACAAGCTTCTCAAGCTGCTCTTCAACCACTGTAGTTGCAGTCCCATTCCCAGTTGCTCTCATCTTTTTAGCTTTCTTGCAGCCAATTGGTCGCACATTTGGAGCTTCCTTGTTGGTTTCTGGCTCTGTTGTTGACCTCTTTGTGCCCTGGCCTTGGCCTTCTGCTGTAATGTGTGCATTCCACTTTGGACTGAGACGGACAGCCTTCCACCAATGCACATAGGTGAAGTGATGCCCATATCGGCTTTTGTACAGATCCAGTGCCTGATTCATTAACTGATCATCAGAGCGGCCACTTTGATAAGTATCTTCCAGTTGACTGTAGCAGCCATTGAACCCAGATACCTTCTTCGTAGTTTTGTACCAATGGCTTTTTAGATGCTTCACATCACGCTTGCGGTCATTTGGTGTGGTCTCATTGTATTTAGCTGCCACCTCCTCCCAATAACGAGCAAGTTTCTTGGAGTTGCCTTCCACAGGATCAGTAGAATTCCTCAGCCAAGCACTCACCTATATAATCCAAAAACGAGGGAAAAGATGTAGTAAATGAGAGCAGTTTGATGAACTAATAAGTTTTAGTGCAGTTTGATGAACTACTAAATAGGTTTCAGTACACGAGAGCCTTTATGGGCTTACCAATCTGATGTCCTCTTCATCAGTGTAGTACATTCTTTGCCTTGATTCCTCATCAGCTGCTTCCACATCAATTGTGACTCGATGCTGGCCAACATTTGCAGGACTTTGACTCCTAGAACTGGAGGGCAGTGGAGAGTTGTGTGCACTTCCTGGTGTTGGCGAGGGTGCCATGAAGTGAGGATAGGGCATGCGAAATGGCACGTGTGGCATGTGGTACGCAGGGTGTGGTGGGTGCGAAGATGGCGGAAATGGAAAGCTTGCAGAACCATCCGCGTCTTGGATAAAGCTCATGAAACCGCCTCTGGGAGGATACTCCATTGCCAGCTAGCACGAGACACCAAAACTGCAAATTAGAGCATGAGCAAGAATAATTCAAGGGAAGGTGCAATTTGTGAGAACAAAACTGCTCATGAAACAAGCTTCATTTTTGTTACTACTAATCAGGGGAAGTTGAATTTTGTGATACCTCCTGAATTGCAATCACAACACAGTAAATCAATTGGTGACCTAATGAGCTATATGCTATTCAAGACCATGACCCAGAAATTGGGATAATTTTTTTTTCTAACTACAGTAGGTGCTTCTTTCAACCACGAATAAATTCCAGCAAGCAATAAAAAAATGTAATCAGAGTTGTAATCAGATGGGCAACTATCTCCATAGTTGTAATTGAAAAAGGAATAAATCAATTGGCAAAATGTAAGTCCTGTTGTGAGTACCAAGACCTTGAAATTGGGATAATTTATTCTAGATCCTAATCAACAGCTACCTCAAATTAGTGTAATCTAATAGCACATCCTTGTCATAATTTTGGGTATACCAATCAAATAACCTATCAAAACATTTTCTTTTCAACCAACAGTAGGGGCCTCTTTTGAATCTGAACAAATTCCAGAAATTAATAACAAGGCACCCATCGATTGAGTGAGGAATTAACAATCTTTAGAACTCTTGATGGGGAATCCAACAGGTTGAGGAAGACATACAAATCGCATCAGCTAGGGTTAGAGGCCAACAAAGGACGAACCTGGGGAGTAGCGGGACCTTGCTTTCAACGAGGCCAAATCAAACAGAGTGGCTCATCTTCTTTGGTTGGAGGCGGCCGGAGTGGTTGAATCAGGTGGCGGCGGCGAGGACGATAGCACCAAGAAGCCAAAGCGCAGAGGAAGGTGGAATGCGCGGGGGATTTGGCGCGAGTTGCCGCGGACTCGCGCGCCTCGGCAGGAAATACGCGGGAGAGCGTGTGGTCCCGAAACATGGGGTCTTCGACTCCGCATCGCGTTCTCCGATCGCTGCTCTACGCTTTTGTCAGCCGAAGCCTTCGATTCCTCTGCAAGCCTCTCTGACACCCTGCGGGGGACTGCACCTGCTGATTTGGACGCCCGTCGCTGATCTGGAGCACGAGGCAGCACGCCAGAGTGGCGCGATGGGGCTGCTCTAAACGGCAGCCACGTCACTCCCGATCAACGGTAATCTAATCTCCCTCCCCGTCCGACGTACTCCATCCGTCTTAAAAATAGATGTCCCTATGAGAAGTGGCGTCGGCCAAACTTTTTAACTTCGAAATTAGTGATTATAGAAAATACGTCGCAACATTTAAATCTTTAGATACTAATTACTTAACATAAATATTTATATATTTTAATATATA
>JADLZK010012151.1:0-257497 GCA_015847255.1 Hyparrhenia diplandra
ATCAAACATCAGAGTTGACACGAGATGGGTTTTATTTCAATCTCCAGAGCAATAACAACTATAATCACTGCGTTTCTATTGAATATATATCACGATCTCTGAAAACACAAAAGCGCATATGCGGGCGTGCATAGACCAATCACATGAAAACAAACACCATGTCAAGCACAGAGAGCAGGTACTACATACTGTCATACAAGTGCGTACGTAAGACAATACACACCGTGGATAGAATTGAAGAAAGACACACCTAGTAGTATAACGCAGCAGGATGCGGGATGCATGGTAATCAGAAGCAAGCACAGCCATGGCGACCGTGTGGTAGGACGAATCGCTCGAACGAGGCGAGGGCAGCTCTAGAACCGGCCCATGAGGGCCCTTGATCCAAGCCATATCACACACCGCTCTCCTCTCCCACCAGCTGCCTGTGGCTTCTCGGCCTCCTCGGCATGGCGATGATGGCTGTGGTCGCGTGGTGGAAGTGGTGGGAAAGAAGCGGTGGCTGTGGCCGTGGCCAAACCTCCTCCTCCTTGATCGCCTTCCCTGAACCTCGCCGGACCATCTCTTCAACATCTTCATCCTCGCCGTCGCTGTCCCTCGTCGTGGTCGTGCTCATCGTGACGGAGCCGCTTCCTCACCATATTCTTCTCCTCGTCCCTCTTCGTCGCGGTGGTGGTCGTCGAAGCGGAACCGCTTCATGTTCATGCGCCCTCTGGGGCAGCCTCCTCCTCGATCCTGGCCCTCCTGCTGGTGGCGATGGTGAGTGGAGACGGTCGGCGGCGCAAGCCGTGGTGGAAGTGGAAGTGGAACCACCTCCGCAGCACTCTCCCTCTTCCACGCCCTGGGCGCTCGCCGCGCGCCTCCGCCGTCGTGCCCGTCGGCGTCGGCGAACGACGACGGCTCCTCCCCTGCTGGCCACCAGCCCCATCTCCGCTCACGTCCGGGAGAGACCGATCCGGGTCCGGCTCAGGCACGGGCTCACCCTCCTCCCCTCTCCTGGCCTCCCCTGCGGGCAAGATCATGGCAAGGCGGCCTCACGCGCCCCGCGCGCGCTCCGCCGTCGCCAGAGTAATGGTCATGGAACCTGCGCGCGTCACGGTAGACGCCGTGGTGGCGCTTCCACCAGAGGTGGCGTGGAGGCTGCAGGGGCGGTGGCGGTGGTGGTGGATCCGGTGGACGGCAGGCGGAGGAATTCGAAATCATGGTGCTGCTCACGCCGGAGGGCCTCACATCAGTGGCGGCCTTCTCGTCGTTGACGGCCACGGTGGCCGCTGATCTCGCTCGGTGTCATGGTCTCGCTGCCACTGCGACGGTGCGGCAGTGCGCGACGGCGAGCAGTGAGGGATGAGGACGAGGAGCGCGGCAGTGGGCCGACGGGCGCCACGGTTGCGTGCTCGGGAGGGGAAGAACGCGGTGACTGCGACGCAATACCGGACAAGTCAGCTTCTGCATTTGTAGGCATGTTGCGGGACCCACGGTGCATGAGGTGGCCGCTGAGCTTAAAGTCAAAATGGTCAAAAGCGGGTTATTGATGATACTGGTGCAACTATTAAGCAGTGTGATTAGAAGTGATTTGCAGGGCCTAACTACTGGAGGGCTAAGTATTTGTAGGCTTTTGAGCAGCTTCACGTCTACCTCCAGATAAATTGATAAGAAATGCTAATGCAAGAAAATGATTTTGCATTAGCTTTCAAGAAATGATTCTACAGCCACCGAGAACCATCGACCACCGTAGAAAATAAACTGCCCTCCCATTCACCATCGCGACAACGGGTTAGTTAACCAAAAGCCATCAGCAACAAACACGGTATATATCAGCAGAAGAAACCTTTATTCTGACATTCAAAAGCAACAGGGTTTGCAGACACGTCATTTTCACCCGACTGTACTTGATATTCGTCAATGTACTGTACAATTTTTCAGCCAGTGTGTAATTTCATAGTTTGATCTACGGTACTGACAGAAGCCGCTCTATATATTTTTTTCTGTATTTATTTTATACACTAACCTCCTAATAATTTTTACATGCCCGGTAGTTCAATTTGCGGCTGCAGTGACGTCACCATGGGTTAGATCTTTGTAGCCCGAGCATTGATGAACGGTAGCCCAACAATATTCAAAATGAAGATCGAGGTTCGTGGATTCGTGAGTTGGCGACAGATTTGATATAGGCTTGATGAGTGATGAGAACAAAGCTAATCGTGCACAGTTTATCCTGGCCTACTCCCTCCGCCCCACCGAAGCCATTACCCCATTCCGCCATCTTTCTTCTTCAATATTTCGCCTTTATTCAAATTTTCTCGATATAATACCTATTTGCTACTTTACTTTATTTTATTAATAAAGATACTGAATATTGATTATTAATTTATTTTATGATTTGTATAAATATTTTGAATAAGACGACGGGTCAAACAATTTAAGTTCAAAAAGTCAAAAACCTAATCTAACCTATGGGATGCGAGGGAGTATAATGTGTGGCTTATTTAGTTTTTCTTTAGCATAAAATGTTTTTAGTTATGATGCATAGAGCAAAAAGCTAATAATACAACCTTTATGTTTACATTTACAGTCTCATTTATCAGCTTTGGTATAGTTGTTAGTTCCACCAATTCTCTTACAAAGTTTCTTGTTCCTTCAAGATTTTTTTCGGATCGGGCTCATCACCCGTATTTTATTAAGAGGTTAGAAAATACACATACACCGGCAACATCCTAGAGGTGAGAGAATCCAATAGAAGATTGCAAGATACTGGCTTGTTCTTTAGCAGGAGCTGGGATACAAACTTGCAGGTCCACCTCTCTTCTTCTCCACCTCTCTCTCCATCTTAACATTCAGCTTCTAATGACGACTTCTTATTTATACTTGCTTTAAGTTGTTTTATAGAACTTACAAACTTGCTTCTCCTATACTCCCTCTGTACTTCATACAACTTCACGTTTTTGAAAAGATTTGAGTACCAAAACATTGAGAATATAAATCATCAATAACTTTTTAAATTGTTGAGTTTGGTAAATGTGGAAAACTATATGGATAGATTTGTCTTGAACAATACTTCCATAAAAGTATACATATATCATTTCTTCATAAAGTATTTTAGAATAACAAGATGTCAAAGTTGTGTTTTGAAGACCGAACATTGTCCTAAACGTCAAGTTTTTATGAGTATGGAGGAAGCATCTTTTTCCGCCACTTCAATCCGTCTCTACATAAAGACCACCTACGTCTATTTACTAATTCTTTTGTACATGTTGTTTGGATACGAGAAACAACCTCATGCTCATCTAAATTTTAGTCTCTAATATGTACATTAAAAATTTAGTTCAACTCTAACTAGTTGTTAATGTTACAGCCACGATGTGGGGGGGGGTGGCGACACGCTGTGAAAGCGGGCGCCGGGTGGTGGCGCCGCCACGCAGCTAGGGTGGCTTGGGCGCGCGGCTTGAGGGGAGCCTTGGGCGGAGGGCTTAGGGCTAGGGTAATACGAGTCGGGGAATATTTTTCTTTTATTGCTTCAATGAGGTTACATTGCCCTAGTATTTATAGCCCACATTGAAGGTTACATTGCCCCTCATGACACCTGTGTGGGTGGAGTGTGTGCAAGGTCAAGGTGAAGCATAGCAGGTGTCCGGAGGTCTTTACCGGGCCTCAACAACTAGACCGACCGCGGGGACTACTAATTTAGGTCGATGGGCTTATGTTGTCGGCGTTGATGAACCTCCCGCTGTCACCGGAGGAGTATCGCAGCGCTTCATCCAGACTAACGGCCGCGGTCGCCATTAGCAAGATGCTTGCTGTCAAAGGCGGCATGGATGGCGGGGACGCCGATAGGTGGAAGCCAATAGCACCGCGTAAAGGGGAACCCCTACACTAAGCAGGAGAAGGTCTTGTAGTAGGATAGAGGCTGTCGTGAACGTGCAGGGGTAGCGGTTGTTATACCCCGACGCATGCCATTGTACAGTGCCCATGATGGCGCTGTGAAGCTTAAGCGCGATGGTAGTTGCGGCCACCTAGGAGCTCATGGTTCGCCGGTGTCGGGACGGAGTTCGCGGAGGAGTTCCGGGCGACCTGGTCGCCCAGTGCGCCCATGGCCACAGGCTCCCCGTGGTGGCACTTGGGGTGCTCTTGTTCGCCGCTGTGTTGCTCGCGTGTCGGGCGCCGATGTCATCACCACGCCGCTGTCTCCCCAAGGCGAGAGGGGAGCGTGGAGGTGTAGCGCCGAAGCAACGCAGCAAGCGCGGATCGCCTTCGCCCATCGAAGCGGGCACCGCTTGCTGGACTGCATCTCAAAGCGCGCGCGAGGCCACCGACGAAGCATGTGGACGCGTGGAGCTCGCTTCGAAAGCCCCATGTGCATCACGTGAGCCCATGAAGATGACGCATGTAGTCGTCCCGGGGACGCTGTCTTGCCTCGCGGTGTGAGGTTCCGTCGTGTCGCGCTCGCATGGGGCCAAAGTCCGCACGTAGATAACGTGAAGATTTGTAGAACCTGATGCAAAGAGCATAGAAGAGAAGTCACATGTGTGAAGGTTGTAGCCTTGTAATTACAATGTATCTTTTTTGCACACTAGGTAGGCATCCAAATCTAGCATATCGTCTTTAGAGAGCCATTGCTGTAATTTGACTAATCCATTGCGCATTTCTTTACAACTCCTTTTACTACTGGCGCCTGAAAACTCAATTCTGTCCAGCATACCATGTTCCTTGGAAATTTGAATAAGAAAAATAGGAGGTTGACACTTCTTTGCAACAGACCTGAATGAATAAAAAAAAAGCATTTGATCAACAACAGAATTTGTGGGATCGAAGTTTGCTGAGTCTGACTGCTCGTCTGTAAAAGTAAAGGAACTGAATGCTTGAGGTTCTATATTTGTATCCTAATTAACTAAGTAGCGTTTACAGAAGCCCCCAATTTCATTACCGCTTTGTCTAGTGAAAGGGCAAGGAAAAAATCCTTTCCTAATTTGAACAACAGAAACTCGTAAAATCTTCCTCCGAGAGTAATTAAGATTTAAGCAAGTAAAGTCCTAAGAGAAGAACAAAAACCAGCAGGTGCACCCACCAACTACCATCTTTTCAGCTGATAATGGCTAGCAGATGGTACTGAACATATTACTATCAGTATGCACATAACAATACTAATTTTACCACTCATGAGAAATACAACTCTCTCAACTGAAACCATCTCTTATTTCTGCATTAGGTTCAATAAATGGAACAATATCCAAAGGGAGTGCAATCACTCAGACTGAAGCTGATTGTAGGGACAAACTTAATCCAAAATGGGTACAGCAGTTTCAACAATACAGTTATTTTCGTAATGTCAGTTCAATTTTGCATGCAAGATAAAATTTCGGAGATTGTCTAGTAACATAACAGAAAGTAAAGACACATTTGCATAGAGAACATCATAGTAAGCATTCAAATTTGGGGTATCAAACCATAAAAAAGTGTGCTTAACTATATTTTTCAGTAACTCACAATATAGGCCCCAAACATGCTGTAAAGTGTAAAGCTTCACCCATTCCCTAATTTGATGTTAATTTTGGGGTTCTCCACTAAGGGACTGAATTAGACAAGTGTGTCATCAGTATATGGAAGGAAGTCACAGGTGTGTGAAGGTTGTAGCCATGTAATTATCTTTGCAGATATATCTTTTGAACATTAGTTTTAGGTAGGCATCGAATCTAGCCTATTGCCTAATAGAGGCCATTACTGGAACTGAAATTTGACTAATACATTGTGACATTTCTTCACAATCCCTTGGAACTTTTAAATAAGAAGAAAACAAGGTTGATGCTTCTTTTGCAACAGACCTGAATGAACCAACGCCAGGTTACTGCTTCTCCTGAATGGATGGACTCGGAGTTCTGCAGCGTGAGGCCATGTTCGCTGAGCTCTTCTATGAGACACGTATCGTTGCCTGCACTGGTGACGGTTGTGACCATGCCAATACCAGATTTTTGTTAGCACAAGATACCAGAAAAAAAAAAAGCCCTCTTGAGTCCCAACCTCATCATGCCGCTGAAAAACTGAAAAAAAAACAAGATTTTTACACCAACAGAGCCAATCACATATATCAATATATGAGATTTTTGAGTAGCAGCCATGGTCCCACTGATTAGTTACAACTACGCCTGTACTTAAACAATTTGACTCATTGTACAGAGACAAATTGACGAAGCTAAAAAGCATGCCACCATGAAGAAACTCCATAAATAAGAACTTGTATAATAATAACAACCATTATTACCGGAGAAGTCCACTAATGACCACAACGCTGAAAAAAAGAGATAAATCTATATTAAGACACAGCAGGTTGCAAATTGATAGACATTTACTTAATTATTACCACAACAATACGGCATATGTTTCCCACACAGAAAGAAGAGGAAGAACATAAGGCAGGCTACATCTAGCCCTCAATGCTGCACAGTCCTTTATTTGTAAAAAAAACATTTTGATAAGTCAAATCATAATATTTGGTGTCTACTGTTCAGTCCTCTAGCACTCTGTCGAAGGGCAATCTAAAAAATTTAGTGGCGAAAAGCAGTTAGCTCAACAATGAATAAGATAGCTTGCTAAAAGCAGTTAGCTTAACAATTCAGTTCTTTAGCTTACCATTTATCAGATTTTTCTCCAAAAGGTTCCTAGCACAGTAGCTCTAAGGGAGGACTGAATTGGATAACAAGTATGTCATCATCAGTATATGGAAGGAAGTCACAGGTGTGTGAAGGTTGTAGCCGTGTAATTATCATTGCAGATATATCTTTTTGAACATTAGTTTAGATAGGCATCCAAATCTAGCCTATTGCCTAATAGAGGCCATTACCGTAACTGTAATTTGACTAATACATTTGTGACATTTCTTCACAATCCCTTTACTACTGGCGCCTGAAAACTCGATTCCATCTGGTATACCATGTTCCTTGGAACTTTAAATAAGAAGAAAACAAGGTTGATGCTTCTTATCAACAGACCTGAATGAACCAACGCCAGATTATTGCTTCTCCTGAATGGATGGACTCGGAGTTCTGCAGCGTGAGGCCATGTTCGCTGAGCTCTCCTCTGAGACACGTATCGTTGCCTGCACTGGTGACGTAGGCCGACCATCTCGGCCAAAGAGCGCGATCCCGTTGGAGGGACCGAGCGGCCTGAGTCTACGCCGCCCCTTGTGTGCGGCGGCAAGTCTGGCTGGAGCAGGCAGGACGCAGGCGTGGATGTCGTGGGTCACGGGTGCCGTGGAGGACTGGAGGTCCTCCGGCAGCGGCACGTCGCTGGGCAAAGGGAAGGAGTAGCAGGTCACCACGCCGGAGAGGATGGAGGGGATGCCGCCGCCGCCGCCGGAGAGGAGGTACCCACATCGTGCTGTGTGCCGTTGGGCGCGGCGGTAAGGTGGGGTGACTTTGTTGGGCTCATGGCCCATACAGCCCTCGCAGGGCCCACATTCTTTTGAGCAAAGCAGGCCCACAAGTTAGAAAAACGATTTGTAGCTGGCCGGACCGCTGCTGGTAATTTTTGCTGCACCGCTGGCTTCCTAATTAACACCGTACGGCGGAGCAAGAGAAAAAACGGCCCCGTTTAAACACTAGGCAGGCAACGCTCTGGACGTGCAAACGCACACAAGTCCAGTGGCCCTTTGGACTTTGCCCTAGAAAAATTGAAGTTGTTGGTCAGAATTGGCTTACAAAATTCATCATTACATTCATGAATACTTACATTCGTGGATAATGAACAATGTATATATTGTAAAGTTCTGGCCAACTTCATCATTCTAGGGCACCCCCTTTTTGCATTTGGAAAATCCACCCGACTTATGAAAACTAAATAGGGCCTCAACACAATTTCACAATATACATATGTTTTGCATTTTGGAAAATAACTAGTATTGTGCCCGTGCGTTACTACGGGATAACAAAAATTATATAATAAAAACCACGCATTGCATAATAAGATAACAGAAATATAAAATTAAATACAAACATTAAAATAACATTTAATTAAAAAACAAAGTTTGTGTCGCATGCTCACTAACTCACTAACTCATGTATAGACCATTCCATAATGCAGCTTAAATAACGTTTTATATCGACAATAACATCTTGCAAAAAGAGTCTAGCACATGGACCTCATGTTTGCTAGTGTTTATAACACCAAGGTACCAGTTCATTGGTAACATTTATTAGAAGGAACAATTATCAATCAAATAATAAACATTTTGTCAAGCAGATAAATTTGATAATCAAATAACAATACATCACTTAAAAAATTGCTACCATGTGATACACTTCCCTCACTGGTACCCTCCTGTACCACAGGCATACACTTCCCTCACTTCACAACCATCTGCAGCTTTATGTGCTTTGGATTAAGCTAATGCTAATAATTTTACCTTTATCAAGGACACAATCAAATGATATACCCTACACAGAGTACGACTGATATACTTGCTTTCAAAAAAAAAATCTATATATAAAAAAAGGAACCTTTTATCTCCCAACTGTAACCTTTTCAAAAAAAAAAAAAAAAAAACATAAATGATATGTCTGGTTGTAGAAAGCATCAAGCAATGCAATGATCGAAAGTTACCAACTTGAGTGCTGGGAAGTGAAGATCTCATATCTACTCTAAATGTTCAATGCTGAAATTCTCATGAGAACCTAGCAAATTGCTAATATTTAGAACAGAAAAAAAAATTAGTAAAACATCACCTTATGCCCCAAGAGGAAGAACACCTCCTTGAATTGCCAGTGTCTGAACTTCTCATGACCTGAAAGCAGATACTAATGTGCACCACCTCCTAGAGAAATAGAGTGGAATTGCATTTGCCTGGAGCAATTATTAGCAGAAAACAATAAGTTCACAATTTTACACTTAGTGCAAGACAAACCATCCATTTGACATCTTGGATGTCTGCTCTTACAAGTCCAGTTCCTTGCTGAGCTTAATCTGCAACCACAACATGTGGCCCTTTGATAAGAGAAATCAAACATGTGGCCCAATCATTTTAATTTTTTAACTGAAGAGTGAGGAGCAATTATCTCTTATTTGCAAAGTCTACGCTGAACTGAGTTAATTCTAAAATGCTATCTTGTTTTAACAAATACAAGTGACAGCTAATTGTAATGGCTTGCCTGTAACCATGCAACTGAAAATTCATATATAATACATCTAGCCCCTCTAGGATTACCCCTCCTTGTTTCTAAAAAATCCATGTATGGTCATATCCATGTAACTGAATATTGCTGGTCAATTTAAACTGCTATTTTGCTCATAGAATATAAATTGTTCTAGTTATCAATCTTTAATCCAGGTTGTTGCACTGTTAGAGGAAACACATTAAAAGCAGAAACTAAAAGTCACAATTTTTACATGGGAAAATATACTTCAAAAGATGCTGAGATGATAATCTGCAAACACCATTCCATATTTCCCAAATTCATCAATAGCTGCATGGCAGCAAGTAGGGAGCAGCAGCACCCTCGAGTCTCCTCTAAATCAAGCAATCTGAGAGAGCAGCAGTACGTCAGAGAGTAGGGCATGAACTATATTATCTTCCATTTGCACTCAATTAATATGACAATGCTTATTAAAGGAAAGTGGTGAGCCCATATGCTAACGGTACCGTAAAAAATACAAAACATAGCATACATGAGTACTCCGATGAATGAACAGCTATATGTTCCTATGCTCAAAGATGATGCTTTTGTGTTTTACAGTCTTGAAGGAAACAACTTCGAACAAAATTACGGTACAAAAAATACTCATCGGTTCCACATGATGGTGAGATCAGACATGTAAATTTTAGTCAACCAAAAACAAACCTATCTCTTGGATCCCACCATCATTTCCCATTCTGATGCCTCCGCTTCAGTAATTGAGCAATAAGAGCAAGGAAACAACCAAGCACTCCTGAAGTCTTGAGCCTCTTTCTGAGCAATGGTTGTGACCATGCCAATACCAGATTTTGTTAGCACAAGATACCAGAAAAAAAAGCCGTCTTGAGTCCCCAACCTCATCATGCCGCTGAAAAACTGAAAAAAAACAAGATTTTTACACCAACAGAGCCAATCACATATATCAATATATGAGATAAACAATTTGACTCATTGTACAGAGACAAATTGACGAATCAAAGCATGCCACTGTGAAGAAACTCCATAAAAAAAAAACTTGTATAATAACAACCATTATTACCGGAGAACTCCACTAATGACCACAACGCTGAAAAAAAAGAGATAAATCTATATTAAGACACAACAGGTTGCAAATTGATAGACATTTACTTAATTATTACCACAATAATACGGCATATGTTTCCCACACAGAAAGAAGAGGAAGAACATAAGGCAGGCTACATCTAGCCCTCAATGCTGCACAGTCCTTTATTTTCAAAAAAAAAAAAAAAAAAAAAAAAAAACATTTTGATAAGTCAAATCATAATATTTGGTGTCTATAGTTCAGTGCTCTAGCACTCTGTCGAAGGCAATCTAAAAATTTAGTGGCGAAAGCAGTTAGCTCAACAATGAATAAGATAGCTTGCTAAAATCAGTTAGCTCAACAATTCAGTTCTTCAGCTTACCATTTATCAGATTTTTCTCCAAAAGGTTCCTAGCACATTAGCTCTAAGGGAGGACTGAATTGGACAACAAGTATGTCATCAGTATATGGAAGGAAGTCACAGGTGTGTGAAGGTTGTAGCCGTGTAATTATCTTTGCAGATATATCTTTTTGAACATTAGTATAGGTAGGCATCCAAATCTAGCCTATTGCCTAATAGAGGCCATTACTGTAACTGTAATTTGACTAATACATTGTGACATTTCTTCACAATCCCTTTACTATTGGCGCCTGAAAACTCGATTCCATCCGGTATACCATGTTCCTTGGAACTTTAAATAAGAAGAAAAACAAGGTTGATGCTTCTTTGCAACAGACCTGAATGAACCAATGCCAGGTTACTGCTGCTCCTGAATGGATGGACTCCGGAGTTCTGCAGCGTGAGGCCATGTTCGCTGAGCGCTCCTCTGAGACACGTATCGTTGCCTGCACTACTGGTGACGGAGGCCGACCATCTCGGCCTAGAGAGCGCGATCCCGTTGGAGGGACCGAGCAGCCTGAGTTTACGCCCCCTTGTGCGCGGCGGCGAGCGCGCCCACGAGGACCGGGATGCAGCGCGGCAGCGAGTCCGGCTGGAGCAGGCGTGGATGTCGTGGGTGCCGTGGAGGACTGGAGGTCCTCCGGCAGCGGCACGTCGCTGGGCAAAGGGAAGGAGTAGCAGGTCACCGTGCCGCAGCCCAAGGATACCCGGGAGGGGGGAAGGTGGTGGACGGTGGACGGAGGCGATGCCGCCGCCGCCGCCGGAGAGGATTACCCGCATCGTGCTGCGTGCCGTTGGGCGCGGCGACAAGGTGGGGTGACTTGTTGGGCTCATGGCCCATACAGCCCTCGTGGCCTGCTGGATTCCTATGAGCAGCCCACATTCTTTTTGAGCAAAGCAGGCCCAGAAGTTAGAAAAAGGATTTGTGGCTTGCCGGACCGCTGCTCGTAATTTTTTGCTGCACCGCTGGCCTCCTAATTAACACCGTACGGTATTCTCAAAAAAAAAAAATTAACACCGTACGGCGGAGCAAGAGAAAAACGGCCCAGTTTAAACACTAGGCAGGCAACGCTATGGACGTGCAAACGCACACAAGTCCAGTGGCCCTTTGGACTTTGCCCTAGAAAAATTGAAGTTGTTGGTTAGAATTGATTACAAAATTCATCATTACATTCATGAAGAATACATTCTCATGGATAATGAACAATGTATATATTGTAAAGTTCTGGCCAACTTCATCATTCTAGGGCACCCCTTTTTTGCATTTGGAAAATTCACCTGACTTAAAACCAATCAAGGCCTCAACACAATTTCACAATATACATATTTTTTTGCATTTTGGAAAATAACTAGTATCATGCCGATGCGTTGTTAATGGGATAACAAAAAATTATATAATAAAAACATACGGATTACACATAATAAGATAAATGAAATATAAAATTAAATACAAACATTAAAATAACATTTAATTAAAAAACAAAGTTTGTGTTGCACTAGCAGGCTCACTAACTCATGTATAGACCATTCCATAATGCAGGTTAAATAATGTTTTTATATCAACAATAAGAAATCTCGCATCTCAAACCATCATGTACACATATTCGAGTATTGTAAATATTAGTACCTATCACATGGGTAATACTATGTCTTATTGAGACCAGCACGTCCGAACATCTTGCCCAAAGAGTCTAGCACATGGACCTCATGTTTGCTAGCGTTTATAACACCAAGGTACCAGTGTTTACTAGTAACATTTATTAGAAGGAACAATTATCAATCAAATAATAAACATTTTGTTAAGCAGATAAATTTGATAATCAAATAACAATACATCACTTAAAAAATTGGTACCATGCGATACACTTCCCTCACTGGTACCCTCCTGTACCACAGGCATACACTTCCTGTACCACAGGCATACACTTCCCTCACTTCACAACCATCTGCAGCTTTATGTGCTTTGGATTAAGCTGATGCTAATAAATTTACCTTTATCAAGGACACAATCAAATGATATACCCTACACAGAGTACGACTGATATACTTGCTTTCCAAAAAAAATTCTATATGTGAGTAGGAACCTTTTTATCTCCCAACTGTAATTAAAGGAACCTTTTCAAAAAAAAAAAACATAAACGATATGTCTGGTTGTAGAAAGCATCAAGCAATGCAATGATCGAAAGTTACCAACTTGAGTGCTGGGAAGTGAAGACCTCATATCTACTCTAAATGTTCAATGCTGAAATTCTCATGAGAACCTAGCAAACTGCTAATATTTAGAACAGAAAAAAAAATAAAAACATCACCTTATGCCCCAAGAGGAAGAACACCTCCTTGAATTGCCAGTGTCTGAACTCGCATGACCTGAAAGCAGATACTAATGTGCACCACCTCCTAGAGAAATAGAGTGGAATTGCATTTGCCTGGAGGAATTATTAGCAGAAAACAATAAGTTCACAATTTTTTTTTTTGATGAAACAGGAGGGGGGTGCTCCCCCTACTGGGCTTTTATTAAACAAAAACTTAACTTACAGTCTTACAAAACAGTCTCAAGATACATAAAACGAAATAAAGAAAATCAAAGCTATTATACATAAGCTTGTAGCCATTGGGAAAACAATTGAGTTTGACTGCCTTTTGCTCGAAGGATAACTTGAGCAAATTCTGATTTGAAGACCGCCTTGCCTCGATCAACAGAAGGTAGAATATGCCTGAATATCAAATCATTCCTCATAGTCCATATAGACCAGCACATGAAGACTATTATTTCCATAAAGAACAGCAACTGAAGCTGATTCTTAAAAGATGTCAGAGTTCCAAAAGGATCATTAGAATTTTGAATCTGCAAGTTCAGAGTGGCCCAACAGGAAGAAGCAAATGGGCAGTCCAGGAAAAGATGAACCAGAGACTCGATCACTGTATTATTACACAACACACATGTGTAGTCAGGCAAAACCATATTTTTTCCTTTGGAGTAGCTCCCTGGTACTAAGTCTGTCTTTAAGTAATAACCAGAAGAAGAATTTCCTTTTATTTTGACATTTTGATTTCCAAAGCCACGAGAAAGCTAGGTGAATTTGTCTTGTGCCCAACAAGTGAATATAAGCCTTTTTAGTGGAAAAAACCTGAGTACCCCAAATGTAGGACCAGACATCATTTTGATCACCCAAAACTAAATCTTGCAGGATGGAGGAACACTGATTAAACTGTTGAAAGGCTTGCTGAGAGAGAGGCAGATTAAAAAGCTCATAGAAATGACTTGTTTGGCAGACCTGCTGAACAGACTTGTATTGATCCTTGACATAAGAAAACAACTCTGGCATTGATGAGCTTAAGGCCAGATTATTCCAAGTGTCAACCCAAAAGAAGCAAGAGGCACCATTAACAGCCATTGCCATACCTTTGTATTCAGGGATGAGTTTTAGGATTGCACGCCACCAGAAAGACCCTGTCTGTGCTATTCTTGGCAATTTACCATTGGGGTATCTCATTTCCCCAAACTAAATGCACCCAAGGAATGTCCAATCTATTATAGAACTTATGCAAATTCTTAAGCAATAGACTTTTATTGTGTCTATGCAAGTCTAACACATTTAGACCCCCATTTTCTTTACTCTGACAGACCATTGTCCAAGCTGCCTTTGGAGGCTTTTTGCTATTGACATCTGAACCTCTCCACAAGTAATGCTTCCTGTACTTGTCAACTTGCTTAACAACAGTCTTTGGGAACAAGTAGGTTGACATGGCAAAAGTTGGTAGGGCACTGAAAACAACATTAGTTAGTTGCAGTCTACCAGCATCAGTGAGGTAGCTTGAGATTGACACAAGTCTTCTTTCACATTTAGAAACCAGAGGCTAGAAATCAGCAACAGTTGGCTTAGTCAGACTTAGAGGTAAGCCCAAATAAGTAAAAGGCAAAGAGCCTTGTAAGCAGCCCAACGAAGCAGCAAGGGTATTCATCTTATGTTCTGGCACATTAATTGGAACCATCATTGATTTGCGAAAAATTCACTTTCAGACCTGAAGATTCAGCAAAAAGAATTAAGAAGGTCTTTCAAGAAGAGAACCCCATCCTCATCAGCTTTCATGAAAATTAAAGTATCATCAGCATATTGTAAAATAGGGAAATCTAAATCATGTCTGAGTGGAATTGGTAAGGACAGAGAGCCATTATCTTTTGCATGATTTAGAATATTATGTAGAAAATCAGCAGCTAGGACAAATAAAAGGGGTGAAAGAGGGTCTCCCCTGTCTGACTCCTCTTCTGCAATGGAAAGATTTGCCTGGAACCCCATTTAGAAGGACTGAAGAAGTTCCAGATGAAAAAATCAGGGACATCCATTTCAACCACTTTTCAGGAAACCCTTTCTTCTCCATAATCTTCAACATGAGGTTGTGTTCCACTTTATCAAAGGCTTTTTCAAAATCTAGCTTGAGAATGATTATTTCTTTTGTTGACCATGCTAGGCAATCTTGAATACATCTATGCTTAATAAAGCCATATTGATTATTATGGATCAAAGATTGCCTAAGAAAAGAATCAATATGGCTTTATTTCAATCAAACCCAAGAGCACTTATAGCTGCATTGAACCTGTACATATCACCTTGGTCCCCACCTGGCTTATTTCTGTCCTCAGGAGATCTACATAAATTAAAATCTCCAACAACAATCCAGTCAATAGAATCAGACATAACAATATTTTTGAACCAATCAATGAAAGAACTCTTGTAGGGATTGGTACAGGGAGCATATATATTGGTAAGAACCCAGTGGGCATTGTTATGGCAAGAATGGAATTCGACAGACTGAGCATAAGAGTTCTCAAAACCAAGTTACCAGAAAAGAAAACTGATTTCCAAACAATGATTGAACCACCAGAAGCACCAACTGAAGGTAGAAAGACAAACTTATCAAAGATGGGAGGACAGAGAGTACGAAGAAAAGCAGCATCAAAGCTTTCTTTTTTTAGTTTCTTGAAGACAGAAAATATCACAGTTGCTGTCCAAAATTCTATCTCTGATAGTATTCCATTTGGTGTCAGAGTTTACACCACAAACATTCCAAGACAAAAATTACCCATTGTCTATTATCCATTAATACACTTTTAAAACAAAAGAGGGAGGTCCCAACTTAAAAGAAGGAACTACCGAGTGCCATCCTTTTTGGATGGATTGGGCCCCTTTTGGCAATGGGCTTCTTGCTGGCCGGCTTTGCATTCAGAGCTTCATCAGAGAGATCTTCAGGATTCAGCCCACAGAAGGTGACTCTCAGGTCCCTTTATCACTGAGGTAGACAGTTGAGGAGGGTCAGCTGAACATCCCAGGCAGGCTTTTGATTTGCAGGAGGACTTGAAGCCCTTCTGGAGCTATTTGACTCTCAGGCGACGCCTTGCTTCTGCCTCTGACAGAATTGGTGCCTTCCCTTTACCCTTGGCTTTCTTTGGAGTCTTTTCAGGTGAAATGGGCAAGGATGGACCTTCTTCTGAAAATATTTCTTCAATGACAACAGAGGAAGGATTAGAGGAACAACCATTGGAGTAGGAAGAAACAGGGCATTTGTTGGGAAGATAGAAAATAGAAGAGCTACCCGTGTTAGAAGAGAGATGCCCCAAGCTGGAGACTGCAGGAACTCCTTTGCCCAATCAAAAGTGGGGAGACTGTAAAAGAAGTAAAGTAAAGAAATTCATCCATGGATCAGGTACAAGGACAGAGGGCATTGAACCAGAATTGTGAGAGAAAAAATCTTACCCACTGCCTGAAAGTCTCTAGAGATGGTTTGACACAGGGCATAGGATTCATTTGAGGCATGTCATAGTAAACTTGAACCATGCCCACTTGAAAGTTGTCCTGTTGAAACTGTTCTGCCCCAGGATTGGGCCATTAAGGTCACCAAGAAGATCTTCCAAAGGTATCTCATCTTCTAGCAAAGGAATAACTGGCACCAGATTCTCAAAATTAGGGAAAGGAACAATCTGAACAGGTTCCACAGGAAGCAATGGCAACTCAGGTTCAGCATCTGAAGCATCAGTCAAATCATCCATAGCAAGTACATCTTCAGGATTTTGATGGGGGTTAACTTGAATCTGATTCTCAGGTGGGTCCACATTGAAAACCATCTCTTGAGGTAAGCATTATCATTGTTATCACCATCAACAAGAGGTTGAAGAGGAATAAGTTGTGGAACTGGATCTTCTGGAAAGAAACCTGCTGGGCTTGCATAGCTGGTGGGTTGGGCTGAAAGTTCCAGCCCATTGCCTAGTGATGCTGCTCATCTGGATTATTGACAGCAAAAGGATTGAAGTGATTGATATGTTGGGGCAGAACAGGCCCATGCCCAGGGTGCACTGGCTGACCCAGCCCAAAGAATTCAAAATTCTGAGGGTTCACATCATCATTGTCATCAGGCCCAGGAAAGAGATCTCCATCTTGAGCAGGGACTAGCAGAGTTGCTTGAAAAATTTCAGTTTGAACCGACCAGCAATCAGAGTTAGGTTCCATTCCTTGCAAAATTAAAAAACCAAGGGATGGAATCCAATCCACAAACTCTGACTTTAGCATATACCCTATCCATATTATCTCTGTCCTCCTCCCACACAACAAGCTTTCCAAATTCAGAAACTGCCTTATCAACCAGATTATGTGGCCACAGGTCTAGATTCAGAGCTAGCATTGCTATCCAAGCTTCATGAGTAAAGAATGCAGTCCTATTGTTCAAGCTTTATCATGAGCAACAAAAGAGATGGAGCCATTACCATAGGGAATAGGACTGTTCTGAATGAGTAAATCCCTCTGATGCATATAAGTAAACTTGACATAGGCTTGACCGAGAGGGCAGGGTTGGATGGTGTCAACAGGAATGTGATTGTGATTTACCAAAAAATCAACCAATACCTCTTTGATCAGGTTGAAGTCGAGTTGCTGCATTGGAAGAGGATTGAAAGTCGCAATGGCAAGATCATTATGCTGCCTGTGAATCCTCCCAGTAACCACTCTCTTCACCAGAGGCCTATTAGGCACAATAATGCGCTATGATCCCGGAGGGAGGAAGGGACGAGGATCAACAAACCGATAAGCCATTGGTTCCTGACGAGTAAGATCAAAGTGTCCAGAATCAGAGATTGGGGTTTTCTCAGACCAAGCAACATGAACAATTGGGGGTGGATTAGGAATATTGAGCTTCAGACGAGCATACTCATGGAAAGAAGCTTAAACCGGAGGGCGACACAGCTTGATTTGTCTGGGAATGGGCAACCAGCGAATCAACAGGATCGTCCTCGTCGATGAACTCGGCGCAGCAATACGCCAGGAAGCCGCCACGGAACAGTAACAGGCGGAGGAGGAGAGACGCCTTTTGTTTTGCAACAAAAATCAGCAAAAAGACTCATACACAGGGTATTTGTAGCCTTGGGTTGGCCCACTAGGCAGTGAGGGAGAGGGGGGGTGGGTGACGGAGTGATGACTGGAGGCAGAGGCGCCATTAACGGCTTGGCACAGCGCAGGAGGCGACGCGGCGGTGCACTCAGTGGCAAGCCTGATATTTTTCCTCTTCATGTCTCAAGAAGGCAGGGGCCAAAAGATGGGCCAAAATTTGCTTTTCCTTTGTGCAACCGCAAAATTTTTCCCCTCTGGTGCATGCTGCCCGGGCCATTGAATGGGCCGGAAATTGCTCCCTTTTGAAAACCAAGATGCAGGCCAAGAATGCCCTTTAAGTTAAATGCCGCCTTGAAAGGGAATTTAAGCCGAGTAAAAACTGATTCATGACTAGAATTCAAATTCTTTTGAAAATGAAAAACAGGGGGCGAAGAACACGGCCATTGCCCAATCTCACCAAATTTGCACCAGATAGAGGAGAGGATTTTGTGCTCTTTCTCGGATTTCCGTCCATTCAGCATCTTGTTCTTATAACCAATTTTTAAATTCCAGCACATAATTGGGCCCCCCTCCATGCCAGAGATGAAAATAGAGCTTGAACTTAGAGCACTCAAAAGAACGCAGTTGATAAATATGGAAACCAACAGCTTGAGAGGAAACAGAGAATCTAAAAACCCGATCATCCAATTGAGAAACGTTAAAGAGGGAAGGATTGCCCCAATAACAGATTGAAGAATTAAAGCCACTGAACGAGAAGAGAGCTTGAACGTGCATCTGCCAACGGAGAGAACCAGAAAAAACGGTCGAGGAGAGATACGTGGATCAAAACTGACCGGAGAATTGTAGCGGCAGAGGATTTCTGCCTCAATCACCTTGCCAGTCCGGTAGTTGAGTTCCAGATCATCCATCTCCACGAGTAGTCAATCTCCGTGTCGACACGGCGGAGGGTCATCTGGACCCCGGTGAGGTGAGCATAGAGCTGACACATCATCTTTAATTGTTTACACTTAGTGCAAGACAAACCATGTCTGCTCTTGCAAGTCCAGTTCCTTGCTGAGCTTAATCTGCAACCACAACATGTGGCCCTTTGATCAGAGAAATCCAAACATGTGGCCCAATCATTTAATTTTTTTAACTGAAGAGTGAGGAGCAATTATCTCTTATTTGCAAAGTCTAGGCTGAACTGAGTTAATTTCTAAAATGCTATCTTGTTTTAACAAATACATGTGACAGCTAATTGTAATGGCTTGCCTGTATGCAGTATCCATGCAACTGAAAATTCATTATAATACATATAGCCCCTCTAGGATTACCCCTCCTTGTTTCTAAAAAAATCCATGTATGGTCATATCCATGTAACTGAATATTGCTGGTCAGTTTAAACTGCTATTTTGCTCATAGAATATAAATTGCTCTAGTTATCAATCTTTAATCCAGGTTGTTGCACTGTCAGAGGAAACACATTAAAAGCAGAAACTAAAAGTCACAATTTTTACATGGGGAAATATACTTCAAAGATGCTGAGATGATAATCTGCAAACACCATTCCATATTTCCCAAATTCACCAATAGCAAGTAGGGAGCAGCAGCACCCTCGAGTGTCCTCTAAATCAAGCAATCAGAGAGAGCAGCAGTACGTCAGAGAGTAGGGCATGCACTATATTATCTTCCATTTGCACTCAATTAATATGACAACGCTTATTAAAGGAAAGTAGTGAGCCCATATGCTAACGCTACCGTAAAATACAAAACATAGCATACATGAGTACTCCGATGAATGAACAGCTATATGTTCCTATGCTCAAAGATGATGCTTTTGTGTTTTACAGTCTTGAAGGAAACAACTCGAACAAAATTACGGTACAAAAAATACTCATCGGTTCCACATGATGGTGATATCAGACATGTAAATTTTAGTCAACCAAAAACAAACCTATCTCTTGGATCCCACCATCATTTCCCATTCTGATGCCTCTGCCTTCAGTAATTGAGCCATAAGAGCAAGGAAACAACCAAGCACTCCTGAAGTCTTGAGCCTCTTTCTGAGCAATGGTTGTGACCATGCCAATACCAGATTTTGTTAGCACAAGATACAGAAAAAAAAAAAAGCCCTCTTGAGTCCCAACCTCATCATGCCGCTGAAAAACTGAAAAAAAAAAAAAAAAAAAAAAAAGATTTTTACACCAACAGAGCCAATCACATATATCAATATATGAGATTTTGAGTAGCAGCCATGGTCCCACTGATTAGTTTACAACCTACGCCTGTACTTAAACAATTTGACTCATTGTACAGAGACAAATTGACGAAGCAAAAGCATGCCACTGTGAAGAAACTCCATAAATAAAAACTTGTATAATAACAACCATTAATTACCGGAGAACTCCACTAATGGCCACAACGCTGAAAAAAAAGAGATAAATCTATATTAAGACACAGCAGGTTGCAAATTGATAGACATTTACTTAATTATTACCACAATAATACGGCATATGTTTCCCACACAGAAAGAAGAGGGAGAACATAAGGCAGGCTACATCTAGCCATCAATGCTACACAGTCCTTTATTGCAAAAAAAAAAAAACATTTTGATAAGTCAAATCATAATATTTGGTGTCTATTGTTCAGTGCTCTAGCACTCTGTCGAAGGGCAATCTAAAAAATTTAGTGGCGAAAGCAGTTAGCTCAACAATGAATAAGATAGCTTGCTAAAATCAGTTAGCTCAACAATTCAGTTCTGCAGCTTACCATTTATCAGATTTTTCTCCAAAAGGTTCCTAGCACATTAGCTCTAAGGGAGGACTGAATTGGACAACAAGTGTCATCAGTATATGGAAGGAAGTCACATGTGTGTGAAGGTTGTAGCCGTGTAATTATCTTTCCAGATACATCTTTTGAACATTAGTATTAGTGTAGGTAGGCATCCAAATCTAGCCTATTGCCTAATAGAGGCCATTACTGTAACTGTAATTTGACTAATACATTGTGACATTTCTTCACAATCCCTTTACTATTGGCGCCTGAAAACTCGATTCCATCCGGTATACCATGTTCCTTGGAACTTTAAATAAGAAAACAAGGTTGATGCTTCTTTGCAACAGACCTGAATGAACCAACGCCACCTGAATGGATGGACTCGGAGTTCTGCAGCGTGAGGCCATGTTCGCTGAGCTCTCCTCTGAGACACGTATCGTTGCCTGCACTGGTGACGGAGGCCGACCATCTCGACCAAGAGAGCGCGATCCCGTTGGAGGGACCGAGCGGCCTGAGTTTACGCCGCCCCTTGTGCGCGGCGGCGAGCGCGCCCACGAGGGCCGGGATGCAGCGCGGCAGCGAGTTCGGCTGGAGCAGGCAGGACGCAGGCGTGGATGTCGTGGGTGCCGTGGAGGACTGGAGGTGCTCCGGCAGCGGCACGTCGCTGGGCAAAGGGAAGGAGTAGCAGGTCACCGCGCCGCAGCCGAGGATACCCGGGAGGGGGGAGGAGGAGGGAAGGTGGTGGACGGTGGACGGAGGGGAATGCCGCCGCCGGAGAGGAGGTACCCGCATCGTGCTGCGTGCCGTTGGGCACGGCGGCAAGGTGGGGTGACTTGTTGGGCTCATGGCCCATACAGCCCTCGTGGCCTGCTGGATTCCTATGAGCAGGCCCACATTCTTTTTTGAGCAAAGCAGGCCCACAAGTTAGAAAAGGATTTGTGGCTTAATTTTTAATTTTTTGCTGCACGGCTGGCTTCCTAATTAGGGAAAAAGTCTACTTTTGGTCCCTCAACTTTTGCGAAAGTTCGATTTTTGGTCCCTCAACTCCGATTCCAGCAGGACAAAGCGGGTCCCCTCAACTTTTGAAACCGTGCAAATTTCGTCCGATTTTGTTGGGCGGTTTTTGGACGGTGGTTTCGCTTAAGTAACTCCGGTTTTGCTAGAAGGTTTGACTGTGGTTTCGTTTAATCTTTTTTTTTTATTTATTTCATTTTGAATCTAAAATAAAAATCATTTTGTAAATCACAGAAAATTCATAAAATAGAAAATCCAATTTTGTTGGACTCCACATGAGTAGAGCTAAAACGCAATGAATATATAATATGATATACTTTTGTACAAAGTTTTTGCTAGAAGGTTTTGCCTTTTTTTTTTTCAATCTTTAAAAAATCATAGTAAATTACAGAAAAATTATAAAATAAAAATTCAATTTTGTTGGAAATAAATAAAAAGCAATAACAAAAGTACATAAACTTGTGGCTCTTTAGCTGGGTTAGGTTAGCTATTAAAGTATACCATATTATATATTCATAAAAAACTGATGGATCTGGCCAATAAATTAAATAGTACACCTATATATCTTTATTGTGTAAATATGCTCATGTGGAGTCTAGCAAAATTATTTTTTCAATTTTATATTTTTTTTTATAATTTATTATGATTTTTAAATATTGAGCTGAAATAAATAAAAAGAAAAGGCAAAACCTTCATAGCAAAAAAAAAAGTATACCATATTATATATTCAACCAGTTCTACTCATGTGGAGTCCAACAAAATTGGATTTTCTATTTTAAATTTTCACGTGATTTAAATGATTTTTGAAAGATTCGGTAGAAATAAATAAAAAAAAGGAAAAACGAAACCACATTTTGTAGCAAAACCGGAGTTTTGTAGTGAACCACCGTCCAAAACCCCGAGGGACGAAATCTGCACGGTTTCAAAAGTTGAGGGACCCATTTTGAAGGTTTTGGGGGGACCAAAATCGGACTTTCCAAAAGTTGGGGGACCGAAAAGTAGACTTTTTCCTCCTAATTAACACCGTACGGCGGAGCAAGAGAAAAACGGCCCAGTTTAAACACTAGGAACGCAACGCTCTAGACGTGCAAACGCACACAAGTCCAGTGGCCCTTTGGACTTTGCCCTAGAAAAATTAAAGTTGTTGGTTAGAATTGGATTACAAAATTCATCATTACATTCATGATTCATGAATACATACATTCGTGGATGATGAACAATGTATAAATTGTAAAGTTCTGGCCAACTTCATCATTCTAGGGCACCCCTTTTTTTTGTATTTGGAAAATTCACCTGGCTTATGAAAACTAAACATGCCTTAACACAATTTCATAATATACATATTTTTTGCATTTTGAAAAATAATTCAATGCAATTTCACAATACATATTCACATTTTCTATCTACAGTGCTAGAAATTGAAGATTAACTAGAGGGAGGAGGTGAAGGATCCCATGATTGAGGATCACTATTGATGGTTGGATTTTTTTTTTGAGAATTACACAGTACAACGCAGACGCTCACAACACGCACGCACACTCACCACTATGAACACACGTACACAAACCCTACCCCTATGAGCACCTCCGAAGGACTGGGCAGCCGGCAGATCTGGAGATTCTCGAAGTCACCATAGGCGCCTCGTCGTCGATAGGAACGTCGCTTACCACTTAATGCATAACGCCGGAAAATCTTGGAAAAATCCCAAGAAAAGGTGCGACGGCGAAAGGATTTGAACCCTAGTGGGTAGCGCCCCATTTGGACCGTCCTACCATTGGATGAGTGATGTTTGTCGCCTGACGGAAAAGGAAAAAATCAGGCACCTGTGATATAGCAAATCCCAACCTTTGTTACTCCATCAATTCTAGGATTGCACATAACCCACCCTCGTGAGGCCTTGTTTGGATACATGTGTATCCACTTTAGCTTACATGCGTTGGAGCGGATTGGAATGCAACTTAGTTTAATTACACTTCAATCCACTCCATATGGATTGAGATGAATACATGTACATCTAAAATAACAAGCCCTGAGGCAATTAATTAACATATGGTCTCCTACCCTTTTGCACTCCATGATGCCGCCCCGCCTGTTCTCATTCACATTCACCACTGTTTACACCAAAAAATGGCCAGACCGGATTTTTGGTGATGCAAAATTGGCTTGGACCAAGGCACGGTAAACTAATTCACTATCTAGCCGGTGATCCAGTTCTTCACATCACATATCCACGGAGATATCTGGTTTTCTTCTACTGCAATGCCACAGCCTTTGTCGTGTCGTTGGTTATACTTATCCTCCTCCTCAGCAACATATTCAGCACCCAAGGAATCAAGTACTGTGCACTGCAGATCTCCATGATCATGGATCTTCTTGGGCTGATTGGCGCCTATGCTGCTGGAAGTTGCAGGCAAGTGTCAAAATCCGTGTATGTCTCCGTGCTTGTCTTTCCAGTGTTCCTGTATGTTGCCATCCATGTTATTGTGTTCATGTTAGAAGTCTTCCCAAATATTGCAAAATGGAGGAGAAATGTGTGGGACAAGCTGAAGGAATCTGTGCCCAGATGGCTCAAGAAGTTGTTTGAGCTGCCGCTGGAGGAAGACGAGAACATGAAGTGGAAACTGGAGAAGAGGCGCAAGCTTCTGCTGCTCCTTGCAATTCTTGCAGCCAGCCTCACCTACCAGGCAGGCTTGAGTCCACCAGGCGGCTTCTGGCAAGAGAACAAGACAGATCATGTCGTCGGCAACCCAGTGCTCAATGACAACTACCCACAACGTTACCTGGCTTTCTTTTACTGCAATGCAACTGCCTTCGTAACATCTCTGGCCATCATCATGCTGTTGGTGAACAGAAAGCTTTCGTCGAGAGGAATACAGTCACACGCGCTCAGCATGTGCGTGGTCCTTGGCCTGGTTGGGCTCATAGGTGCATTTGCTGCTGGGAGCTCAAGGAAGGTATCCACATCCATATATGTCCTCATCCTGGTCTTTGCAGTTCTAGTCTACATCATGCTCCAAGTTGTTCTGGTTGTGTCCGAGTTAGTTGAGGGTCTCTTGCAGAGACTCCTGTCCTTCTTCGACATAACAGAGGGAGAAGCTGGTTTCATCTTGCCACATACAGCAGTCAACAATGGAAGGCCACGAGATCTCTGGTATGAAAAGTCGCCCAAATACTTGTTGCTCCTCGCAGCACTTGCAGCGACTGTCACGTACGAAGCCGCGATGAACCCCACCTGGTGGCCTCTGGGATGATGGCCAAACTGGTCACGTAGCCGGTGACCGGTCCTCACGGAGCAGCCATCCAAATCGTTACAAGGCTTTCTACTACTGCAATGCAACTTCCTTCATGGCGTCTCTTGTGATTATGGTCTTACTTCTGATCAAGCGAGTATGCAAAGAAAAGCAGGCCATCTTGGCGTTGCACACCGCCATGATACTGAACTTGTTTGGCCTCATGGGTGCGTATGCTGCTGGAAGCTGTAGGAGACTGAGGACCTCTGCTTACATCCTGGCATTAGTGATAGGAGTTTCTGTGTACATTGTTGTTCTGTGTACATTGTTGGCCTCATAGGTGTTCTTGGAACGGCTGAAAAGAGTAATGGATGAGCTAGTGGAACGAAAGTGATCTGGTGCGTCTCTGTAGAAGATTTGTAAAACCTGGGGTCATGAGCATAAAAGGTGTCACGAATTGTGCATACTTTTTTGAACTTTGGATAGCTTCCAGAATCCAGATACGACTTATTATAATATTTTTCTGAAGCATTCTTGTAATTTGAATATTTGGTTTGTATTATCTCTAAGCCTGGCTTGCGGAAAATGCGATGCTAGATTGATGTTTCCTTTTGCTTAAATTAGCTATCCTTGCAAATACAGCCTTCTAGGTATTCTCCTTTTCTATTCTACTAGTGTTGACTTTACAGAAAGATGTACGTTATATAAGGTATCCTTGATAGTACATTGCTAAAAGAAAATTAGATCACGAAGGAAAAAACATAAATATTATATTTGTGCCTAAGTATCCTTGATAGTACATAATCCTTTGGTCTTCATGGCTTTCATGGCATAACTAAGGTGCTCGTGACTCGAGCTACTATAATAGTATCTGCTCACCAAAATCAAAATCTCACAATAGTATCGGCTTGATATACATGGGCTACTGTAATGAGTTAATTTCATAAAACTACAACTATTTGTGCCCAACGGCCCAAGTATCAAGGAACTACCTGATAGCAATTTCACAGACCTACAACATTTTACTAGACCCACATGACAGCCAGTCAACCACACAAGTAATGTGTGTGGACCGACATGTGGATTTGTGTGCCTGACATGTGGGTCAGTGGAGAATGTTATAGGTTTGTGAAACTGATCTCAGGTGTTATGGCTCCTTAATAACTTGGCATTGATATCTGTAGTTGTAAAATGAATTCTAAGTAAAAGCTTCCAGTGCCAATATTTTAAGGAAGTGTTTTTTCGCCAAAACTCAACAGAGAAATATTGCCCTAAACATTTGCAACGAGACATCATAAGCATTTGAATTTGGGGTATCAAACCATAACAAGTGTGCATACCTATATTTTTCCAGTGACTCACAATAAAGGTCCTGAACATGTTGTAAAGCTTCATCCTTTCCATATTTTGATGTCAATTCTGGGGTTTTTCCACTTTGAGGGAGGATTGCATTGGAAACCAGCAGCTGAGTTGGTATATGGAATCCACAAGTACTGCATATGTTTGTTTTCAGAGAACCACTTCCTGCATAAGGGGAGAAAGGAAGAAATTTGAGGATATTATGACTGCATAGGGAAATAATTTTATAGTAACATAATTATTGACACCATGAGACTTTACCTGTGCTTTTTCTTGGTCTCACCTGCATTGCAAATGAATGTAGGTTCCACTAGCTGAGGTATTTCTACACTTTGAAGAGTAACTTTTGCGATGACACCAGGACACCAAGTCAGCAGCGAGCAAGATAAAACAACTCGGGATCCTTCTCCCTTGATAGCTCTATTGTCCCTTTTTTATAAGGTTAACCAGTTTCATGCTAATTACTTGCTCATCAACCAGAGGCAAGCTTGCACAAGTGCCATGCGCACCAACCTGTGTTGAATCATGAATAAGCCTGAACTGGGTAAGTAACCCGCAATTGTACAATTTGTGAAGGAATAATGTGCCGGCTAGGCTACAATTGGAGATCTCAGGAAGTAGGAACTACTGCTTACTGGTAAAAGGAAAATCAGATTCTGAAACACACATAAACCCATCAGCAGGCTATCTGATTCCAGATAATTCAAACATTTCACTAAGTGGTAACTCCAACATCAGAGAAATCGCCTACTTGTTCTAGTTTCAATTTGTTAGCGTTCTTAATTTATAACAAAAATATAAACATCTACACGGAGCTTGGAATAAGAAATTTAAAAGGTGGATATTTCTCTGCAACAGACCTGAATGAATGAATCCTGCGTCGACCTGCTGTTCCCGAATGGATGCAAAGTTCTGCAGCCAGAGTCCATGTCCCTTAGGAGGAAGCGAGCATGGACCTCGTCGTGCCGCTCCAGACTTCCAGTTGGATACGGCGTGCAGGTCCTTCGGCGGCAGCGCGTACCGGAACGGGACGGCCTTCTCGTGCGGCGCGTCGGCGGGGAATGGAACGGAGTAGTAGGTCACGGCACCGCAACCAATGAGGAGCAGCGCGTAGCCCGCGCACTTGCGAAGGTCAGCGTCGGAGGAGACCGGGTACGGGGCGGCGGAGGGGAAGGTGGCGGCGTTGGCCGGTGGGGATGCCGCCGCCGCGGCGGCGGAGGCGGCGGCGATAGTGGAGGAGGGGGCGCATCATGCCATTGACCGTTGGGCGGCGCGACCCGAGGCGAGGGAGAGTGAGTTGTTGGGCTCATGGGCCAGGCCCATACATACTCCAGCATATACATGCGGCCCACTGTATTCAATTGACCAGCCCACGAGTTAGAGAAGGATTTGTGAGTTGCCGGACCGTTGCTCCTGATTCCTGGGGGCTGTTCGGTTCGATTGGGTTAGTGCCGTACGGGAAGATAGAGAAATATAGCCTAGCTCAAAGACTAATCAGGCCACGATGTTGACGTGCAAGCGCACGCAATACGGTCGTGGTTGAACCGTGCCCTAGCAAGAGGTTATAGTCAGAATCGGATTACAAAAATCCATATGAAATATATATTGTAAGACTTCTGGCTATCTTCAACCTAGGGCAACCCTTTTTGCATGTTTTTTCTAGAGGAATGGAGTATTTGTCATGCATTGGGCCTTTCTTTTTTTCTTCCTTTTGCACAATGGGAACCAATTCAATGACCCTTAGCAACTTGAATTCCTACATTTAGTTTTCTTAGAAAAAATTGCATTTTCATTTCCCAATCCTTTTTACTTGATGTGAGCATGAGTTATTCCTTTTTTGTAAATATAAGATTTTATTGCATTCATGAGTTATCATATTGTCTTTTTCTTTTATTATTGTATTGATTTTTTGGATGACTTGTTTTGCCACTCATCAACCCGGCCACCACCAACCTCATTCACATGAGGGAACGTTATCACTTTTATATATGTTATCATGTACCCCCTAGTTCCAAATTATATGTTTTCTAGATACATACTTTTAATTATGTATATAGACATAGTTTATATATGGATGAATTGCACAAATTATATATCTAGACTAGAAAAAGTCAAAACAATATATAATAGGAGTATAAGATGGAGGGAGTAAGATTGAGTGGCCATTATTTGAGGAAAAAAAAATGTGGTAAATAGGTAAGTTCCCAGCATGTTGTCGTGGGGAAAATTACAAACATAAACATTAAAGAGGTTGATGGGGGCAGTGGAATAGTTGCATCATGAGAGTATATTTGATATTTCATAGTTGGACATGTAATACAAGAGAATGCAAGTAATTTGTTTAGTTTCCTACCGTGTACCTTTAGCAAAGAGCTATAGAAGATTCCAAACCTAGTAGGAGAAAAATAATAGTATGAGAGTAAGTGTTGACTCAGATTGATATATAAAAAATGTATGAAAACATGGCTAGTAAATTAACTTATTCACTTAAAATGATTGCCTAAGCTAATCCTACATAGTACATTGTGAAAGTCCCGGCTTGGTTTTGATAATTGAAGCGACAAAAAACTCCTTCACAATTTCACCTCCACTAATGCATTACATGCGAGATGGATAGGTATTTAGTCCACCCACACTAGGTTGAGCAAGACATGAAGGCCATGATGGGGAAGTGGCGAGTGCATGTGTTGAGAGAGTTCAACTAGTGGAGGTGAAACTGTGAAGGAGTTTTATTGAATATGGAATATGACATAATCGCCCATATGGCAAGATGGGGAAGATCGAGGTAGAGTTTGGTTGTAAAGGACCGTGTGCAATAGGGCAAACTAGACTGTCGAGCTGTTGAAGTGTACATAGTGAGCTTGGCACCAATGGATTGAGGACCAAGGTAACGATGAAGAGCAAGCAAGGCTACAATTGATGGACTATGAATGTCATGCGAAGCTATGAAGTGGATCATATCATTCAAAGATCAAGCCGAGTAAAGATATATGTTGATATCACGTGGCTATGTAGTTGTGCTTTCAACTCTTCGGGAAGCTCGTCGACTAAAGTGGGGTGTACATTGTTGCTATCGTGCACCTCAGCCTTCTTGCTTGTGCCTTGGTTAGGCATGGTGCTGGAATCAAGATTAGAACGTAACTTACGCCTTGCACTCCCTAGCGGAGTCGCCAAAAAGTATGTTGACATGAATCGGTGACCGCCTCAACACACCGGTGGGTCTTGGATGCCCCTCGAGGTTGCGAACAACCTGTAGAACATCAAGGACCGCGGCGTAAAAAAAACCGATTGAAAGACCGATGAACTTGATGTGGAGCTCGGTTTCGGCTAGAACAACCTCGTAACGCCCTCAAAGATCCGTCGGGAGGACGCATGTGAGGGATCTCCTAGGACCAGCAAGGTCGCCTAGGATGCCTTAACGAAATTCATGGAGAACGTCGCCAAACAGCAGGTTAGAGGGGTTGGAGAAGAGAAATTAGGGTTTGAGGAGTTTGTAGATTGTTCTTGATCAATTGGATGTAGGTAGGATCAAATTGGTTATGAACCTCTTATTATATAGAGGGAGGTGGTCTTATATCCTTAGAAAACCGCATATATACGTTTCCAATCACCAAACCTTTCCAAAAATCTATTGAAAACGAAATCGGTTCGGACCGGGGCTGAGCCGATTCATTGCACACACGCGTAGAACTCGTCCGGTGCCCCCTCCCGGACGTGGTCTTTGACTTCTGGACGCTTGATCCGAAGGATTGCGGTCTCGGGTACCGCCGGGACGTTGGCGTCGGAAGCCAGATCCCAGCGTCGGCGCACCTTGAGTGGTCCGAAAGGCCTGCACTCACGGGTTCCGTCAGACGCCCACGACCAAACCGTCGGACACTAGGGTTTAGCATTCGGCGCATGACTTCATCACCTCTTTCTTCAACCGTGTCCTCGGGCCGTCCGGCCCCTATGCGTCGGATGCACCTCAACCCAGCTGCAACCCAGCTGCAGTGTCCGGAGCCTCGGTCATGTTTATGGCCTACTTTGACACACCCAAATTACCAACAACATATCCGAGACATTTTGGGTGTCAACATTATGCGTGCTAGGATTGAATGGGAGCTTCAAGTGCCACTTAGAGGTAACAGGTAAGGGTGGCTTCGTCCTTTGGGCCAAAGCATGAAAGAATGGTGAAATATAGAAATAATAAAAACATTTGATTTGAACATTTATTTTATTGAAGCTAAATCTATATCTATATCTATACTCTATATCTATATCTATACCTACTAATAAAGAGAGAAAATTTCTGTCGTCCACCCAAAAATTTCGTCCAGCCCATCGTACATACACAGGACGCTTGCAGAACAAAAAGGCATCGTATGTACACAGGATGCGTGCCGCTCCGAGTTTGCTCCTAGTTTGTAGACGCAAAGCACTCGATCTGGGCCCATGGCACCGGATACATGATATTTTTAGAAAATATGTGCGGTGGAGATAAAAGGTAGAAATCAAAATAAAAATAGAATATTAATCACATCCTTTCCTTCCTATACTCGTGCGGCTGCCCAGAGCACAGGGTCCGGATTCGAAGTTCCGGAAAGAATCGAAGTTGGATCGGAATACAAATCAATCTCCTATGCTACTTCCTATTCCTATCTATGTTGGACTTAGAACTCTTAAAACACTCGGATTTCTTCTGCTTGTCTTACCTATACCTATATATTGAAATCTGATATGGCCGCTGAGAGCCATGTTCAGAAATCGTGACAAGGAGAACAAGTAACCAAGCCCTAATCTCTCGCCGACTTGAACAACATTGCTGAGAGCCAAGTTCAAAAATCGCCGAGTTCAACAAGATCTCTGAGAGCCATAATGTCGCTGCTCCAAGACACCGAAAACAATGAAAAGTGAAAAGAGTGTTGCTCAGGACAACAATATCGATGGTCAAATGCTGAAGGAAGTACTACCTATTGCTCAGGACAACGACACCGATATGTTCAGAAATCGTGACGAGGAGAACAAGTAACCAAGCCCTAATCTCGCCGACTTGAACAAGATTGCTGAGAGCCAAGTTCAAAAATCTCCGAGTTCAACAAGATCTCTGAGAGCCATAATGTCGCTGCCCCAAGACACCGAAAACAATGAAAAGAGTGTTGCTCAGGACAACAATATCGATAGCCAAACGCTGAAGGAAGTACTACCTATTGCTCAGGACAACGACACCGATAGATAGATGCCGGAACAGGTAATCGTTGCTCCTTACAAACATCCATGCAATGTCAGTCTGTTAGTATTACAATTCCCGTATCATATTAGAAGTATGAAGGCGCGCCGTCTAGGCCGCCTCTGAAGGTGTCCACGTATCATTCATCATTTTCGTGCGTTAGATAGAAATTTCACGACTCGGATGAAATGCATGCATGCCGGGGTAAGTCCAAATGAAATGCATGCATACCGGGGTAAGTCCAACAAGTACATGCATTCACTAAAACCAGCATCTTTGCATGCAAGTGGATGCATTTTTTTTTGACAAAAAGTGTGGATGTGGGTCCATTCAATGAAGCACACATAAAAAAAATGAACATGCATGATGCCGACAAATGGTACTTGAACATGCATGCATCTCCTTTTATATCTTTGGTCCTTTCAATGTCGTGAATTTTCATGCATGCACAGGTACTCCCTCCATTATATAAAAATCGTGCGTGTTTTTACCATCCACATTTATCGTGCCCATGTGCGCCCTTCTTCACCGTAGGCTAAGCATTTACTGGTCAGAATTTATAAATGTTCCCTAGGCTATATAATTTTTTGTGTTCTTACCATATAGATTTACTATGGCCATATGCAGTCCCGATTCCATCCATACCAAGGGCTTCTCGGCATGCTAAGAATTTACATATAGCTAAAGCACGTCTCATGAATTTTCATGTATGCACTACATGTAGAAAGTTACTATGGGAATTTACATTTTTCTTCCTTCTCTTTTTACATGGAAGGCAGTACTCTCATGTGATACAAGACGTAATCAACTTGTTAAAACATGTTATGAGCATCATGTTGTCTGTAATGCATGCGATAAAGCATATACAAATGTTTCTTATTTTACAAATTGATAACTCAAATTGATAGCTCATATGCATACATACACGCATGCACTGCAACTTGCATGCTGCCTTGCTTTTTTTTTTGACCAGACATGCTGACCTGCTTTGAGCTGAGAGAAGCGCTGCAGTTTGTTGCCGAGTCAAAAATTATAGTTCGTTGTCTCCTTCTGCCGGCCAAAAATAGTGGCTTTATGCTGCTCCGCTGGCCGGCCTCTGCACATCCTGTTGCATGCCCGTTGCTACTCGCGGTCGTCGGTCGTCGCTGTGTCCCTGTGCTCGCGTGAGCGCGCGTCCGCTAGTGCCATGTCTGGGACCGTGCCTAACTCTGCTTCTTTCTGTCACCCTGTGAAGTTTGGCATGTGTCGTCGCGAATCCAGCACCGCCATGTACTGATCCTCTAGCTCTGCCCAGTCCCATCCCGTCCTTGCTCGAGCTCGACCTGCTCCAATTTAGAGGCTTCCCGCCGTCGGTCACCGTAGAGTGGAACCCGTCGGGTGGAACCGGTTCGCTATAAAAGCTCTCGACTCCTAAGCCTCATCCTCCAACCCACGGACCGGCCTAAACAGCCAACCTTGAGAGCGAGGTGAAGCCCGAGGCGCTGGCGAGTTCACCGGCGCCTCCCCATCCAGCGGGTCGCCGCCAAGACGGAGAGGACCGGGCCGCGCTCGAGCCTCCTCTCCCTATGCCTTTCGCTTCCGCCGCTAGCCTGCGCCCAAGGCTGCCGAGCCGCCAGAGCGACGAGAAGCCGCGCATAGCGCGTACTTTCGTCGTCGCCACGCGCCATCCGAGCACCTCAATCGCTTGTCGCAGCCCATCGAACGCCGCCATAGCGGACGCCCCCAAGTGCCGCAGCCACGCTCTTTCCCGCCGGTTTCTTGGCGTTGAAGCCGAACGCGCGACGCCACCACCTAAGGCTGAAGCCCATGCCGTCGAGGTTGCCGCAGTCGTCGTGCTTGCTGCGCTCATTCCCCTCCCTCCGGCGCGTCCCTCTCCTTTCTCCTCTGCTCTCTGCCGTGCGCGCTGCGCGCCGAATAGCCGAGCCGCGTTGCCATGGCCGCCGGCCGCCGTCGCGTGCTGCGTTTTTTTCCTCTCCTCTTTCTCTCGCCTCTCCCTCTCTCTCTCTCCGCTCCCGTGGACAGGCAAGGGCCGAGAGTCGGCCTCTGTGACCGAATGTAGGGAAAAGGGATAAGCCTGGCCCATGAAAGAGTAGGAAATTGCTAGAAATCGCATAATAGTTTAAAAGAAAGTAAATAATACTAGAAAATTTCTAGAAAACTTTCTAATGAATTATATTCTGGCTCATATTAAAGTAGTTTTTACCGATGAATTGTCGATCGATCGTGTTTAATTTACAAAGTTACACCATCGTGGCATGTCTTGGCCGACTGTGGCATGCGCCGGGTGTCCAGGTTATCGATCGGTTCTCTTTACCATGTTACGCCATCGTGCTACTCTTGCAATAAAACATTCTCCTTGGTACAAATATTCTAATGTTCAAGCGGAAATCCACGGTGGCACGATGGAGTATTACTCTTGAAAAGCGACTAACCATATGATAACATTGTTTTTGAATGGAGAGAAGGATGACCAGGAAAAGTTAACACTTGATGAAGCGCTTGTTGTTTTGACATTGTAATTGTGCATGTCGGCTCCGTTGTTCTTTGCATACACCGCGCTGGCTCAGCGTTGTGTCGTACTCGCCGCTCTCTGTGTAGTGTGCCCCTCCCTTTTCTTGTACCCGTGTCTCTTGAGACTCGCGCCGTGTACCGGACCGGACCCTCCTTCTTCTTCTTGCTTTTTGACGCAGCCTGCCGATTCCGGCTAATTTGGGCGAAATTGACACGTGGAATTGGAGGATTAGGAGGAGAGGATGGAGCGGGGAGGCGGCGGCGCCGGTGGCAGCCGCGCCGGCGGTAGCGGGGCGCGGGCGCGGCGCGCGCCCAAGCGCGGAGCGGCGCGAGGCAGCGGCGGCGGTAGAGGGCAGGGGGCGGCGTGGGAGAGGGAGCGGGGAAAGTTGGGATAAAATTCTTTATTTGCTTGTTGCCCCGAAAGATTACTGAGACCCTTACTTATATAGCCCGGCTATTGGGACTTGTATCTCAAGCAATCTCTCTAAAGGTTTCCTTATAGATTGAAATACCTTTTACAAGCATGTCCTATTTATTTATTTATTTCCTAATAAGGGTCTCCCTTATAGATGAGATAGCCCCTTGCATACCAAAACACCTAAAGATAATCCTAGATATTTTCCTCCTTGATCCCCGAATTAATTGTCGAAGAATCCGCGGAAGGGAGGGGATGGCGGCGAGGCGCGCGAGCCCGGGGCGGCGCCGGCGCCCTTGGGGCCGCCGGGCCTGCCCTCCTGGGCCCTATTTCTGGGGTCGTGACATCTCCCCCCTTCTCCGACCGGGCGTCCTCGCGGCTGGATGAAAGTCCATTCGGTGACACACGGGTGGAGATCGCCACCCCCGGAACGATGAGCTCAACTGTAGCAGTGAGAGTCGCCCCGGACTGGGTTCACGAGGATCATGTTCTCCCCTGGTTCGCTTAGGATCAAACTCCGGAGATAGTGAAGGTTGCCGATGTAGCCGTGGTAGATGTAGCGGTGAATCGCACGACTGCTGTGAAGTCGCTCGACGACGTGCCGCGGTAGGAGCTCCCTTGGAATGCCCACATCTAGGTGTTGATGCACCATGTCGGGGAGGGCTCTCCAGGGGAGGAAACGCTCATTGGGTGGAGCGTTGACGAAGAGCGGCGAGGAGGCGCCGGATAGTGAATTCTCGGCGAGTAGGAGGAGTGGCGCCCAAGTTCAACATCGCATCGCACATGAAGGAACCGACGTCGAATAGAGAGGGCTTAAAGCCGGTGGACACCCCTCTCGCATCATAGCCGATGTGGACGTTGTCGATCGCGGGAGGAAGAGGCGATCCATGCCGCCGAGGAAGACAACTGGCCGGGCCGACATTATGGCGCCGTGGCCACATACCACCTAACAGGATGGCGGTTGGAGCAGCTGAAGTTGGCTCCGTCGTGTAGGCGCCAAAGGCGAGGAAGTTCGCCCTTCGAACTCCGCCACAGTGCAAGGCCTCCAAGAGGTCCTGGAAGCGATGGAGAAGAAGTAGGGAGGTAGAATCGGCCGTCGAAGAGCGGGAGGCCGTCCTCAAGCGCCCATGCGGAGCGGCGTCGCCGGTGTGGTGACGTCGAGGGCGATCGCGGCATAGGTGCTGATCCTCCGGTGTAGCCTCGGCGCAGGCCGGACGAAGACTCCGATGGACGTGTCGTAGAGGTCAAAGCGTCGCATGCCTCGAACGTTTTCCAAGCCGAAGTCGTGGGCGTCCGGGATGCCGGCGAAGATGATGCGACTGGCGAGGCCGGGACAGGGCGCCCTACGCCGAGGGGTGGGGCTGAAGTGAACGTGCTCGGGCGACCCTCACGGTAGTACTGCAGCTCGTGGGTCGCGAAGTCCCACGCCACACGCCTCGAGCTTTACCCGCCCAAGGCATGCCAGGATGATGTCGACGCCTCACCCGGTGGCATGGACGTAGGCGTCGATGTCGAAGGGGCGCTGGCGTCGAGGCGTAGTGGCATCGCCGAAGGTGGCGGCGCGGCATGTAGACGTGGCGCCGGTGCCGGTGGTGATCGACACGACCGGCCGAGTCCGAGGCTGCCGTGGTCACCATGCGGGGGTCGATGTAGTTGTGCGTAGCCCGAAGTCGACGATGATGTTGACGCCGTGCACGAGATCATACCGACGAGGTAGAGAGAATGAGCACCACGCACCGGGGGAGTCGGGGTCCCCGGTGAGGACCTTCGGATCGGTGGCTCCTCTTTGACGTCCGCTAGTGGGGCGTTTGATGTGTCGTCGGTGTAGTCATTGAAGATTGTGATGTCGAAGAGATGCTTGCACTTGTGACCCCGTGAGAACGGCTCGTCACGCTTGAAGCGGGAGTCCAGCCTTTGCGTCGTTCCGTCATCTCCTCCGGTGTCGGCCGTTTGAATGGCCGAAGTCGGTCTTTGGCGGCGAAGGGCGCTGAGGGCGGCGGCGAGGGCGAGGGGCGGGTGCCGCCCTTTGCCCTGCGGCCGGGCTTGCCGGTGTTGTAGAGGATGGCGAGGTCGCTCGTATGCCACTGGGGGAGACATGGCTGCCTCCATGTCCTTGGGGTTCTCGCATCTCGACGTCCGTCTTAGCGGTTCGCCCAAGCTTCTTTGTGTAGATGTTGACCTGGTGGCCGGGTCGTCGAGGTTGCCTACCCGTGTCACGTGTGCCGGAAGGCGCTCCGTGTACTCATCGACGGTGCCTGTCTTCCTTAGTGATGCCAGCTCACCCAGCGGATTGCGCCGTTCAGCTGGGCCAAAGCGCTCGTTGACATATTGGGCGAAGCTTGCCCAATCTGCCACCGGTTTCTCCTGGGACAGCCTCATGTACCATTGTTGAGCTCCGCCTGTGAGATGATAGGAGGCGTACCAGACCTGCTCTGTTGCCGGCGTACCTTGTCCTCTGAAGAATTGTTCGCAGCGGTTGATCCACGGGAGGGGATCCTCCTTTCCATCATAAGTTGGGAAGGACAGTTTGTGCAGACGGGGAGCCAGAGCTGAGAAGGTGTCGCCCGGAGGTGGAGGTGGGGGTGGCGCATGCGCCTAATGGCGGCGGCCTGGGCGCGGCTTGAGGCTTCAAATAGCACTTCATCGGGTTAGTCGATCAGCTGCGGTGACTTGATTGTCCTGGTTACGCTTGCCGTCGATCCGCTTCTTGATGAAGTCGCGAGCTCTTGTCTCGAACATTGCCCTCATCTCGATCTCGGCTTCACGGAGTTGTTGACGGTGTTTGAGCGTTCTTTCGATCCTCGCCCGAGAAGATAGAGAGCCTATCGTCGATCTTGTCCATCCCGCCGTTGATCTTGGTGACCTCGTGCGCCAAGTTCTTCTTGAGCGTCTTGGATTCGGTGTCCATGGTGGTGGGTGGATCGTAGTGGTCTTCGGATACCGGTTGTCGATTCGCTAATTTGGGCGAAATTGACACGTGAATTGGAGGATTAGGAGGAGAGGATGGAGTAGGGGAGGCGGGCTGTGGTGCTGGGTGGCGCCAGGCGGCGGCGGCGGGCGGCGTCTTGGCGCAGCTGCCCGGGGGGCGGCGCGGGCAAAGGGCGGTAGAGGGCGGGGGCGCGCGTGGGAGAGGGAGGCGGGAGAGTTGGGATAAAATTCTTTATTTGCTTGTTGCCCCTGAAAGACATGCACTCTTTACTTATATAGCCCGGCTATTGGGACTTGTATCTCAAGCAATCTCTCTAAAGGTTTCCTTATAGATTGGAATACCTTTTACAAGCATGTCCTATTTATTTATTTCCTAATAAGGGTCTCCCTTATAGATGAGATAGCCCCTTGCATACCAAAACACCTAAAGATAATCCTAGATATTTTCCTCCTTGATCCCGAATTAATTGCGAGAAGAATCCGCGGAAGGGAGGGGACGCTGCGTTGTCCGTCACGATTGCTTGCATATTTTACACAACGATTGTACATGTTCAGCTAATATGATGAATCTCTAATTTACAAGTCATTTGGATATCAAATCCTAATTGATATTTGTTTACAACATTTAGATTACATCTTTTATTACGTAAATTCTATTCTAATTTTGGGGGCTTTTAACTGCAGAATATTGATCCCAACAATATTAAATCATAAAATGCATATAGTGCAGAGGATCGACCTTTATAAAAACAAAAAAAACTTCAAAACAGATGACATAATATATAATTAATTTTTTGAGCTGCACATGTTCAGTATGTTAGAACAATGCATGTAAGGCAGGATACGAAGTCGGTTCCAAAGATGCTAGAATGTATGACATGATCTTTCAATTTTAGCCCACAATTTATTCAGATAATCCCGTTAACGTCCGGGCATATTTCCTAGTAAAATTTATAAAATATAGAAATAAAAACTCATAAATAAAGCCACAAGCCCATATACTAATCGGAATCGCTTTATAGTTCAACTGGGACACGGCACACGCCACGTTCACCTATATATATCTAATGGGAGCTTGAAGTGTATCGAATGGGAGCTTGAAGTGCCACTCTAGAGGTAACAGGTAAGGGTGGCTTCGTCCTTTGGTCCAAAGCATGAAAGAATGGCGAAATATAGAAATAAAAACATTAGATTTGAAGATTTATTTTACTGAAACTAGATAAAATTTATAAAATTTAGAAATAAAAACCCATAAACAAATAAATATTAGCCCCAAGCCCAAATACTAATCCGAATCGCTTTATAGTTCAACTGGGACACGGCACCACGTTCACCTATCTATCTGTATACTCCCCGCTGTCCCTAAATGTTTGTCTCTAGAAAACCCGTGTTTCCCTCACAAACACGCTTCCTTAAGCGGCGACATATATTAAGGGACGGAGGGAGTATCAAGCTAGTCCAAGGCAAGAAAGAAAGACCCCTTGCGATCAATGCGATCAGGGAACATCGAGAAGATGTTGGGCCAGACAAGACGGCGGCTTGATGCCAATCTGATCATCGACAAGATCCTGACGCGTTTACAGCCTAGGGACGTGGCCCGCTGCCGAACCGTCTGTCGCGCGTGGCGCACGGCCCTCACCTCGGACGACTTCGTCCGGGCCTACACCGCCGCCAGATCAGCCGCGGCGGCGCGCCAACCTGAGCTCGTCTTCTTCGCGCCAGCCGTCGACGCCAGCACCACTCTGTACACCTGCGACGGGAGGCGCCGAGCGCCGCCCGCGAGCTGCTCACGCTGGGCAACGGCAACCTCAGCGCGGCGCACGTGATCATGTCCCCGAGGCCGTGCCACGGCCTGACGCTCGTCTCCGACGGCCCCGCGTCGCAGCACTACGTGTGCAACCTGTCGACCGGCGAGCACGTCGCGCTCCCGCCCTGCGAGCGTGCCGCTGCCGCGGTTTGGGAGCCAATGCGGATCGGCGTGGCGGGCCGATGCCTCCGGCCTCCTCCTTGGACGCCCTTCGAGATCGCGAGCACCGGGCTCGGCTTCGACCCGGCCACCGGGGAGCACAAGGTGGTGAGGCTCTTCAAGAGACGGATCGGGGAGACAGGCTGCGAGGTGTTCTCCTGTACACCGGGGGCGCGTGCGCGTGGCGGCCCTGCGCTGGCCGGATCCCGGCGCCGTCGGCCAGCTTTATACCCGGCCTGCCGCCGGTGTACCTCCGCGGCTCCCTCTACTTTCTGCTCGAGCTCAACAGCTTCACCGGCACGGATCAGCCTGTCATGTCCTTCGCCGTCGGCGCCGAGCAGTTCGGGTGGGTGCACATGCCGCCGTTCCTGGCGCAACGCGTCCACGCCCTCACGGAACTGGATGGCTCCCTGTGCGCCGTCGTCGACCGCTGCTTCGACCACGAGAGGTACACGCTCTACACATGCGCTGGCGGCGCCGGCGACGCCTGGTCGAGGCGCTACTTGATCGACCTGCAGAGCCTGCCCCAGGAGATAAGCGATGAGTTCGTGGAGGAGGACGATGTCATGCCGCTCTGCAGTTTCGGCACGGGGGGAAGCGAAAAACTCCTGCTCGCCACGAGATTTCACAAGGTGTTCGCTTATGACCCCAACCGTGTCGCCATGGAGAGGGTGCTGTGCCTGCAGGAGTTCGTCGACGTCCCGGAGCGGTGCCAACAGGCGCGCTTGCTTCTCCACTTTGGACTCTACCAGGGCAGCATCGCCGGCGTCCACCATAACGGCAACAGCAGTAGGCCACTGCAGGTGAAGCTAGGCACCAACACGGTTTGCAAGCGACAAGAATTCCATGCGTACCGCAGCGACATGTCTCGACAATTCAGAGACTTCTTGAAAGACTTCCGGAAGTCGGTAGCCGGACGCATGAACAACGGATGATACCAAGGATTGTATATGTATAAGAGTGATACTTATAAGTGGTAAGAGCATCTCCACAACAGTATCCTAAACTTTTCTCTCAATATCCATGAGTTTAGGACCTCCCAAAAACAAATAGGGTAGGAAAAAATTGTCAATCTCTAATAGTACCCTATAATCGTCTCCCAATAAGTAAATTTGGACCCACTAGATCGGGATTAGTTGGCCCGGTCGTTATGACTTGGAGCCGCGCGCGATCGTTGTCCATCGGACCATCCCCCGTCCCGTCGCGGAGCTCCTTGCGTGACGGACTCGAGTGACTTCTCATCGTGGATCGTCGTCCTGTTCACGGTCGAGGGACTGGTGATCGCCACCGCCCACCACTGCTCATCGCGCGTTCATCCTTGAGCTCCCGTCAGATGCCTGATGCCTGCTGCCTGCTTCTGATTGATGACTGCTGCCCAATCTCAGCTAAGATGACCACGTGAACAGGATCAAAGCCATGCTCAGCTGAGATGACCACGTGAACAGGAATCAAAGCCATGCACCGTATAGGTAATTTAAGTCGCTACTCAATAGTCAAACATAAACAATTGTTCACCCAATACTAATATATATTACCTGGAGCGTGGCGTGTAGACCTCGGCTGCGATGGTAGCGGCAACCTCCGGGCAGATGAGGGCGGCCGCGAGCATATCTGTGAAGACGACGCCTCACAACCTGGCCACGCCTTACTCTTCCCGTCGATCCGGTGCCAGCGTGTAGGGCAGCTGCGAGCGCGACCCTTCCCGTCGATCCGGTGCCAGCGTGTAGGGCAGCTGCGAGCGCGACGGCCTCCGGCGGGGGGCAGGCACGTAGCACGCAGTGGACCAGGCGAATCTCAGCAACAGGACGGGGAGCGGCCTCGGCCGTGCGTGGGTTCCAACGCGACGCGGCCTCGGCAGACCTCGACCGGCGCGGGGGCAGGCACGCGGCCGAGTGTGCTGGGGCCCCGGGATCCCTCGGACGAGCGCGTGTCCCTGGGCGGCCTTGAGCGAGTCGCATGGCACGGACCATGTCCTTGGCAGCGACGAGTCTCTGGCGAGAGACGGGGCTCTCGCCGAGGGCGTGGCGGCGAACGGAGACCGGCGGCGCGAGCAGAATCTAGCCCGACCAGCGGCAAGGAAGTTCCGTGAAACTTCTCTCCCGCGCGAAACTTTTTGGGACGAGGATAGGAGCATGTATCGGCCGCGGAGATATACACGTTCCTTGCCGGTGTTTTGGAGTTCCAAAGATTGGGGACGTGGTATTGGAGATACTTGTTGGGGGAGAGGTTTTCTCTTTTTTTCCCAAAAAAACAGGATTGGGAGATGGTTTAGGGTACTGTTGGAGATGCTCGGTCCATGTATTGGTCACTACAGTAACATTATATTTCAGATGAAAGATGCATTTTGCATTCAATATTCTTCAATAATGTGTTTGTGGAGCTGATGCATTAGGGACTACTCTCTCTGTTTCTTTTTAACCGCCGTTCTCATTTCTCGAGAAGTCAAATGTATTCAGTTTTAATATACATGTTTATCTTGGCTGCTCAAACCTGGTGCTTGAAGATGATTCTGGTTTCTTGATTATATATGAAACTAGACGATGATTCTGGTTTCTTGATTATATATGAAACTAGAAGTATACCTCACATGTTGCCGTAGAATTTTATTAAAAATAAATCTATTGTATACATAGTATTCATATAGGTATTCTGTATAATGTGTGTGTATATGAAATTTGACTTGCATGTTATTTTATTATATTAGATGTGATAAAAAAAATCAGCAAACTAATATAATAAAAGAAAACTAATAAAATATTTGATTACATTGTAGAGGAGTGGGTGATGAAACAAATAGTGTATATAGATGACCTGTATGTTAATAGATCAAATATTTAAAGTATTTTTTTATGTTAGAGATGAACATGCATATTTTTTTTAATTAATAAGAGATGACGTGGACTTAGTGGAGAATAATGTGAACACGTTGTATCAAGAGATAAAACATTTAGTGATGTCACTTAGTGAATGTTATGGACACCTTACATGAATAGAGAAATCATATAGTGACATTTAACTTTATAAGAGTTATAGATAAAATAACTCTAATAATTCTCTAAACTTATGAAAAGACCCCACAATTTACATTCCAATCAAACCGATGAAAAGCAAGAGATAGAAATGAGAATGGGTTTTAGAGGAGCACCCTTAGAATAATGACTAAGGTTGGGAGGTGCATTATTGGTCATTGGATGGCCCTCATGCAACTCCTCCAAGCCGCCACCGAACTAGAGAAAGATAATGAACAAATACTCTCCATTTTGTAGAGAGCTTCTGTCACCTCAACTTTTTGACATGCACTATTTACGGGAGCCTTTTCTCTCTCTCATCTCTCCTCGCTTAGCCCGAGGGAGCAAGGGAAGCTATTCTCTTTTTGCTTCTCCTGCTCCAACTAGCTTTTTCAAAGGATACAGAACATTGAGAAAGAGCCCCTGTATATGAATAGTGAATGTGCAAAGAAGCTACAACCAATAAAAGTTTTACCAAAGTTAGGCCATAACGATATATACTAGCGTATCACGTGTAGCAGAAGTCACTACCGGAGACAGCATCTTTGCCTAGCGGCACGGGCGCTCGGCAAAGCCCTTATTCCACTCGGCGAAGGCTTTTGTTGAGCGCCCGCTCGGCAAACGGGCGCGGCAAAACTTTCGACGGGGAAAGGGTTTTTCCTAGTGCGCTTTTTTCGGGCGCTCGGCAAAAACTTTGCCGAGTGCCAAAAAAAACACTTGGCAAAATAAAAATACAAAAAGCTCGAAAATAATAGCAATTTTTTTTTAAAGGGGAGATGGGCCTAGTAGCCAAAGCTCAGCCATCTTTGGCTAGCTTTGATTTTTCCCACTTTTATTCAAAGTTTTTCCACAAATGCGACAAAGGTGGGATTCAAACCCACGCCCGTCCGCCGAGCACCCTCGAGCCACTACCACTGCAATACCTATTGATTTGTGCTTAGGATTCGTTTTAGTTATTCAAATATTGTACAAATCCGAGTGTAAATTATTTATTTGAGGTCCTAAACGAATTCAAACCAAAAAAGTTTTCAACTATAAAGTTTCATAACTTTTTGAGATCTACAATTTTGATTTAGGAAGTTTTTCCAACCAAGGTCATTTGAAAAATTTGAAAAACTGCTTTGCCGAGCGCCAAAAAGACACTCGGTGTCGATTCCGGCTAGATGGGCCGGAATTGACACGTGTTCGTCGACCGTTGGAGCTCCCGAGATGGCGTAGGGGGCTGCGGCTTCTCGCCGGGCGGCGGCGGCGGCAAAGACGAAAGCAGCTAGATGGAGAGGAGGAGCTGTTGGGGGGCGGTTGGGCGGTGGGGTAGCGGCGGGCGGCGCAGGTCGGGGGGCGGCGCGGGGGCGGCCGGGCGGCGGCGGTGAGGGAGGCGGGAGCTAAAAGCGATAGATATATTTTTATTGCTTGCTTATCCCTTAGAGATTACATGCCTCTTGCTTATATAGCCCGGCTAGTGGGACTTGTAATCTAAGCAATCTCTATAAGGTTTCCTTATACGATCGAATACCTTTTACAAGCATGTCCTATTTATTTATTTCCTAATAAGGGTCTCCCTTATAGATGAGATATCCCCTTGCACACCAAAAATTACTAAGATAATCCTAACTTGAAGACGAAGCAAACTCGGACTCGTACGAGAGAGAGGAGACGGCGGCAAAGGGCGCCGGCCCCCCTTTGCGCGCAAGACGCCCTGGCCCCCTCTCGGGCGGCGGCCGGCGCGTAGGGGCCCAATTAGCCTGTCCCGGGCTGGCCCAATTCGGATCATGACATTTCCCCACGTTCGACGAGGCGCGTCCACGTGCCGCCCAACCCACTAGGTGGTGGCGAGGGGCACGTTGATCGGGGAAGTGACAACCTGTGCCCGGAAGTAGAGGACGAGAGGGCCGCACTTGTCGTTGTCGCCGTTGCGATATGCCGGGCGCCCTTGTCGGAGAAGGAGAAGTCGAGGTGGAGGTCGCCAAGTAGATGCTGAACTTGAAGCTCAGCGGGGGCTGCACAAAGGAACGTTCCGCCCATGCACGATGCATGACGGAGGCGCTGAGGGTGCCCGACAGCTCGATCATCTGGCGAGTCGGAGGAGGAGACGTGTAGGTGTAAGTCGTCGGCACTGTCACCTTTGCATGGAGCTGCCTGCAGTAGACGTGTCGAAGTGACGTAGGCGGCGACGAGGTGAAGTCGAGGAGGCAACCGTAGAGGAGGTCGCTGGGCGTGCTGACGGATGGCCCCGGCTGCATCTCCTTTGTCCACGGTGCGCCAACCGTGACGTTGTCGATGCGGAAGAAGACGTCGCCGTTGTTGTCGAAGAGTAGGACGGTGGCGCCCTCGACCCTGACGTCAGGGGTCGCCTGTAGTAGGAGGACGCTTGCTGGGAACACCTGATCCTCCCGAGGGCGGTTGGGGATGTGGAAGCCCACTGCTACGCCATGCAGCGGGACGTTCTCCCCCAGCAGGAAGTCCTGGAGAAGCTCTGAAGGAGCGGGGATGTAATAGCGGTGGAAGTACCTCACGATGCCGTAGTGAAGGCTCCACTCTGGTGCGGTAGCCCGCAACTCGATGGCGTTGGCGATGATCCCGAGCTCCTTGTTGGTCGTCGTGCCCAAGTGCAGCTCAGCAATCATAATCGTTCGCCGCGCCCGTCGATGTCGTCCATGGCGAAGCAAGGCGCTCTTTGTCTGGCCCCGCGGTCAACCAGGGCAGCTGCTATGTCGCCGTCCATGTCGCTGGGTAGGCGCGGTGGTCGGCCGTGGCGGGCCGGTGCCGGCGCCCTCGTTGTCGTCGTCCGGCCGTCGTCGTTGTAGCGGCGGGCAAGGTCGATGGCCTCCTCCATCGGCCAGGCTCGAACCACTCAGTGTCGTGCGCGGTGTCTCCCGCAGGCCTCCCACGAAGAGGCTGACACGGTGGCGCTGTCCCTCGAGTTCCATGCGTATTGCATAGTTCTCGAAGGCGTTGATGTAGTCGTCCAGCTTGCCTCCCTAGGAAGTGTTGATATTTCTTACACGATCCCAATTAGGAAGGCGAAAAAGAAATATATATGGGATATCTATCTAATCATGTTAGCTTGGATATGGGATTAACCTCATGATCCAACAAAGCGGAGTTAGGCGGTGTTAGTAGTGGGATGTAAACTTAGCACAATTATCCATAGTCGAATTAATCTCATCGGGATATGTACTCAAGGTATACCACTCATTTCTAGGCATTATACCTACGTACTAGTCTGTCACCCTAGCAATAACGCTCAAAGAAATGCGAGGCATGGTATTTGTTGATAGGCCTTGATAAAAGAATGAACATGATATCTGCAAGCGCACAGATAGAAATACCAATTGTAGCACTTCACCGGGAGTAATCCGGGTATCGTATTTATATTTTACCACAGGGAAGGGAGTCTATGGAAAGTAGAGAGAAAGGATATCTAATGATTTATATTGTGATTTATTTATGAGATCCACTTACAGTTGTACAATGCAGAGTAGCCATATGCATCTAACATTACTCAACAGGATAAGTCACAGGATAAAGATAAATATATAAATGATAAATACCCAAGTCTAAGATCATCATAAGCCACTAGTATCATACGAGCTATTAGCATGTTATAGAAAGAATAGAATGAATATTCCTAAGATACTCCTAATCATATATGTCAAATGAATACTACAATTAGTGCAATACATCTAGCTATCATGGCAAGGTTGGATTACTTCTACACATGGCAAGCATTACCAATAACAACCAAGGGACGAAACTTGATCATTACCGTAATAATAAACTCGACTAGTCCTACATTCGGAAGGTGGATTCCAAAGGACTCAACAGGATTTGTCACTCCCGCTGCGATCTACCACACGGCCCGAGAATGTAGGGTGCAATTGCAGATAAACGTTGTATAAACACCACGTTTACACATTGCTTATCACCCACATAGTGATCATCTATATGGATGCTATACAATTCCATGTATAAAATATAAAGCAATCTTACTAAACTAAACATATAATCATAGCAAGCATAAACACACATCAATAAGAATATAATAATTATAAAGATCAAAGCCATAACAATTGTATTCTAAATATAATAGTACTTACGGATCGAATACAAGAGAGAAGTCTCCGAACGATGATCCTTGCTACTTCTTGACTATCGGGAACTCAAGATGAACTTGATCTTCAACTAGAACTAGCTAGATAGCTAACTACTTCTAGTATGAACTAGGGCTTAGGTCTAGACTTGCTGGACTAGATGGGTATGAGTTGATAATGAATATGATTATAAAATTCGTTATAGCCCTGGGTCATTTGGTCTTCTTATATAGTACTTGGCGATGAATGTGAACCCTTGGATCAAACCGACCTTCAACAACGGTGTAGATACAACCTCAAAGTCGGTAGTAAACCGACCTAGAAAGGAGAGGCCGACAGGGGTGACCCCTTTGGCGGCCGGCCTATGTGGCATGCTTGGCGGCGCCCAGTGGAGTGCCACCTTGGCATCCAGTCTTTTTCTACGGTGTCCTCACGGTATCTTCTAGAATGTTTTAGTCCACTTTTCGGGTTGAGTTACTTCACGGTCAAGTCTTGTCATCATATGTCTTGTATATTAGGAACTTTCTCCATTCTTCTCAAAGCATTTATCTATCAAGTCCCCGGAAAGTCACGAGAATACCAAAACTCGTGGAATTATGTTAGTTAGACCCCTAGACTTATGTTTGGTCTTTAACTTGAGCCCTTATTTCATGTTATTTAACTTGTAATATTATGCTATAACAGGTGTCAACGGGAAGGTGGCGCGTACGCCCGAAGTGTCGAGGTAGGCGGGGACCGAAGTGATGGCGTAGGGCGGTGAGTGAACTCGTCCCACTCGATCGGGGACTTTTTCTTGGACAGATCCATGAACCGCACTGCAGCAATACCGGTGAGGTGGAAGGCGGCGTAACTCACGTAGTTAAAATTTGGGTCGATCTCCAAGTTAATTTGGAAGAAGAGCTCCGGCTTGCGAATCCAGAGGTCGGGGTCATGGTGCCGTCGTACTCCTAGACTTGTAGACGTGTCACGTAGGGGGTAGTGCGTGATGCCGCGGGTGGCGCGTCCAGGGGCGCCTCGGGTGGCGCCGGGGCGGGGGCGCCGCGGGTGACGCCGTCTCTGCGGAGAATCCTGCCTTGATCGCGGGTTTCGTGGAGAGGAGAGGGCGGCCGGTGCTGCGGTGTCGTCGAGGATGACGTCGATGACGGCCGGTGCATCACCTGGAACGCCATCGCTCCTCCTCCACTGGAGGATAGCAAGGTCGGAGCCGTCGACGGGGTCCGCGGTAGGGAGGGGGGCGGCCGGGCTGCGCTGGGCCCGGCCCCTGTGCCCGGTGGCGACGGCAGTCGGCCGGGCTGTCCTCCAGCGTGGTCGTCGTGCTCGGTGTAGTCCTGGAGGTGATGCAGACGTACTCCATGCGACGTAGACGCGTCTCCATGTCGTCGAAGCGGCGGCTGATCTTGACGCAGTTGTCGTCGAGGAGCTTCTTCAGCGCTGCGGTGAACTCCCTCATCTCGGAAGCCATGGGTGGTGGGAATCGTCCTGGTCTCCGGATACCAGCTGTCAGATTCCGGCTAGATTGGGCCGGAATTGACACGTGTTCGTCGACCGTTGGAGCTCCTGAGATGGCGTAGGGGGCTGCAGCTTCTCGCCGGCGGCGACGAGCGGCAAAGCACGAGCAACTAGATGGAGAGGAGGAGCCGTTGGGGAGGGGGCGGCCGGCGGGGGCGCGGCGCCGGCCGGTGGCGCGGCGGCGGGCGGGGCGGCGAGCGGCTGGCGCGGTGGTGGCGGTGGGGAGGCGAGGGAGCCGAAAGCGATAGATATATTTTTATTGCTTGCTTATCCCCTAGAGATTACATGCCTCTTGCTTATATAGCCCGGCTAGTGAGACTTGTAATCTAAGCAATCTCTGTAAGGTTTCCTTATACGATCGAATACCTTTTACAAGCATGTCCTATTTATTTATTTCCTAATAAGGGTCTCCCTTATAGATGAGATATCCCCTTGCACACCAAAAATTCCTAAGATAATCCTAACTTGAAGGCGAAGCAAACTTCGGACTCGACGAGAGAGAGGAGACGGCGGCGGCAAGGGGCGCCGGCTCCCCCTTGTAGCGCCCCCAGCCCCCTCTCGGCCGGCGGCCGTCGCGTTAGGCCCAATTAGCCTGTCCCGAGCTGGCCCAATTACGGATCATGACACTTTCGGCAAAGAGGGTCTTTTGCCGAAAGTGCCTTCATTTCAGCACTTTCGGCAAAAGGCTCTTTGCCGAAGCGTCTTTCTGGCCTTCGATAAACATAATTTTTTTGGATTTTTGTGCCCAAATTTTTTTGAGGCATTGTTATTTACTTGTAACAACATATCCAAAATTTGAACTTTTTTGGCACTTTTGCTATTTTTTAGACTTTATCTCTTTTATTTGAATTATTTTTCAAAACTCAAATTTGAACTACAAGTCATTGGAATAAGTGGAAAAGGTGAATGGAAAAATTATATTCGTGTTATGGAGTCTAATGTGAGACCTCATCCGGGGCTAACACATGAAATATCATCATCTTGTCCACGAAACACGACCATTTACTTGCGGGTGCATTGTTTTTAAATTCTAAAAAAATCAAGCGAAGTCAACAAAATCATGAAACTTGTCAAGTTATCGTTATATCGTATGTGTAGTCCATGATAAAAATTTGAGAAGGTTTCGTGCACAGTTTCATATACAATTGCAAAACCCCTAACATCTCCGCATGTTAGAGCAAGTATGGGAGATGTCTTGGCTGGCTGCACGTAATTGAAGCCGTGCACGAAACCTTCTCAATTTTTATCATAGCCTACACATATGATATAACGACATCTGGACGAAGTTTCGTGATTTTTTTTTGACTTCGTTTGGTTTTTTTTAGAATTTAAAACAATGCACCTGCAAGCAAATGGTCATGTTTTGTGAACAAGACGATGATATTTCTAGTGTTAGCCCTAGATGAGGTCTCACATTAGACTCAATAACATGAATAATATTTTTCCATTCACTTTTTCCACTTATTCCAATGACTTGCAGTTCAAATTTGCATTTTGAAAAATAATTCAAATAAAAGAGATAAGGTCTAAAAAATACCAAAAAGTGTCAAAAAAATTCAAATTTTGAATATGTTGTTACAAGTATTGTAGCAAGGCCTCAGAAAAAAATTTGGGCACAAAAATCCAAAAAATAAAATAAAATTATGTTTGTCGAAATACAGAAAGGCGCCGCCAAAAGAGCCTATTTGCCGAGCGCAAAAGATGGGGCGCTCGGCAAAGTGAGGCTCTTTGCCGAAAGCACGATAGTTCACCGCGTCGGCGCTCGGCAAAGCGGCACTGTTGCCGAGCGCCGTGATTCGCGGCGTTTTCCTTGTGGCGCTCGGCAGCGCAGGCCGGCCCGTAGTGAGTTGTGAGCCGTAGCAGATATTTAACTTATGATATAGAGGAGTTTCAAGCTGTGACCAATAGTAATCCATGGAATGACACCCCATTAACGAGCTCGTAGCTTTTCTTCTCATGTGGAAAGACATCCACAATGTTGGTTTTGTTGCCCATATATCCACATGAGGTAGGAAGATGACAATGCCCTTCTTTTGTTAACCTAACATCGCAGTAGTGATATAGGATGGTGTAACGTAGTGAGCTCGTCATCACCGCATATTCATAGGCCAGGCTGCTTGAATCAGAGAATAGCCCTCGAAAGCCTCCGTTGGCTATGATCACGGGAGGGTTGTTTGCAAATAAAGGAATGATAAGATGAAATTAATCCTTACTGCAATTTGAAAAAGCAAGCCTGGCACAGGGGTGTAGTGTGCATGCTCTTAATTGTTGAGACCACATACAAAATATACCATTCAGACTGTTCCAACCCGTCCAAAATTTTTCTTTAAGAGCATGTGCTCCTATATGCATCATCATTGGATACACACTGAGATGTGTGTGCAACGGGTCTCTCTCCTGCTCCACACGTACGTATCCCCATGTGCATCTAGCAGTTTGTGCATGCACACAGGGGCACATGCTCTTAAGGTCAAAAATAATTTCTTCTAGAGACTAATGGCCAACCACACCAAAGATGAGCTATCAAGGGAAGAAATGGGACGTAGTAATAATATATAGTTGGTTGAAAGGCAGAGGCCCAATGGACCAGCCCATGGCCTGACTTTTGACCTGACCTAGGCATGGTCCAATGGCGTCGCCCTGTTGGCTTGATGAAAGGGTCATTCTATGTTCTTTTGAAAAATAGTAAAAATTATAAAAGTTTCATCTAGAATTAATTAAACTAAACGACCAACAAATAATTTAAATCCAAGCATATAATCCACAAATAGCAAAATGTTGATATTGACTTTGCACTTGATGATTAGTGCTTTGTTTTTGACAGTGTATATATGCATGACATAGTACCGGTCAGCACCATACATGGTGATTGGTATGGAGGTCGTCAATTCGAGAACAATAGAGTTGTTTTCGTTTTTGTTTGACACGGTTCACTTTTTGGGATGCGTTTTTTTTTTTTTGAAAAGTCAATGCTTAAAATATGGCCATCACTGTTAGCTAGCACATAGGAAACAATAGAGATGTATATAAGGTAAATTGACTTTCTAATGAAGAATCTGTATATCGCTAAATGTGTCAAAATTCATTATAATTCTCGAGAAATTAGTTTCAATCTCACATTTCGGCAGGACAAGTTCATAAGAGTGATAATTGAATGCACTCAGCCGGTTGCATTGGAGCAAGCTTGCCAGTACTTGATCAAAGCAAAATTGGTTAGAACCAGTTGTGGCAATTGTTAGATATGTATCACAATGTATGCTGCATTCGAGAAAATAATAAAATTGAGACATGCTTTACTCAAGTAGATCGATTGTTCCAATGTTAGAGGGAATCTGTATTGTCCTAAACATTGATCCATATGTTGTATGATGTATGCCATGAAGTGTTTTCACTTATTTTCAAACAATACTGAAATACTTTTATGTTTTCGCAAAACAAAAGAAATACTTTTATGAGGGCTTCTTTTTTATATATAGAAAAAACTCGACCTTGGGGGTGTGTGTGTGTGTGCTGGGGGTGGGGGTTAAGACAGCCCACGTTATTTTGCTAAGAAGAAAATCTTCTCAAATATGGGCATCTCAAGAACTCTTCTTTATTTATTAAAATACAGAGGACCAAATTGACTGATAGCAAATTACAATATTCTAGGAAAGAGATGACTAATACCAACACAATGCGAAGTGACTAATTAAACCTTGATGGATATTTGTCCCACCTCGAAACAAGTGTATTCATTGGTTCTATTAGACTTACTGATGAAACCTTTGAAAAGGGTCGGTCGTAGACAGATCATGTACTTGTTCGTCAAGCGAGCCAAGCAATATCTTTGGAGATACTACAAAAATGAACTGTGCACCCCTTGAAGCCCTCTTTTTGACATTGAGCAGCCTACGTTGCCTTGCAATCCAATCTTTGCTATTGTCTCCATCCACTGACTCGAATCTCATAGAGTCCAACACTCGCGCATTTGATACAAAAAATTTGGCAAAGTTAACTTGTGACTTGCTGCCTTGATAGTTTGCCAGCACAATTTTCCTCAGACGAATATTTAGGGTGCCAATAAGTTTCCGGTATTTATGATACCATGCATTTTCCACAAAATCACTTGTTGCCTGAAAAAGTGGAATGAAGATAGACTATTGATCAATGGTGAAACATGCTTTAGAACAATCATAATAGTAAGCGACCAAAAATGCAGATGCACACTCTTTCATTGGAAATCACCTTGACATACAACTTCTCCAATCGGGGAAAGCACTTGAGTATGTCAATAACCGCATCCAAGGAAAGTTTGACATTTGATATAGCTAGAACCTTCACACTGTGTACCACAGTCGTCATGCTAACAGCGGTCAATCCCTGAGTTAAGCATGTAATTAAGACACCACACCGTGATCAAGAAAAGGTCCCTGATGAAGCAAAAATGATGTACCTGGAAAACTGTGGAGCTAAACTCAAGTTTGGGAGAATTCTCAAATAGTTCCCCCAAAACATTCAATCTTGGTGCAGAGATTATAGAGATGTCTATGTTCTGTCCATTAAAAAATAGCAATCTCTGCAGGCATGGTGCATCCACGACACGGAGCTGTTCTAGCTTGATATCTTTCAACCTAGAAATAAATCTCACACTCACACCGATGCTTCTAATGCTATGGGACACTATTTGCAGTCGAGGGAAGCCATGGTTGTCAAATAGCACCAAGCTTTGCAGGAGGGAACAGCCGGCGAGCAAGGCATGCAGAGAAGTCTCCGAGATGCCGACATCTGAAACGGTCAGCTGCTCGAGAAGAGGCAGGTGGAGCGCTTTGGCATTGATTCCATCAGGGAAGTCGAAGCCGTTGAACAGGGCGACACGAAGGGTGGATGAGAAGCGGTGCACTGTTGCTGGCAGTGGCTGCCGCAAACAAACGGTGCACTGGCGCTTACACTTAGAGCTCAAGTCGAGCTCCTGGAGTTTCTCTAGGGCGGGGGATCGGAGCCAGCCGTCCAGGGCGGCGGCGTTGTAGGGGTATAGGTAGCCGTAGCCTTCGTGGACGGAGAAGCGGCGTCCGGGGCCCCGGTGCGTGGACAGCACGTGTGAGATCCGGTTGACAGGGATGTATCTTTCAGGTTCATCGTGGCGCAGATCGAGGTTGAGAGGAGCGTTGTGCCAGATGTGGCTCCAGCGGGAGGAAAGGACCTGCGTGCGGGCACCGGCTTTGGTGGGGGTGGGGAGGAAGGAGACGATGTCGCCGAGGACGCCGTCGGGGAGCCGGAGGCTGCTGATCCGGTCGGCCAAGAGCTCTTCCTCTTCCATTCTCTTTTTCTTGGCTCTCGTGATCACCCGCATGGCCATGACGGGATGGGAGAAACGGAGAGGTATGGCGGCGGCCGGTGGACTCGGGAATACAATACGAAGCTGGATTGCTACGATGTTCCAATAATATGCACATAGGGCATTCTAGGCTGGGCCCACTGCATTCAGATATCTCGCAACCTCCACAGATCTTCTGTCCATTCAGTTTGATCAGAAAAAGATGTCGGCGATGAATGAAAGAATTTGGGGTGTAACGGGATGCCTCACAGGCTCACCCGGTTCCATGTTTATATAGCTCAGGGAACACCCCCCTGGCGGTGGGATTACAACAGAAGTCGGTTACAAGATATCCCTAGGATCTATACAAGATATGCCTTGGCATATAAGTTAGGATCTATCTATGACTTGCATTACAATCAACTAGAGTTACATATGGTTACGATATCCTATATCGTCTAACACCCCTCCTCAATCTCAGCCACATACAAGGTTGATATTGTGTCTAAACTGTTTCAACTTAACTCTAGGTAATGCTTTTGTAAATCCATCCACAACCTGATCATTGGTGTTGATGAAACGAATATCCAGCAGCTTATTGGCTACCCGTTCTCTGACAAAATGAAAATCAATTTCAATGTGCTTCGTCCTAGCGTGAAACACCGGATTAGCAGAGAGATAGGTAGCTCCAAGGTTATCACACCACAATCGTGCCGTTGGAGGATGAGGAACACTGAGTTCATTCAACAACTTCTGAACCCAAATCATCTCCGCAGTTGCATTAGCCAAGGACTTGTACTCCGCCTCAGTACTTGACCTAGAGACAGTCGGTTGCTTCCTAGCACTCCAGGAAACTAGATTGTTACCGAGATATACAGCGAAACCTCATGTTGAACGCCGATCGTCGACACACGCAGCCCAATCGGCATCTGAGAATGCGCTAACAGTCATAGACCTGGACACACCAATCTTGAGACCAAACTTGATGGTTCCCTTGACATACCGCAAGATCCTTTTCACAGCACTCCAGTGAGTTGTAGAGGGAGCATGCAAATACTGACACACCTTGTTCACTGCAAATGCTATATCAAGCCGGGTGAGAGTGAGGTATTGCAATGCACCAACTAAACTGCGATACCGTGTACTATCTTCAGCACCAAGTGGCGTCCCATCCAGCGCACTTATCTTCTCAGAGTTTGATAGAGGTGTATCAATCTCATTGCATCTGCTCATACCGGACCTGGTAAGGATATCAGTTGCATACCTTTCCTGTGACAGAAGGAGACCACCGTGCACCTTTTTCACTTCAATGCCCAAGAAGTAATGTAAGTCACCCAAATCCTTAAGAGCAAATTCTTTTTGCAAATCAGCAAGTAATGCTTGAGTAGCAGCAGGAGACGAGCTTGCTACAATGATATCGATCCACATACACAAGCACAAACACCTTGACACCCCCTTTACTGTAGTAGAACAGAGAAGTATCAGCTTTGGACGCATGAAACCCAAGAGCTTCCAACTTTGCACACAACCGAGCATACCACGCTCGTGGGGCCTGTTTGAGACCATACAATGCCTTGTCAAGCTTGCACACATAGCTGGGATGCATTTTATTCACGAAGCCAGGAGGTTGATACATATAAACTTCTTCATTCAAAATGCCATGCAGAAAAGCATTTTTAACATCAAGTTGCCGCAATGACCAACCTTGAGAAACAGCAATAGAGAGCACAAGCCGAATAGTAGCAGCTTTCACGACAGGGCTAAAAGTATCTTCATAATCGATGCCATACCTTTGCTTATACCCCTTTGCTACAAGCCGCGCTTTGTGACGATCAATTGAGCCATCAGCCTTTCTTTTAATTTTGTAGACCCATTTGCTCCCAATAATATTCTTGCCTTTGGGCTTAGGGACCAAGTGCCATGTTTCATTATGAAGCAACACATCAAATTCATCTTGCATAGCCGAACGCATGCGAGAATCACGAAGAGCGGCTTCAACGATGGCAGGCTCCTCACTGTCCTTGCTGGTGTTCATACACCACCTGACTGTACCATCGGTATACTGCTTAGGTTTAGAAATACCATGCTGCAGACGTGTAGTGGGACGCGGCGGTGGAGATCCGGAAGGAGCAGAGGCCACAGAGTCACCAGACACAACGGATTCAGAAGCAGCCGCAGCGGATCTGGTCTCCTGCGCTGCGGAGAGAGACCCGGCACCAGGATCATCGTGTGCGGCCACACGAGTCGTCGTAGGCAGACGTGTTGTCGCGGCAGGCGTAGAGAATCCGGGGCTCCCACCGGACAGGGCACCCGACAGCGGGTCCAACACGGATCCCGGACTGGATGCGGGAGGCGATCCGCCGCCATCTGCAGGCGAATCAGCCTGGGACGCCGCGCTGCCCCCTTCGGTGCCCCCCGACCGGGGACACATGAAATATGTCTGGAGTTCGGTACTGTGGTCACCGTTTGGCACCGGATTTTGATCAGCAACCTGTTCTGCATCAAAAGAACTTGCCCGAGGGCGATTAGTAGCAGGAGAAATCGTCGATTGGTCATGTACAGTTGCATCTCCAAATGATGAAAAGGAGTGACGAAGATGGTCAGGAAGGAGAAGAATCTCGGCTTGGAGACGTTTCCCGGCATTAGGACGTAATGTGGCAAATGGAAAGACGTGTTCATCGAACACAACATCTCGGGATATGTAGACTCGACCATCGGAAGGATCTAAACACTAAAAACCTTTATGGAGATTGCTGTACCCAATAAAGACACATTGCTTCGATCGAAATTGCAATTTGCGTGAATTATATGGCCTAAGGTTAGGCCAAACTGCGCACCCAAACGTGCGTAGAAAAGAGTAGTCTGGTTCTTTGCCTTGTAGCCGCCCTAAAGGAGAATCATGATTGATCACCTTAGAGGGAAGCCGATTAATGATGAATACTGCAGCAAGGAAAGCTTCATCCCAGAACTTAAGCGGCATAGATGAATGAGCAAGAAGTGTCAACCCAACATCGACTATGTGTCTATGCTTGCGTTCTGCAGCCCCGTTTTGTTGGTGTGCATGAGGACACGAAACTTGATGAGCAATGCCAATGCGTGTAAAGAATGAGTGCAAGCTTTGGTACTCCCCACCCCAGTCGGTTTGCATAGAACGAATCTTTCTATTGAATTGCCGTTCTACTAGCTGTTGGAAATCGCGGAAGCATTGGAAAACTTCAGATTTAAAACACAACAGATAAATCCATGTAAACTTGGAATAATCATCAATGAAGCTAACATAATATTGATAATGACCGACTGACTTTGGGGCAGGTCCCCATACATCTGAAAAGACGAGATCCAAAGGACCAGAAGACACGCTAGACGACTTTGGATAGGGTAACTGATGATGCTTGCCTTGCTGACAAGCATCGCACACATGACTCTTCTCGAAATCTTTAACAAAAGAAATTTTGTGGCGACTAAGAACTTGCTGAACTATGGTAGGAGAAGCATGTCCTAGTCTATGATGCCACAATGACTCAGTTGCCTTGACGCTGCCAAGGGCTTGTTTATTCTTGGATGAAGCGAATGTGGATGGCTTGAGGGGGTAGAGGCCGCCTTCGGATCTACCGTTGAGGATTGTTCTCCTCGTCTCCAGGTCCTTAATTGAAAAAGAATTAGGATAGAATTCAACAAAGGCATTATTGTCTCGAGTGAGACGATTAACAGAAACAAGGTTCTTAGATGCAACAGGAACATGGAGAACATGATTGAGATAAATGTTGCTAGAAGGAGACTGCAAAGTACAATGACCAATATGCGAGATCTCCATACCTGATCCGTTGGCGGCGTTTACATGATCACCACCATTGTACTTCTCCCGAGCGGTGAGCTTTTCCAGCTCGCTGGTGATGTGGTCGGTAGCACCACTGTCCATGTACCAATTGGTGTCCACACCATATGAAGATTGAGCCGAGGCAACAGATTTCTGCGGCGGCCCAGTGACGGTGGCGTCAAACCTCTTGAAGCATCGGTTTGCGGTATGACCTTCCTTGCCGCAGACTTGGCATATGACCCCGTGCAGGAAGTTGGGGCCTCTTGGACGTGCACCATCACGCCCTCCTTTGCCGCGGCCGAAGCCACCGCGGCCTCCTCCATTACGCCCACCACGAGGCGCACTGTTGAAGCCCCCACGGCCTCCTTTGGCGATGCTGTTCGCCGACGACTGGTGCCCACCGGCACCGTTCTGCAGCTCCATCCGCTGCTCGAAGCTGGTCAGCTGCGTAAAGAGCTCCCCCACAGATATGGGTTCGATCCTGGCAGTGACAGCCGACACCACCGGGTTGAAGTCGACATCGAGCCCGGTGAGGATGTAGGAGACCAACTCTTCATCTTCTAGCCTCCGTCCAGCCGAGGCCATATCATCTGCTAAACCTCTCATCTTGGTGAAGTATTCACTCATGGTAGAGGTACCTTTAGATGCAGTGGCGAGCGCCATGCGAGTGCTGATGAGGCGTGCGCGGCACTGGTTGGCGAAGATGTCTTCGATCGCCGCCCATGCAGTCGCCGCCATGACCTTGGTCGACACTTGGATGAGGATGTCGCGGCCAAGATTGGAGAGAAGATAGCTTAGGACCGTCTGGTCCTTGGCTACCCACTTGGCGAACTCCGGGTTCTCCACCGGTGGATCGTCCGCCTTAGCATCGCCCTTCGGAGGTAGATGCGTATCGGGTTTTGCCAGCGCCAGATCAAGGAAAGCAGCCAGCTGCGCTCCCTTCAGCGCAGATAGCACCTGGGCTTTCCAGAGGACATGATTGCTACGGGTGAGCTTCTTGCTTGGAGGGAGGAGGAAGACCCCGAGCGAGTTTGCGGCGGCGCCGGAGGAAGAAGCAGCGAAAGCCATGGATTTCCGTTAGGAATTTAGGCTCGTGATACCTTGAAAGAATTTGGGGTGTAACGGGATGCCTCACAGGCTCACCCAGTTCCATGTTTATATAGCTCAGGGAACACCCCCCTGGCGGTGGGATTACAACAGAAGTCGGTTACAAGATATCCCTAGGATCTGTACAAGATATGCCTTGGCATATAAGTTAGGATCTATCTATGACTTGCATTACAATCAACTAGAGTTACATATGGTTACGGTATCCTATATCGTCTAACAATGAATACTTCGATCATATAATCTGACGAAGGCATGCCGATGAATTAAAAGATGCTTTGTATTATTGGCCACGCTTGCTTAACTCTGCATCCCATTTCTTGTTCTTCAGAAGCTAAACAGTCTTTATCTTCAGAAGGAGAACAAGTGAAGTGATTGTTCTGTACTTAAATCCTTCAGTTATCTCCTACTTCAGGCAACAGCCCCCCTCTCGGTTCATCAGTCATCACCCCTTTCCCTTATTTTCTTGTCAGATTCTTGATAGCTCTCTGTATCCCAATTCTTGTAAGCTACTTATACGAAAAATAAGGCTAAATTTGACATGCAATTTGTGTTCCAACAGCAAGAATTGAGCTACCTTTTCAAAGTCTGAAAACAAGTTTATCACCAAGAGCACATTCAGATGCACTGCCACCAAGAAGTGCAGGAAGTTTGGAAAGCAGTATGATCGCCAACGTAGAAATTATTGGAACACAAATTGGCTTCAGCCGATATTGGCAAAGATATCTGTAATCCCGGTTCCCAACCCCCATTACTGGAACTGGGACTAAAGGTCTCGATTTTAAATAAAGGTGTCTTGAGTTTGGGCATTTTAATTAGTGCAAAGAGCACGGAAGGACTTTCAGTGGCATGGCTATTTCAGTACTAGAATGATAGCAGAAATGAAAAGGTAGCTCCTATACCATACATGAAGGAGATGACAATGTTTATACACCTACAAGCCTGCTGGCTGTCGAACAAAGCGGAATTTCCTATACCATACATGGTAGCCTATAGTGCACACTCTTTCTGATTTCAAAATTTACTGTTCAACACAGCTGAATTGCTTAATTTTTGCCGAAAAAAAAAAAAAAAAGAAAAATGACCATATTTACTTGTCTTGTCAGTGCGTATTTAGTATGCTTAGAGATATATCAAAACTCCTAACTACAAAACGAAAGAGACATCTAAGATCATCCATTGAGTCCGTTGAGTTCACGAGAGCCGACCCTCGCAAAGCTCCGTCCTCGGTATTGTTGGCGCCTCAGCGTGCGGCAGCGACCTAACGCCCCTTTTGCCGTCAACTCTACCGAGAGCGGGGTTAGGCGCTCAGTAGATTATGGTCACTCTACCGAGTGTCAGGTCCCGGCCCTCGGTGAACTATGTATGCCGAGAGCCCTTATTATGGCTCTCGATAAAATGACCTTTTTTTTGGAATTTGGCATCTAAATTTTTTTGTATGGTTTCTACAATGCATCATAGTTCACGTCCAAATTTGAGATTTTTTAAAACTCTTTAGTATATATTTTGATTTTATTTCATTTAATTGAATTTCTTTAATAAGTCAAATTTGAACTAGAAGCCATTCGAATAGAGGGGGGGGACATGAACGGAAAAATGATATTCATATTCGTGAGTACAATGTGAGGCCTCATCTAGGGATAGACCCAAAACTTTGAACATCTTGTTCACGGAACATGACCACCATTCACTTGCGGGTGAATAGTTTATAAATTATATAAAATGCAAAAATAAGTTGAAAAATCGTGAAACTTGTCAAGTTGTCGTGATATCGTATGTGGATGGCTGAAACCCAAGACATATATCACATGTGTTAGTAGCCGGTGGAGCGGTCGGTGGTCCCTTGGGAGGAGCCGGCGACGGAGGGCGACGAGGGGGGGGGAGGAGTATGATGATTTTGGAGGGTCCTCTAGTTCCAATGTGTACTTGCGAGATCTCGCGAGCCTCCCTCAGGTTTCCCACGTGGATCACCGTCCAATGATTTTCCCCGATGGGCAAGTGTAAGAAACTCTTGATATTATCACCAATTTTTAATTTGAACTTTTAAGAGAAACTAATCTTTTGTCCTACTCTCTTGGCGCAGGAACTGGGTGGTTTGGTCGGGTGGTTCCACACGCTCCCCCAACGTCATCCTTGGTCTCCTTGTCAGGAAGCACTTCTATGGCATCGTGACTTACAAAGGCAAGGACGAGCCGGCCTACACGTATGCCCACTATGAAGCCGCTCCAGACGCTGAGTACGGCAACGTGGCAGAGCACGTGAAGGCGGGCTTTTGGGTAAGTCTTCGTCGCACAAACTTTTTTGTGTATACATCGCATTTATTGGACTAATCCGAGCGAGTGACTAAGAATGTTTCACATTTCTATGCGAGTTTCTTCGACCCGACGGCGAGGATATGAAAATTTGGCGGACCGGGGTGTTCATCAAATCCTACAAAAAGCACATCGTCGACATGCATCACGAGGTTAAACACCAGTGCGTGATCACCTACTACGGGTCCGAGCGTGCGACAGCGGTCAAGGTATCGGACGCCAGAACGATGGAGCTGACCCGATAACACTACCTTGAGGTACATGGAAATAGTTAAAAGTTGATTCGTTTTGAGCTTATAATTTTGTTTCATCTAACCTTCTAATATGTCATGTAGACGATCCCCTATTGGTGGATCAACGATGTCCCGTCTTTGGGCGATGATCGTGGGCCGGTGGTTTACACGGGAGTTTCAACGAGAGGCATAACGCCTTACGGGGCGATGGGAGGTCCAAAGCACACCATTAAAGGCGGTTTGCAACATCACCGCATACAAAGAAAGATGGGTATGTGCATTCTTTTATCGATTGTAGCACTCAATTCTTCCTAGTTTCTAATCATCTCTTCTTTCTCACGGATGAAGGCACACCAGGCGGGGAGTGCAACGACTTTGGGGGCGTCTGCATGTCCCACAAAGGGCATGGCGGCGTCCGGCGTAACCTATAGCACGAACGACCCGCCCGAGGCGTACACTAACCCGAGCGTGCACCAAAAGATCGGCGACTACATGGAAGCGGCAAAGAAGGTTCGTGGGTCGACCGATCCGTTCGGTCGGGACATCGATCCATACATCGTAATGGTGGTGGGAGGAGGCAAGAAGCACGGGACGGTTGTGGATTGCCGACGGCTGCATCGGCAGACTCGGGCTAAGCCTCTCACAGATCCGAAAGCACGAGCACAAGCGTAGCCTGCCTATATGCCTGTTGGTATTTGTTATGTCCACGAAATATTGAAGATGAATAATCCGCAAGCGCCACGGATATCGTTGTAGCCTTCACCGGAGGGTTTTAAATATCGTATCCACGAGGGAAAGCGTGTGAGGGAGACTAAGATCTAATCTTAACCCCGAGTAGCACAAGACCTAAGAAGGTTAAAAGTATATACAAGAAATGGTGCTTTACATGACGTTTTTTAGTAGCGTTCTCAAAAATCATCACAGAATTATGCTATACGTGGACGGTTCATTCTGAAGGTGATGCAACTGTGATGACTAATTTTGTTTTGGTCATTGTTTGACGTTTTAATTTGGTCACAGATAAAATATCCAAACATGTTATTGATGTGGAAGCCCACGTTGCTCTACATGGACATGTATAATAAAAAAAAAAATAAGAATGGTCGGACGTTCCAAGAAACCATCAAAAGAATTCTATTGTCTCTCATGAGGTAAAATCAAATTAATTATAATACCGTAGGTGTTAGGGAATCATTAACAATAATCATCGATGGCTCAACAAAATCAATAAGAATTGTTTGACAGATTTTAGGTGAGAATCATTAACAATAATCATCGACGGTTGCCACAACTTTCGCATTCCTGAGATCCCGGGCTCATAGTAGATTAGTTCTTTGAATTAAGAGTATTTTTAGAAGATGCAAGCAGAGACAAAGATCTGAGCGTTCTATGTTTGGTATATAAATTAGTGAACTCTGTTTCTTATATAAATTAGTTAACTCTGTTGCTGGTTCAATGACATAGGCCTAGATTAGTTCTTTATGCTTAATACTAACCCAGATCCTCTGGTTCCCTTCACTGGATTGGCGCGTGGAGTCGACATAGGCTTGGCTCTGTTTGATAGCTTGGTAGAAACCTGACGTTGATGTATGCCTCCGGTTTTGCTTGTGCTCTCCAATTACATTGTCACCTGAATCTGTAATTTACAGTACTGCTAAATGTACTTCTGTTATGTTAACAAACTGATATGCTAAGTTCAGCTATGTTTTCTAATTCTAGACTATGCATTCTGTTTGTTCTTACCATAAAGACTAATTGTGTTTTCTTTGCAGGCGTCTGATGAGGCTATCTCTGAATTGCGGCATGGTGCTCATGGTGGCTATTTTTGGCAACAACGAATCATGAGTTATGAGTTGTTTGCCGTACAGGCCAACATCTTAGTTTTCTAGCTACTTGTGTGTAGCATGGTTATTGCCTTAGTATTGAAAAATTGTACAAGTACAATTGTTGATGGTTTCAATGAAAATGATGAGCAATGTTTTGTCAATTGTGAGCTTTGTTCTGGTTTACATGTTTCATGAGTGTCTTGATGTTTGACAAAGTTAATATTGATTGTATCGTTAATGTTCAGATGCGACACCAATTTGTGATGTTCTTTTTCGTCACAATGGTTTGGATATGGGCTCAGATATGGGCTGGTTATAGAGCGAGACAACTAAATCATGACGGACACAAATTCCAATCTATGACTTTCAGTTTTGGTACAACAAAATTATGACGTGAGATACATGACGGATTTCTTGACCATCATGGCATGTTAAGCGTGACGTATTTTTGAGTTTACGTGACCAAATCAACCGTCATGTAAAGCACCATTCCTTGTAGTACAAGACCTAAGAAGGTTAAAAGTATAGAGATGATTACTAAGATATCTAATCCTTACTCGTAGTAAACTTGCCTTCTCTTTGTTCTATCCGGGGACATCACATAGGGAGAAACACCAACAAAAGATGATTCATCTAGAGATAAATCCCACGAGTCCCTGCAGACGGGATGGGGAGTACAAAGGATCAACGACACCCTAACTAGTTGGTCATATCCAACTAGCGGGCTATCACGATCGCGATCTACCACCAATCCGAATATAGGATGAATCTAACGAGATACCCGAGCCTAAGCACCACGCTTACACTACGAATATTACCTTAACCTAATGCCTTAGATTAAAGTACTCAAAAGAGACCAGCAGATCGGAAGAACAATATAAACAATGATGCTTACTAAAAGAAGAAGTAGATTACCGAGTAACTCCAAGTGTAGGTTAACTTCCACCGAGGTACAAGTTGTAGAGGTAGCACCGACAGGCCAGGCACCTCCTCGGGTTCCTTCCCTCTCTCTATCTCTCTTATTCTAAAGACTAGATCTAATGAGATCTAATCCCTCTTGAATACTAGCTCATCTAGTTCTAGTTCTAGTCTAGACCTAGGGGAGACTCAGGGCCTCAGCTTATTGATAATGAATGATAATGAATTAGGGTTTCACCCAGGAGGCAGGAGGTCTCCTTATATAGACCTAGGCGATGCACGACAGCCCTTGGATCAAACCGACCTTGAGCAACGGTGTAGATCTCTTCTTAATGGCGGTTATGAACCGACCTAACAAGATGCTCACTCATAGGTGGGACGGAGGGCGGCCGCCCTAGAAGGTGGCGCTGACGCTGGGCCCCACGCCCGAGTGGGCCCCGGCTTGTGGGGTCGTGCCTTACGGTGTCTTGGAATGTTCTTACGTGGGTTTCAAGTTGGATTGCTTCACGGATACGTCTTTATGTCGTAGGGCTTGCAAACTCTTGGGCGTTTTTCTGTTTAATCCCTGAAAATATATAAATCACCAAAACTTGTGGAATTATGTCAGTAAAGCCTCTATACTATGTTGATATTCATTTTAAGCCCTTATTTCAGGTTTAAAAACCTATATATTTTATGCTATAAGAGATGTCAACAAGCTCCCCCAAGCTTACCCTTTGCTAGTCCCTAGCAAAGCCAAACTCAGCAATGGATCAGGAGTTGCTACAACGCTTTCACGCCTCAAAAGTACACATGCTTTCAAACAAATTTTCTCCTCCAGATTAGAATAAACCTTTTCATCTTTCAACTTACCCATATTACCTTTAACCATGGAGCTTATAGCCTTTTCTTGGGATCTTGGGCAATTGAAAGATAGAACAATCAAGTCAAGCACCATGTCTCGGACTCTTTGTTCAACCATCATTAGGAGTTTTTGCTACTTTTCAAAATAAAACTCAAAGTTCCTTTAGTATGACCCTTTCAAGTCTCTCATTTGTGGTATTTGTGGATCCTCACTAAGGCAATAACGTTGTGTTGCCTTTCTCTCATAATATATGGTATTTTTTGGACTAAGGCAAGTAGGACATTATGCCTTCTTCTCTCTCACCCTATATCTAGAGCTTATATGTGGAGTTCATAGGTGGGAGAAAACTAAATCTACTTACTAAGCATATATTGTAAGTTCAAGCAATGGATCCCAAGTCACGAGTCATACTTTGCATGTGCATGTGTATGGTGTAGTGGAATGAATATGGTGGTAGGTGTATGAGGCGAATGTAACGAATGCAATGAGGGGAAAGAGCCTGGTTCTACTTTAGCTCCTTGAAGAATCATCTCTCTTGAAACTTGGAAACACTTGAGAGAACTTGGGTTGCATATTCTTTCTTTCTTTCTTTCTTTCTTTCTTTCTTTTTTCATGGAGAGGCGGGCATCTAGTACCCATTGTTTTCATAGCGGACACTTGTCCATTTTTTTTAACTCTCCTTTATTCTCTTTTTTAGGGAGGTAGGCTCTACTCGCCCGTAGGACACTTGTCCATTTTTCATCTCCCCTTTCTTTTTTTCTCTTTTTTTTTTACTACAACCCAAATCTCTTTTGCAATAACTTTTGAGAGATAGACAAGAGTAATGGAGCTTTATAAGATTGTTGGCTGAATTGATGGGTGTAAGGAATATTTTTGGTTGTTCTCTCCTAGGATTGGAGTGGAACATTTTTGGTGGGTATATGATGGATACGTATGGTGGGTGTGTGTGGTGGATGCTTACTTCTAGGGTAGAGGTAGCATATATGCAAGTGGAATAGAGTGGGATGAGGTGGTATGAGGTGGAGTGTACGTGATCAGCAGAATGACAAGTTCCTAAGGATCGACAAAGATTGACCAAACTCAATGCAAAGCAAGCAAGCCTATATATATATCGAAAAGGGTTTTCCTATCTAAAGAGCATGTATATATGGCTGTGGTAGGAGGTTCAACACTCTGTCATACAAGAACTTATCATGTGCATTTTATAATTTTCAAAAGATAAATCTCCAGAAATCTAGTGTCACTAGGAGTAAGATAAATAGCGACTCAAACTTTCATATATCATATCCGTCAATCACCTAGACTTTAGAGCAAGCATTTGCTACACACACGAGGTTTAGTGTTTGAGCAAATCTCAAGTCAAAGCAGTTTTGCATTAAAGGCTCAAGAGAAAGTAAGCTTGAAAGCTAGGTACTTGAAAGGAATTACGACGGAGCAACTATTCATCATTTCCATGCATGAGAATTAGCTTTGAGTTTATTTTATTTTGGTGAGAAAAAGTAACCTTTGGTACACTCCTTCTATTTATTTATTCCCATATCTAAAGATCACACTAATATTATATATATATATAGCCTATACTTTTTATTTGGTTTTCTATGGTTATACATCTTTTTATTTATTTATTAATAAAGCAAACATATCTAGCTAATATTAAAACATAGGAAAGAGATACTTATCGAGATAACGGGGGTGCTCTTCCCAAGCTAGATTGGAATGTCGGGTTGATGATGTGGACGTTGAGGTAGACAATGATGAGGGTGTCATCCTATCATGTCTCTCTCCCTTTAAATCTGTTGAACTCAAATAGACAACAAAGCTAGTGGAGCAGATTAGGCGTTAGTGGTTGGCCACATAGGCTTCATGTGCCTAGAGACGGATCACGATTATTCTAAGCGAGAACTTCAGTAGGAAAATATTTTTGGAGTTTTATAAATTTATATGCATGCAAAGAACTATGATGCAAATGCAACTAGATGAATGCATAATTATTTTTATGCCACCACGGTGAATATCCTTATGGGTTGTTACACACCACAAGATTATTCACATGGGGCTTTAGAAATTTTCAATGCAATGCTAATGCGGAAATTTAAATATGCTAAAGGAAAATGATTATGCAATGCAAGGAAGTAAATATGGTATGCATTAAATATGGATAACTACCGATCTTACCTTTCGGCGAGGGTTGTGTTTTAAGTCCCCCGAACAAGACTACTTACCTTGTTAATTTCTTAAGTGTATCATCGATCTTGGTAGGTGCATCTCGAGATGGTGATTACAAGATGGTGTCACCCATGTTCTATTGCTGGTCCAACACTTCGAAGTGAAAATTTGATAGTGGGGGTTGGCGGCTTCTTGTTTTGTGTGCCTGCTTTGTGGTTTAGGACATTCACTTATAGAAATTTGGGGGAGTGACAAACTCCTCTGCATTTTTTGCTCGAAGCGTGTCCTGTTTTTTCAAAGACAAGGTAGAGATCAAGTGCATGGGCCCTGTTGGTGGGAAAACACCAACGAGAACCAAAAATTCATTCTTCTTTAAAACCTCGGGCACATTGAACAAGATGTATTTGATGTATTATATATTTTGATTAGTCCTAATTAGGGTGGCAAGGTCGAGAAGATGAAACATGAATGTTGTAATATTTTTTTTATATGATTGGGACTATGAGAAGAGAGTGGTGTTAGGAGCAACTTAACTAAACATGTTGAGCGGATCAAGCAAGGGTGTTACTCTAACATATTTGGTTCTTTATTTATGAACATGCCGCAATTAAGGGAAAGCTTATTTATTGACAACTTACCTCAAGATGTTACCTTTATTGTTGGAACATCTTTGGCACCTTAACAACTTGTGGTGGTCTTTTCCTTTTGCTAGAAGCTTTTCTTATTTGGCCTCTTATGTAGCTTCTTCCTAACTTGTCTTCTTCTTTTTTATTCCATAAAGTTCCTTTGTCCATGCACGCATCTTCCTTGTGAAAGATTTGTTGTATCTTGCTTCTTCTCTTTGTGAGTCCATCTTAGGACCTCCCCAAGCTTATTTGAGAGTTACTTTTCTACTGAGGTTAGTCCAACAAAATATACCGATGTCTACACAAGCAATTTTTAGTTCAATAACCAAACTAGACTCCATGTCTAATTCAATTAAGGAAGGCGTTCTAACCTAAGCACCATGCTTAATTTAAAAACCTTTGAAAACACGCTATACGTACTATAGCAAAGCATTCTCAAACCAAAGCATACTAGGGTAGACAAAGGGTAGCATGAAGGCATTTATAGAGAGTTACTCAAATAGAGATGAAGAACATATATTTTTTTTTTTTTAGCATGTCGTTAAGGTAGAGACAACCAAGTAGTGTAGCAACATGATAAGGGATGTTTCTATGCATGTGAATTAATGTTGCACAATGATTGGTTGGACATACCTTATATCGTCATCCTTCGTTCTTCTTGTTCCAAATCTGAAATGGTTAGTGACAAAAATACCGAAGGAATATTTCCTCATTTATATCTCTATGCTCATTTCACAAGGGTTTTATAGCAATAAGGTAAACACTCATGTTATTTCTTAAGAAATGCTTGTTTTAGGACAATAAGCTCGTCCTTGGGAAACCATTGAATTATGATTCATGATGATTAAGTGGCTTCCCTCCAACTTCAATCTGTCTCAAGATTCGGGATCGGAATATTTATGATAGATGAACACATCGACAACCACCCTTTCAAAATCTATAGGAGGAGAGAGAATAAGGGGGTCAAAGAACTTGCGCGTGATAAAGATAGAGAGACTAGGTGGTTCAGGAAGTTCATCATGTGAACATGGACTAGATGAAGTGTCTATGAAGCAGACTCTCATGCTTATCGATGTCATCTTCCTTCTCAAACTCCAAGGTTAATTTATCATGGTTATCGAAGGGGTTCCTTGGGTTGGTGTCTCTCAGGCTGATTTCATCTAAAATTTCATCCATCAACTCGATGGCTGTGACACATATGTTATTAACACTTTCAAGCCATTGTTGTTGGCCTTCTTGGTGGTCTTGATGATTCCTAGACATGGGTTGTTTTGGTGAATTTCTAGGATCGTCATGAGTCTCAAAGAAGTAGGGATATGTGGATTCATCGGGGTCAAGGATAGGTTCGAATAGGTCATCTTGTTTAGGCATAGAAGGGGAGAAGATAAGGTGGTCTTTTGGATAGCTTTGCTCTCCTTCTATGACATGATCGGACATGCCATCCTTGGGTTTCTCCCAATGTCTTTTAAAAGAATAAGCATGTTCAACAAGAGTCATCTCCTTAAAAGAATGAATTATAGTCACTTGGAGATCTCTTGTATGGATTTCTCCCATAATCTCTAAGGGTAGGTTCAAAAGGATCTTTCAAAGGTGGAATTTCTTCTTTCTTTGGGGGATTTTGGGATGTTGATGGTTCAGGGTGGATAGCTAAATTTTGGGATTGGAAGTGTTGTGAATTAGCTATCGTAATTTCCTCTTCTTCCTTTTTTCGGGAAAAGTACTAGGAGAGGTGGAGTATCCACTAAATCTGTCCACGAGAAGTCTTGCTTCTCTAAAAGGCAGATGGAGGAATGCGCCTCCGAAGCTGCATTAAGGTCATCTGCATCTTCCTTATTAAGACCTAAATAAAAATGTTGAAGAAAAGACTGGGTGCGGAATAGCAAGGTTTGGGCATGTAGTGGTAAGGACATTAAAACGTTCCCATGATGCAGCAAGAGACTCTTCTTTGTGTTGTTTAAAAGTTAGAATTTCTACTCGAAGGCGGGCCACTTTCGATAGGTGGGAAAGAATTTTAGATAAAAATTGGTGTACAAAGTTTCCCAATCTCCATTCACTTTCTCTACATTCAGGTAATACCACTGTTTAGCTTTTCCCATCAAAGAGTACGGAAAGAACTTCCAGCGTAAGGTATTATCGGATATGCCTTTTATTCGAAGACAATCCATAATTAGCTCAAACTCTCATAGGTGTGAATATGGGTTGGCCTCGCCCTCCCGAGAAGGCTAGTTTCGAACCAAGTTTATAAAGTCAAAAGGGCAGCTCATAGGACGATGTTAAGATAGGCTCGAAGATTGTGGCGTCCTAAAGCTTTCGCTTGTACATTGATGATATTTATAGATAGGCGTGGAATCCATAATGAAAAAAGAAAACAAAAGAATAAAAGGGATAAAAGAATAAAAGAATATGATACAAGGATAACGTAGATTCAAAGTCAACTCAAGAACGTTTCCAAAACAGCGGCGCCTTTAAAGCTTGTTGGTATTTGTTATGCCCACGAAATATTGAAGATGAATAATCCGCAAAGCGCACGGATACGTTGTAGCCTTCACCGGAGGGTTTTAAATATCGTATCCACGAGGGAAATGTGTGAGGGAGACTAAGATCTAATCTTAACCCAGAGTAGCACAAGACCTAAGAAGGTTAAAAGTATAGAGATGATTACTAAGATATCTAATCCTTACTCGTAGTAAACTTGCCTTCTACTGTTCTATCTGGGGACATCACATAGGGAGAAACACCAACAAAAGATGATTCATCTAGAGATAAATCCCACGAGTCCTGCAGACGGGATGGGGAGTACAAAGGATCAACGACACCCTAACTAGTTGGTCATATCCAACTAGCGGGCTATCACAGTCGCGATCTACCACCAATCCAGAATATAGGATGAATCTAACGAGATACCCGAGCCTAAGCACCACGCTTACACTACGAATATTACCTTAACCTAATGCCTTAGATTAAAGTACTCAAAAAGAGACCCGCATCGGAGAAGAACAATATAAACAATGATGCTTACTAAAAGAAGAAGTAGATTACGAGTAACTCCAAGTGTAGGTTAACTTCCACCGAGGTACAAGTTGTAGAGGTAGCACCGACAGCTCAAGCACCTCCTCAGGTTCCTTCCCTCTCTCTATCTCTCTTATTCTAAAGACTAGATCTAATGAGATCTAATCCCTCTTGAATACTAGCTCATCTAGTTCTAGTTTTAGTCTAGACCTAGGGGGAGACTCAGGGCCTCAGCCTATTGATAATGAATGATAATGAATTAGGGTTTCACCCAGGGGCAGGGGGTCTCCTTATATAGCCCTAGGCGATGCACGACAGCCCTTGGATCAAACCGACCTTGAGCAACGGTATAGATCTCTTCTTAATGGCGGCTATGAACCGACCTAACAAGATGCTCACTCACAGGTGGGACCAGAGGGCGTGAAGATCTCTTGTTTGGTTTTGGCTAATTAGTGACACCTAAGGACTAATCTCTCAATGCTAAGTGTTTGACATGATTGGAGATTGGTCGGGCCGGAGTTGGTGCATTGTGATCATGGAGGATGGATCAAGGTGATCCAAAAGATGATCAAGCATGCAACTCGGTGGAGTTCCGGAAATCAAAGGTCCCAAGGCAAAGGTATAACCATAGGGCTTTTGATTTCACACCCAAGACACCATAGAGGGTGTGGGTGGTTATAGGATCGATAAGCCGTACTATAAGGAGGGGAAAACTTTCGTACATATCGATCCTCACGTGCCTTTAGGTTCAAGTCTCATATGCATGCATTCTAACCTAAAAAGCTAACTCCGCACTTGTCGAAAATGGTTTTGAAAATCCGACACATGGTGTCGAGGTGTTCTTCGACGTGTCGGCAACAAGAAACAAGTGGCGGAAGTCGGTTTGGAGCAAAAGGCGAAGGAACGGCGACGAAACGACGAAGATTTCGCAAACTCGGGCGTGACCGACGCACCGGCCGAAGCTGGCCAAAAAAGTGACCGGACGGTCCGGTCAGTGCGTCTGGCAGAGAGCATGTTTCGGGCTCGGGCGTCGACGGGTGACCGGACGCACCGACCGGAAGCTGGACCGGATCCGCGACCGGACGCACTCGAGCAGGGGGTGGTGGCCGGTTTGGGTTTGTCGGTTGTGGCCGGACCCACCGGCCAGGACTCACTGGTGAGTCCGGTCGGTCGCGGTCGGCCAGCCGAAAGTGCGTTTTTTTTCACCCTTTCCACCACATTTCGTGGTGTGGCCTATATATACCCCCATGGTCGTCACTTGCTCTCTCTCTTGGTCATTTTGAATCACTCCTAACATCTTTGAGCAAGCAAGCAAGCCTCCCTCATCTCTCATTCTTGATTTGAGCTTCATTCTTGAGAGAAGAGTTGATCCAAGTGCATTGCATCGAAGTTCTTGCATCTAGAGGCACTTGGGGATCGTTGTAGAGACGGTGGATTTCCGTTTCTCTTGGAGGCACCGCTCCTAACCGGCTTGGTGAAGTGGTGGAGTTGTTGGCAAGAGAAGGTGATTGTTCTTGGCCACCTCCGGTTGATTTGTGAGAGGATTACGCACTCCTCGTCCGGGAAGACAAAGTGCAAGGAATACATTGCTCGTGCTTTGGGTATCACACTTGTCGAAAGTGGTGTGTTGAGGCTAGCAAGGGCACCGCCTAGCTCAAACACCATCCTTGTGTTGGTCGGCACTGTAGGAGACTAGCTTGTCGGTGTACAAGTGAACTCCAGGGTGAACAAATCAACTTGTTCATTGTCTTCGTGTGTGGATCATCACCATCGAGTGGTTGATTGTTCATCTACATCCCGGTGATTGGTTCATAGCCTCTTCAAGTTGGTATAACAAGTTTCTCTCACTTACATTACCTTCCTAGTTTACCTTGTGTAGAGAGCTAGCACTTGCTTGTGTAGGTTGTTCTTGCTAGCATAAGGATCATATTAGGATTGCTCATTAGCTAGAGTAGTGACATAGACTTTGTGTGGACTAGAGATCATAGAATTATTTAGTCTTGTCACTAGAAGGCTTGCAAGACCACTAGAGCTAGTGCAAACCGCATTTCGCCGTGTTTTATACTAATCGGTTTGTTTAGTTGAACTTGTAGAAAATTTTTATAGGCTATTCACCCCCCCCCCTCTAGCCATCTAGGACCTTACAAGTGGTATCAGAGCCGTGGTCACCATATTTGAAGGCTTAACAACTTTGGTGTGATAGTATGGCAAATATTGTGTTCAACCATGTTGGGGGAAAGCCTCCTTTCTTTGATGGGTCAAGAATTTTGACTATTGGAAGAGATGCATGAGAATGTACTTGGGATCAATCAATGACCAAGTATGGGAAGTGACCGAGAAGGATTATGTCATCCTTGATCCTACCAACCTCACTCCCACCGACAAGTCCAACAAGCGATGCAACACTATGGCATTGAACACATTGTACAATGGCATGGATGTTAAGGTGTTTGAGGGCATCAAAGACCTTGAGAAGGCAAGTGAGGTTTGGGAGAAGCTTTGTGAGACCTATGAGGGCACCAAAGTTGTGAAAAGTGCCAAATTGTATGTTCTCAAGAGTGAATTTGAGAATTTCAAGATGAAGAAGGATGAGAGCATCCCAGGAGACATTCCATAGGCTCCAAGTGATTGTCAATGATCTCAAATCATTGGGAGTGAAGACTTTGGATAGAGACTTTGGGCACAAATTCTTGATGTGTATGCCCAAGAGATTTGCTATGTTGAGGAAGATTCTCTTTAGAGGTGCATTGGACACAATGACACCTAGTGACTTGCTTTGTGAGGTGCTAACCGATGAGCAAGTTGATGGCATGGAAGATGAAGTGGAGAAGAAAGATGACAAGAACAAGAAGGTTGTGGCATTCAAGGCCGCCACCACCTCATCCAAGGCCAAGGGCAAGTCCAAGGTTCAAGAAGAAGATGATGAGGAAGTCAACCTTGAGAAGATTGATCAAGAGTTTGCTATGTTCGTGAAGAAGTTTAGCAAGGTCTTGAAGAGCAAGAAGTTTGGGCAAGGCTCTAGAAGAAGAAATGATTCATCCAAGAGCAATGAAGAGTCAAGAAAGTGCTTTGAGTGTGATAGCCCTTATCACATCCTTGTCGATTGCCCAATCAAGAAAGAAAAGGAAAAGATGAAGGCATACAAGAGTGGCAAGACAAACAAGAAGAGCAAGACCATGACATTCAAGAAGACAAATGATGGTGCTTTTGTTTGTTCTTGGGATAGTGATGGTTCATCCGATGAAGAGGAAGAGAAGCCCAAGGCAATGAGTGCAATTGGGCAACACAAGACATCATCTCTCTTCGGCTCATCACCGTCATGTTTCATGGCTAAGGCCACTAAGGTATCATTGCATGAGCATGAAGAACTAAATGATAATGAAGTAAAATATGATAGTGATGAAGATGATGATGATGATGAACCCACTAGAGATGACCTTTTAGAAATGCTTAAGCAAACTCATATCATGCTTAAGACTAAGGACAAGGAATGTAAAGCTTTGCAAAAGAGTGTAAAAACTCTTGAGCAAAACTTTAGGGAGCTAGAGGCCACCCATAAGGGTCTAAAGGAAGACCATGGGGAATTGAAGCTAGCTCATACAAGGCTTTAAAAAGCCCATGCCTTGCTCTTAGAGAAGAATGATAGAGCTTGCTCAATCATCAAGAAGGATGTTGGTTCAACATGTGACATCATAGATGAAACCATTGTGGTTGATGTTGAAGAACCATCCATTCCTTCCACATCCACACCAACCCACTCAAGCTCTACTAATAGTGATGGATGAGCTCACCCACTCCTTGAGAAAGGCTTATGGTGGGGATGCTCGCTTGCTAAAGTGCTTGGGTAGCCAAAGGTTTTCCCTTAACAAGAAAGGCTTAGGCTATGTCCCCAAGAAAGGCAAGAAGGCCTTTGCTACACCAAAGCTTAGCTTTGTGAAGAGCAATGCCATTGTTGGCCCAAAGAAGAAGGCAATTTGGGTACCAAAGGCTTTGGTTGCTAACCTCCAAGGACCCAAAGGCAAATGGGTACATAAATCTTATTGATTTTCTTGTAGGTGAATTACAAGATTGGGGGTAACCATTGGATTCTTGATAGTGGGTGCACTCAACATATGACCGGTGATGCAAGAAAGTTCAACATTATTGATTCAACTCAAAGGAATGGCAAGCCTATTACATTTGGTGATAGCAAGAATGGCAAGATACAAAGGCATAGGCAAGATTGAAATAACCAATGATTTGACCTTATCAAATGTGGCACTTGTGGATATATTGAAGTACAATTTGCTTTCGGTGGCACAAATTTGTGATCTTGGTTACAAGTGCATCTTTGGTGAAGATAGTGTTGAGATTGTGAATACAAAAGATTCAAGCTTGATCTTAAAGGGAATAAGATTTGACAACCTCTACCTTGTGGATTTTGGTGCTAGTGAGACTCAAATTAGTACATGCTTGATATCTCAATCTAGCATGGGTTGGCTATGGCATAGAAGGCTTGGTCATGTTGGCATGAAGCAACTCAACAAGTTAGTGACACATGATCTAGTGAGAGGCTTGAAGGATGTTCACTTTGACAAAGACAAGCTATGTAGTGCATGTTAAGCCGGCAAGCAAGTTGCCAACACTCATCCAAAGAAGAGCTTCATGAGTACTTGCAAGGCATTTGACTTGATCCATATTGACTTGTTTGGCCCAACCGCATACACAAGTATTGGTGGCAACAAGTATGGATTTGTGATTGTGGATGACTATACAAGATTCACTTGGGTGTTCTTTCTCAATGACAAGAGTGATGTGTATTCATTGTTCAAGACATTTCTCAAGAGGGTACACAATGAATTTGATATCATAGTCAAGAAAGTGAGAAGTGATAATGGAAGTGAGTTCAAGAACACAAGAGTTGATGAGCTATGTGATGATTATGGAATCATGCATCAACTCTCGGCCAAGTACACACCACAATCAAATGGCCTAGTTGAGAGGAAGAATAGGACTCTCATTGAGATGGCAAGATCAATGCTTAATGAGTATAATGTGAGTCAATCATTTTGGGCCGAAACAATCAACACCGCATGTCACTACATCAATAGATTGTATTGCCATCCCATGATGAACAAGACACCTTATGAGCTATTAAATGGAAGAAAGTCAACCATTGCATGCTTTAGAGTATTTGGGTGCAAATGCTACATTTTGAAGAAGGGTGCAAGACTTGGCAAGTTTGACAAGAGGTGTGATGAAGGCTTCCTACTTGGTTATTCCACCACAAGCAAGGCATATAGAGTGTGGAACAACTCAAGTGGTGTATTGGAAGAAGTCCATGATGTTGAATTTGATGAAACCAATGGGTCCCAAGATGAAGATGAGAACCTCAATGATGTTAGTGGAACTCAATTGGTAAATGCCATGAGAGGCATGGACATTGGTGATATTAGGCCAACTCAAGTTGATGATGACAAAGATGAAGTGCAAATCACTCAAGCTAGTGGTGCTCAAGTTCAAGATCAACAACAAGCTAGTACATCATCTCAAGCAACAACAAATGATCAACCAAGCTCAAGCAATCAAGTACCAATACTCCAAAGCTCAAGTGTTGCTAGAGATCACCCAATTGATCAAATTGTTGGTGATATTGCAAGTGGAGTGCAAACAAGAGGAAGGCTAGCGGCATTTTGTGAACACTTTGCATTTGTGTCACAAGAAGAGCCCGAAAAGGTTGATGATGCCTTGAAGGATGAAGAATGGGTCATTGCAATGCAAGAGGAGCTCAATAACTTTGATAGAAACAAGGTTTGGGAATTGGTAGAGAGACCAAAAGACTACAATGTCATTGGAACCAAATGGGTGTTCAAGAACAAGCAAGATGAAGATGGCATTGTTGTGAGAAACAAAGCAAGACTAGTTGCACAAGGCTACACTCAAGTAGAGGGTCTTGACTTTGGTGAGACTTATGCTCCGGTTGCAAGATTAGAGGCAATTAGGATTCTATTGGCTTATGCATGTGCACACAACATCAAGCTCTATCAAATGGATGTCAAGAGTGCTTTTCTCAATGGCTTTATCAATGAGCTAGTGTATGTTGAGCAACCACCCGGTTTTGAAGATTATCATCATCCCAACCATGTGTACAAGTTGAACAAGGCATTGTGTGGGTTGAAGCAAGCACCTAGAGCATGGTATGAGAGGTTGAGAGACTTCCTACTCAAGAAAGGCTTCAAGATGGGCAAAGTTGACACTACTCTTTTCACCAAGAAGATTAGGAAAGATTTGTTTGTCATGCAAATATATGTTGATGATATCATCTTTGGATCAACAAATCAAGAGTATTGTGAAGAGTTTGCCAAGATGATGGCAAAAGAGTTTAAAATGTCTATGCTTGGAGAGCTCACATATTTTCTTGGTCTTCAAATCAAGCAAATGAAGAATGACACCTTCATTAGTCAAGGGAAATACATTAGAGACATGGTCAAGAGGTTTGGATTGCAAGATGCAAAGGGCATCAATACACCAATGGGTACCAATGGATCATTGGACAATGATGAAAGTGGCAATATGGTTGATCAAAGGTACTATAGGTCATTGATTGGAAGCTTACTCTATGTGACCGCTTCTAGGCCCGATGTGATGTTTAGTGTGGGCAAGTGTGTAAGATTTCAATCCTCACCTAGAGAGAGTCATCTCACCGCATCAAAAAGAATATTGAGGTACTTGAAGCACACACAAAATGTTGGGCTATGGTATCCCAAGGGGTCAAACTTTGAGCTTATTGGATATTCGGACTCCGACTATGGGGGATGCAAGGTTGATAGAAGAAGCACAAGTGGCACTTGTCAATTCCTTGGAAGATCTCTAGTATCATGGTCATCAAAGAAGCAAACCGGTGTGACACTCTCAACCGCCGAGGCGAATACATTAGTGCCGGTAGTTGTTGTGCACAATTGCTATGGATGAGATCAACTTTGAAGGATTATGGATTTGATTTCCATCATATGCCTTTGTATTGTGACAATGAAAGTGCTTGCAAGATGACTCAAAACCCGGTTCAACATACAAGAACCAAGCACATTGACATAAGGCATCACTTCATTAGAGATCATCAACAAAAGGGTGATATTGCTATCCAACCTATTGGCACCGAAGATCAATTAGCCGACATCTTTACAAAGCCACTAGATGAGAAGAGGTTTTGCAAGCTAAGAAATGAGTTGAATATCCTTGACTTCTCCAACATGAGTTGAATGCACCCCACTATCATGACATGCCCCTCCATCAAGCAAAGCAAAGGTATCATTGTTTGACATGGCATTCATGATAACTAAGGACATGTTTAGAACATATAGACATATAACTTGTGCCTTAGGAAGCATTCATGGAAAATAAAAGGATTTCAATGTATGTATGCCATCACTATTGCTCTTTATGCTTGTTTGATCTAGTGATGACATATGACATGTTTATGGGCTTGCAATCTCAAGTGTTGAATTTGGCTATCTTTTTCACACATATGCTTCAACATAGGCAAGATAACCCTTGTCATGAGGTGTGAAGAAGCTTGTCTTTGGTTCAAACCGAAATATATGTTTGACAAGTGATCCAAATTTGACCAAATTTGAGCACTATTCTCTCTTCCATAACACAACATGGTCATACCTTTTGTGGAAATTGTCGACAAAGGGGAGAGATTAGTGCATGAAAGGTTTTGGAAAATTAAAAATTTCACATGTTTTTGAAAACCTCTCATGTGGTTCATAAGTTAACAAGTGGTTCACACAAGTAGGGGAGCAAGCTCATAAACAATTTGTTGCATTTGATTGTGCACTAACATATGACTTGCTCATTGCACATGTATTTAAATTCTATATACATGCTTGTGTGGTGTATGCTAGTTGAGTAAGATGCTTTATAAGTGGTTGATAACTAGCATGCATAGGAGCTAGCTAGATTTTCTATTTTCCACTCTTAATTCAAGTACCTTGCTTATAATGGCTAATTAGTGACACCTAAGGACTAATCTCTCAATGCTAAGTGTTTGACATGATTGGAGATTGGTCGGGCCGGAGTTGGTGCATTGTGATCATGGAGGATGGATCAAGGTGATCCAAAAGATGATCAAGCATGCAACTCGGTGGAGTTCCGGAAATCAAAGGTCCCAAGGCAAAGGTATAACCATATGGCTTTTGATTTCACACCCAAGACACCATAGAGGGTGTGGGTGGTTATAGGATCGATAAGCCGTACTATAAGGAGGGGAAAACTTTCGTACATATCGATCCTCACGTGCCTTTAGGTTCAAGTCTCATATGCATGCATTCTAACCTAAAAAGCTAACTCCGCACTTGTCGAAAATGGTTTCGAAAATGCTGACACATGGTGTCGAGGTGTTCTTCGACGTGTCGGCAACAAGAAACAAGTGGCGGAAGTCGGTTTGGAGCAAAGGCGAAGGAACGGCGACGAAACGACGAAGATTTCGCAGCTCTGGCGTGACCGGACGCACCGACCGGAAGCTGGCCAAAAGTGACCGGACGGTCCGGTCGGTCGCGTCTGGCGAGAGAGCATGTTTCAGGCTCGGGCGTCGACGGGTGACCGGACGCACCGCCGGAAGCTGGACGGATCCGCGACCGGACGCACTCAAAGGGGGTCGGCTGGCCGGTTTGGGTTTTGTCGGTTGTGGCCGGACCCACCGACCGGACTCACCGGTGAGTCCGTCGGTAAGGTCCGGCCAAAGCCGCGAGAAAGTGCGTTTTCACCCTTTCCACCACATTTCGTGGTGTGGCCTATATATACCCCCATGGCTGTCACTTGCTCTCTCTCTTGGTCATTTTGAATCACTTCTAACATCTTTGAGCAAGCAAGCAAGCCTCCCTCATCTCTCATTCTTGATTTGAGCTTCATTCTTGAGAGAAGAGTTGATCCAAGTGCATTGCATCGAGTTCTTGCATCTAGAGGCACTTGGGGATCGTTGTGAGACGGTGGATTTCCCGTTTCTCTTGGAGGCACCGCTCCTAACCGGCTTGGTGAAGTGGTGGAGTTGTTGGCAAGAGAAGGTGATTGTTCTTGGCCACCTCCGGTTGATTTGTGAGAGGATTACGCACTCCTCGTCGGGAAGACAAAGTGCAAGGAATACATTGCTCGTGCTTTGGGTATCACACTTGTCGAGTGGTGTGTTGAGGCTAGCAAGGGCACCGCCTAGCTCAAACACCATCCTTGTGTTGGTCGGCACAACCGGAGACTAGCTTGTCGGTGTACAAGTGAACTCCGGGTGAACAAATCAACTTGTTCATTGTCTTCGTGTGTGGATCATCACCATCGAGTGGTTGATTGTTCATCTACATCCCGGTGATTGGTTCATAGCCTCTTCAAGTTGGTATAACAAGTTTCTCTCACTTACATTACCTTCCTAGTTTACCTTGTGTAGAGAGCTAGCACTTGCTTGTGTAGGTTGTTCTTGCTAGCATAAGGATCATATTAGGATTGCTCATTAGCTAGAGTAGTGACATAGACTTTGTGTGGACTAGAGATCATAGAATTATTTAGTCTTGTCACTAGAAGGCTTGCAAGACCACTAGAGCTAGTGCAAACCGCATTTCGCCGTGTTTTATACTAATCGGTTTGTTTAGTTGAACTTGTAGAAAATTTTTATAGGCTATTCACCCCCCCTCTAGCCATCTAGGACCTTACAAGTGGTATCAGAGCCGTGGTCACCATATTTGAAGGCTTAACAACTTTTGGTGTGATAGTATGGCAAATATTGTGTTCAACCATGTTGGGGGAAAGCCTCCTTTCTTTGATGGGTCAAGAATTTTGACTATTGGAAGAGATGCATGAGAATGTACTTGGGATCAATCAATGACCAAGTATGGGAAGTGACCGAGAAGGATTATGTCATCCTTGATCCTACCAACCTCACTCCCACCGACAAGTCCAACAAGCGATGCAACACCATGGCATTGAACACATTGTACAATGGCATGGATGTTAAGGTGTTTGAGGGCATCAAAGACCTTGAGAAGGCAAGTGAGGTTTGGGAGAAGCTTTGTGAGACCTATGAGGGCACCAAAGTTGTGAAAAGTGCCAAATTGTATGTTCTCAAGAGTGAATTTGAGAATTTCAAGATGAAGAAGGATGAGAGCATCCCGGAGACATTCCATAGGCTCCAAGTGATTGTCAATGATCTCAAATCATTGGGAGTGAAGACTTTGGATAGAGACTTTGGGCACAAATTCTTGATGTGTATGCCCAAGAGATTTGCTATGTTGAGGAAGATTCTCTTTAGAGGTGCATTGGACACAATGACACCTAGTGACTTGCTTTGTGAGGTGCTAACCGATGAGCAAGTTGATGGCATGGAAGATGAAGTGGAGAAGAAAGATGACAAGAACAAGAAGGTTGTGGCATTCAAGGCCGCCACCACCTCATCAAGGCCAAGGGCAAGTCCAAGGTTCAAGAAGAAGATGATGAGGAAGTCAACCTTGAGGAGATTGATCAAGAGTTTGCTATGTTCGTGAAGAAGTTTAGCAAGGTCTTGAAGAGCAAGAAGTTTGGGCAAGGCTCTAGAAGAAGAAATGATTCATCCAAGAGCAATGAAGAGTCAAGAAAGTGCTTTGAGTGTGATAGCCCTTATCACATCCTTGTCGATTGCCCAATCAAGAAAGAAAAGGAAAAGATGAAGGCATACAAGAGTGGCAAGACAAACAAGAAGAGCAAGACCATGACATTCAAGAAGACAAATGATGGTGCTTTTTGTTTGTTCTTGGGATAGTGATGGTTCATCCGATGAAGAGGAAGAGAAGCCCAAGGCAATGAGTGCAATTGGGCAACACAAGACATCATCTCTCTTCGGCTCATCACCGTCATGTTTCATGGCTAAGGCCACTAAGGTATCATTGCATGAGCATGAAGAACTAAATGATAATGAAGTAAAATATGATAGTGATGAAGATGATGATGATGATGAACCCACTAGAGATGACCTTTTAGAAATGCTTAAGCAAACTCATATCATGCTTAAGACTAAGGACAAGGAATGTAAAGCTTTGCAAAAGAGTGTAAAAACTCTTGAGCAAAAACTTTAGGGAGCTAGAGGCCACCCATAAGGGTCTAAAGGAAGACCATGGGGAATTGAAGCTAGCTCATACAAGGCTTTAAAAGCCCATGCCTTGCTCTTAGAGAAGAATGATAGAGCTTGCTCAATCATCAAGAAGGATGTTGGTTCAACATGTGACATCATAGATGAAACCATTGTGGTTGATGTTGAAGAACCATCCATTCCTTCCACATCCACACCAACCCACTCAAGCTCTACTAATAGTGATGGATGAGCTCACCCACTCCTTGAGAAAGGCTTATGGTGGGGATGCCCGCTTGCTAAAGTGCTTGGGTAGCCAAAGGTTTTCCCTTAACAAGAAAGGCTTAGGCTATGTCCCCAAGAAAGGCAAGAAGGCCTTTGCTACTCCAAAGCTTAGCTTTGTGAAGAGCAATGCCATTGTTGGCCCAAAGAAGAAGGCAATTTGGGTACCAAAGGCTTTGGTTGCTAACCTCCAAGGACCCAAAGGCAAATGGGTACATAAATCTTATTGATTTTCTTGTAGGTGAATTACAAGATTGGGGGTAACCATTGGATTCTTGATAGTGGGTGCACTCAACATATGACCGGTGATGCAAGAAAGTTCAACATTATTGATTCAACTCAAAGGAATGGCAAGCCTATTACATTTGGTGATAGCAAGAATGGCAAGATACAAGGCATAGGCAAGATTGAAATAACCAATGATTTGACCTTATCAAATGTGGCACTTGTGGATATATTGAAGTACAATTTGCTTTTCGGTGGCACAAATTTGTGATCTTGGTTACAAGTGCATCTTTGGTGAAGATAGTGTTGAGATTGTGAATACAAAAGATTCAAGCTTGATCTTCAAAGGGAATAAGATTTGACAACCTCTACCTTGTGGATTTTGGTGCTAGTGAGACTCAAATTAGTACATGCTTGATATCTCAATCTAGCATGGGTTGGCTATGGCATAGAAGGCTTGGTCATGTTGGCATGAAGCAACTCAACAAGTTAGTGACACATGATCTAGTGAGAGGCTTGAAGGATGTTCACTTTGACAAAGACAAGCTATGTAGTGCATGTTAAGCCGGCAAGCAAGTTGCCAACACTCATCCAAAGAAGAGCTTCATGAGTACTTGCAAGGCATTTGACTTGATCCATATTGACTTGTTTGGCCCAACCGCATACACAAGTATTGGTGGCAACAAGTATGGATTTGTGATTGTGGATGACTATACAAGATTCACTTGGGTGTTCTTTCTCAATGACAAGAGTGATGTGTATTCATTGTTCAAGACATTTCTCAAGAGGGTACACAATGAATTTGATATCATAGTCAAGAAAGTGAGAAGTGATAATGGAAGTGAGTTCAAGAACACAAGAGTTGATGAGCTATGTGATGATTATGGAATCATGCATCAACTCTCGGCCAAGTACACACCACAATCAAATGGCCTAGTTGAGAGGAAGAATAGGACTCTCATTGAGATGGCAAGATCAATGCTTAATGAGTATAATGTGAGTCAATCATTTTGGGCCGAAGCAATCAACACCGCATGTCACTACATCAATAGATTGTATTGCCATCCCATGATGAACAAGACACCTTATGAGCTATTAAATGGAAGAAAGTCAACCATTGCATGCTTTAGAGTATTTGGGTGCAAATGCTACATTTTGAAGAAGGGTGCAAGACTTGGCAAGTTTGACAAGAGGTGTGATGAAGGCTTCCTACTTGGTTATTCCACCACAAGCAAGGCATATAGAGTGTGGAACAACTCAAGTGGTGTATTGGAAGAAGTCCATGATGTTGAATTTGATGAAACCAATGGGTCCCAAGATGAAGATGAGAACCTCAATGATGTTAGTGGAACTCAATTGGTAAATGCCATGAGAGGCATGGACATTGGTGATATTAGGCCAACTCAAGTTGATGATGACAAAGATGAAGTGCAAATCACTCAAGCTAGTGGTGCTCAAGTTCAAGATCAACAACAAGCTAGTACATCATCTCAAGCAACAACAAATGATCAACCAAGCTCAAGCAATCAAGTACCAATACTCCAAAGCTCAAGTGTTGCTAGAGATCACCCAATTGATCAAATTGTTGGTGATATTGCAAGTGGAGTGCAAACAAGAGGAAGGCTAGCGGCATTTTGTGAACACTTTGCATTTGTGTCACAAGAAGAGCCCGAAAAGGTTGATGATGCCTTGAAGGATGAAGAATGGGTCATTGCAATGCAAGAGGAGCTCAATAACTTTGATAGAAACAAGGTTTGGGAATTGGTAGAGAGACCAAAAGACTACAATGTCATTGGAACCAAATGGGTGTTCAAGAACAAGCAAGATGAAGATGGCATTGTTGTGAGAAAAAAAGCAAGACTAGTTGCACAAGGCTACACTCAAGTAGAGGGTCTTGACTTTGGTGAGACTTATGCTCGGTTGCAAGATTAGAGGCAATTAGGATTCTATTGGCTTATGCATGTGCACACAACATCAAGCTCTATCAAATGGATGTCAAGAGTGCTTTTCTCAATGGCTTTATCAATGAGCTAGTGTATGTTGAGCAACCACCCGGTTTTGAAGATTATCATCATCCCAACCATGTGTACAAGTTGAACAAGGCATTGTGTGGGTTGAAGCAAGCACCTAGAGCATGGTATGAGAGGTTGAGAGACTTCCTACTCAAGAAAGGCTTCAAGATGGGCAAAGTTGACACTACTCTTTTCACCAAGAAGATTAGGAAAGATTTGTTTGTCATGCAAATATATGTTGATGATATCATCTTTGGATCAACAAATCAAGAGTATTGTGAAGAGTTTGCCAAGATGATGGCAAAAGAGTTTAAAATGTCTATGCTTGGAGAGCTCACATATTTCCTTGGTCTTCAAATCAAGCAAATGAAGAATGACACCTTCATTAGTCAAGGGAAATACATTAGAGACATGGTCAAGAGGTTTGGATTGCAAGATGCAAAGGGCATCAATACACCAATGGGTACCAATGGATCATTGGACAATGATGAAAGTGGTAATATGGTTGATCAAAGGTACTATAGGTCATTGATTGGAAGCTTACTCTATATGACCGCTTCTAGGCCCGATGTGATGTTTAGTGTGGGCAAGTGTGTAAGATTTCAATCCTCACCTAGAGAGAGTCATCTCACCGCATCAAAAAGATATATTAAGGTACTTGAAGCACACACAAAATGTTGGGCTATGGTATCCCAAGGGGTCAAACTTTGAGCTTATTGGATATTCGGACTCCGACTATGGGGGATGCAAGGTTGATAGAAGAAGCACAAGTGGCACTTGTCAATTCCTTGGAAGATCTCTAGTATCATGGTCATCAAAGAAGCAAACCGGTGTGACACTCTCAACCGCCGAGGCCGAATACATTAGTGCCGGTAGTTGTTGTGCACAATTGCTATGGATGAGATCAACTTTGAAGGATTATGGATTTGATTTCCATCATATGCATTTGTATTGTGACAATGAAAGTGCTTGCAAGATGACTCAAAACCCGGTTCAACATACAAGAACCAAGCACATTGACATAAGGCATCACTTCATTAGAGATCATCAACAAAAGGGTGATATTGCTATCCAACCTATTGGCACCGAAGATCAATTAGCCGACATCTTTACAAAGCCACTAGATGAGAAGAGGTTTTGCAAGCTAAGAAATGAGTTGAATATCCTTGACTTCTCCAACATGAGTTGAATGCACCCCACTATCATGACATGCCCCTCCATCAAGCAAAGCAAAGGTATCATTGTTTGACATGGCATTCATGATAACTAAGGACATGTTTAGAACATATAGACATATAACTTGTGCCTTAGGAAGCATTCATGGAAAATAAAAGGATTTCAATGTATGTATGCCATCACTATTGCTCTTTATGCTTGTTTGATCTAGTGATGACATATGACATGTTTATGGGCTTGCAATCTCAAGTGTTGAATTTGGCTATCTTTTCACACATATGCTTCAACATAGGCAAGATAACCCTTGTCATGAGGTGTGAAGAAGCTTGTCTTTGGTTCAAACCGAAATATATGTTTGACAAGTGATCCAAATTTGACCAAATTTGAGCACTATTCTCTCTTCCATAACACAACATGGTCATACCTTTTGTAGAAATTGTCGACAAAGGGGAGAGATTAGTGCATGAAAGGTTTTGGAAAATTAAAAATTTCACATGTTTTTGAAAACCTCTCATGTGGTTCATAAGTTAACAAGTGGTTCACACAAGTAGGGGAGCAAGCTCATAAACAATTTGTTGCATTTGATTGTGCACTAACATATGACTTGCTCATTGCACATGTATTTAAATTCTATATACATGCTTGTGTGGTGTATGCTAGTTGAGTAAGATGCTTTATAAGTGGTTGATAACTAGCATGCATAGGAGCTAGCTAGATTTTCTATTTTCCACTCTTAATTCAAGTACCTTGCTTATAATGGCTAATTAGTGACACCTAAGGACCAATCTCTCAATGCTAAGTGTTTGACATGATTGGAGATTGGTCGGGCCGGAGAGTTGGTGCATTGTGATCATGGAGGATGGATCAAGGTGATCCAAAAGATGATCAAGCATGCAACTCGGTGGAGTTTAGGAAATCAAAGGTCCCAAGGCAAAGGTATAACCATAGGGCTTTTGATTTCACACCCAAGACACCATAGAGGGTGTGGGTGGTTATAGGATCGATAAGCCGTACTATAAGGAGGGGAAAACTTTCGTACATATCGATCCTCACGTGCCTTTAGGTTCAAGTCTCATATGCATGCATTCTAACCTAAAAAGCTAACTCCGCACTTGTCGAAAATGGTTTTGAAAAATGCCGACACATGGTGTCGAGGTGTTCTTCGACGTGTCGGCAACAAGAAACAAGTGGCGGAAGTCGGTTTGGAGCAAAGGCGAAGGAACGGCGATTTAAACGGCGAAGATTTCGCGGCTTCGTGGCGTGGCCGGACGCACCGGCCGGGGCGCCAAAAGTGACCGGACGGTCCGGTCGGTCGCGTCTGGCGAGAGCATGTTTCGGGTGCTCGGGCGTCGACGGGTGACCGGACGCGACCGACGGAAGCTGGACGGATCCATGACCGACGGACCTTTTCAAAGCGGGGGGTCGTGGCGGTTTGGGTTTTGTCGGTTGTGGTTAGGACCCACCGGCCGGACTCACCGGTGAGTCCGGTCGAAGCGTCCCCGGGGCCGCGAAAGTGCGTTTTCACCCTTTCCACCACATTTCGTGGTGTGGCCTATATATACCCCCATGGCTGTCACTTGCTCTCTCTCTTGGTCATTTTGAATCACTCCTAACATCTTTGAGCAAGCAAGCAAGCCTCCCTCATCTCTCATTCTTGATTTGAGCTTCATTCTTGAGAGAAGAGTTGATCCAAGTGCATTGCATCGAGTTCTTGCATCTAGAGGCACTTGGGGATCGTTGTGAGACGGTGGATTTCCGTTTCTCTTGGAGGCACCGCTCCTAACCGGCTTGGTGAAGTGGTGGAGTTGTTGGCAAGAGAAGGTGATTGTTCTTGGCCACCTCCGGTTGATTTGTGAGAGGATTACGCACTCCTCGTCGGGAAGACAAAGTGCAAGGAATACATTGCTCGTGCTTTGGGTATCACACTTGTCGAGTGGTGTGTTGAGGCTAGCAAGGGCACCGCCTAGCTCAAACACCATCCTTGTGTTGGTCGGCACAAGGAGACTAGCTTGTCGGTGTACAAGTGAACTCCGGGTGAACAAATCAACTTGTTCATTGTCTTCGTGTGTGGATCATCACCATCGAAAGTGGTTGATTGTTCATCTACATCCCGGTGATTGGTTCATAGCCTCTTCAAGTTGGTATAACAAGTTTCTCTCACTTACATTACCTTCCTAGTTTACCTTGTGTAGAGAGCTAGCACTTGCTTGTGTAGGTTGTTCTTGCTAGCATAAGGATCATATTAGAATTGCTCATTAGCTAGAGTAGTGACATAGACTTTGTGTGGACTAGAGATCATAGAATTATTTAGTCTTGTCACTAGAAGGCTTGCAAGACCACTAGAGCTAGTGCAAACCGCATTTCGCCGTGTTTTATACTAATCGGTTTGTTTAGTTGAACTTGTAGAAAATTTTTATAGGCTATTCACCCCCCCCCTCTAGCCATCTAGGACCTTATAGGGCTGCCGCCCTAGAAGGTGGCCGCGGCCGCCTGGGCCCCACGTGTAATGAGAACCTCCTAAATTACGGGGCCCACATGCACTTATCATCGTCATTAGACCTCGATCATTATGCACGAGTTCCTAATAATCTAGAAAGTGCTATTAATCTTCCGAACAGGATCTCATCAACAAGTCACTCCAAGTATTACAACACTTTATTCAAATACATCGAGTACAAGCGGAAGGATTACATAACCATAAGTTTACAAACCATTTGTTTAAATACTCAAACTTAAGTATTATTATTACAAGCCTGAAATTATTATTGGAGTAACTTTATACATATAAACACCGACAACCCCGCCCGAGGGTTTAACTCTACTCCGTCCTCTTCTTCCCGGTACACCGTCATGCGGCGAGGGACCAAAACAAGCCTGCTCATGACCAGCTCCCCGCAACAAGGGTCAAAAGAACCCCGAGTGCGGGAGTACTCAACAAGACTTACCCGACTAAAGAAAATGTGAGAAGACACAGGGAATGCTTTGGTCTTAGGAGTCAAGGTAAGGCTTAAGCAAGAGTCAAGAATTCTTTTGCGAGAAAAGCTTACTAATAGTGTATCCTTACTTTCAATATTTTTAATTCAGATTAGTAACTCATATACTCTAGATTATCCTATTCTAGAGCAAACATAAATTATTATTCCAATTCTCTTTTCGCAAAAACATAATCCATCATTTACTACGATGAAAGGACGGAAGAACGGGTCTCCATAACCGAGAAGCAACGGCGATTCATGAACCGATTATACCCGGTGGGGATCCCTAACCACATGACATATGTAGCACCCAAACTTGCATATATCAACCTTTTCTCAGATTTGTCCAAAGCGGGAACGAGGCTGCGCCACCCGAGAGCACAATACCCCCACCTCCCTACCCCGCCCTAATGACGGTTTGACCAAAAGAGGGTGGGTACACGCTACTCCCCGCCATCTCTCCACTCCCCGGTGCGTGGTTGCCATTCCCGATTTGGCTCCACCAAGATCCGGCTTACGGGTATGTGGCTAGTTAGGGTCGACCGATGCGGGGTGATTTGCCCGGTCGACGCGTGCCTTTGCCGAAGGCCTCGGGCGTACTTGCGTTCAAAAGTCCCGAACTTAACAATCCAAACAACGGGACGGTCCTTAAACGACCAACACGGGACAAGCACGGCTAGGTATCCCGCCGGCTTTCAACCTACGTCCCGTCCGATCTCAAATTCATCACTACATCTCTTTCTTTTCCGAAAACAGTACCATCTTCTCAAATAAAACATTTTGATAAAATAGATTAACTAATAAAGCAAGGCTAAGTATCACTAAGCATTTTCGAAATAAAACAAAGGTTAACAAGGGTGGTATTGCAATAATCAAGGATGATAGTGCAGCAATTAGGTTATCACTCAACTCCTAATTACTTAATGCAACATATCATAAACATAAGTGATATAAAGCTTTTAAAACATTAAGGAAGGGTTTAATGTAAGGGGGGCTTGCCTTCGTTGACGGGGAAAAGTTTGTTCTTGAGAAAACCCAACAAAAAACCGAACCCTCCTCAACTGGATATGAAATCTCCTCCTCAAGAATCGGCTCGGACTTGATACCCTCAAACTCGTTCACTACACGAAATAATGTATGCTTCAATATGATGCCATATATGTAAATATGATGCTTGCAAGTGCATGAAATGATAAAACGGGGAAAGTAACTTTATTTCACGATAAAGTTGCAACCCAACAAAACCAACTTGTTGAACTACTCTAAAGATATCATCACCATTGCCTAAGGAGTTCTCAAGGACCATCTTATTATGATACAAACCAAGATTCACAAAACAACCCAGAAGTCACACAAAACCGAATTTATTTGACGCTAAACAAAACATGAAACACATAAAATGATAGGGCATGAAATAATAAATAATTTAATTTTCTCAAAACAAGCCCAAAATTTTTGTACAGGTAGATCATGTCATGAAACAGTACCAAAATAATTTTCATGATTTTTGGATAAATAAAATAATTATTAAAAATCAAGGAAGATGCATTTTTCAATTAAAATTTGTATTTTTAAATCATGCAAAAACTATTCAAATTCAAAGTTTCAAATTTTTCATGGATTCATATACTCATAAGAAGCTTCTACAAAAATTTTCAGAATTTAAAGAGCTATTTTCAAATTTCTATGAATTTTCAAAGAATCAAGCACTATTCAAGATAAAGGAAATTAGATAAATCAAGTTTTAAAACAAAACAGAGACTTTCGGGCGTTTCCAGCCCACTAACCCGTGCGGCCCGGCGATTTGTGCGGCCCAGCCTGCTGCAGGCGATAGCGCGGCCTAACGGACCCGCCGCCAGCGCCGACCGCGGCGGCGCCGGCGGTTGGCCGGCGATTTCGCCGGCGGCGACTCCTCCGGCGACACGGCTTGGCCCCTACACGACCCCCACGACGGCGCACAGACATGTCGACGCCCAAAACCCGATACCTAAGGCACGGGACATGACCACCGACGGCCATGGCGGCACGGCGCGCGGCCCACGCGGCGGAAAGACTTCGTCGAAGCTTTCTCGGCGACGGCGACCAAGGCATCATCTCAAAGCACCTCCATAGGGTCCTAAAACCCCATCTAAACGAGCCTAAGTCGGCTCCTAGCTAAGACGCCGCTTCGCTACGGCGGAGCGGCAACGTCGGAGCTCGTCGGCGGCCGTGTTCGGTGGCTACGGTGCCGAAACAAGAAACCGATGACATAGACACGGGCAACAGCTCACCCCGATCACGGTGCTCACGATGGTCTGGACGGAGATGAGTCGGAGTGTGGTCGGCGACGGTGGCAGCGGCGGCGGCGGCGCTCCCCGGTGGCAACAACGGCGTTCCGGCGTGTCCTGTGGGGCAAACACAAAACGACCGAACGCATCATGACCACGATCTCAAGGCGAAGCTAGATGGCAAGACGGTTTGGCACGAGATTCACCAAGACGACCTGGCGACGGTGAGGTGATGCGCGGCGGCGCTCCTGTCGGCCGTGGAGAAGACGACGGCGCGTGGGCGCTGCTGGCTACGAGGCGGAACTAGAGCTAGCTCAAACGACGCACAAGTAAGTTGCGTAACACGATGGCAAAGCTAATTGGATGGATTGGAGCTCGACGGCGACGGCAAGAATCGAAAGGGGGCGGAGGCGGTTTTTCGCCGGCGGTGAAGAAGAAAGAAGAAGGAAGAACGGCGCCGGCTCCAAGCTTTATAGGGCAAGGGACCATCGGACACGTAGGCGGGCGACGCCGCGAATCCGCCCATGTAGCCGGTGACGAGCGAGGACGGCCGGCGGCGCGAGAACGCCACGGCGGCGGCCGGCGCCGGCCGGGTATGGAGGAAGAAACGGCCGGTTTCACTGTTCACCGTTAACCCTAAACCCCGACTTTTTGTTTTTGATCAAATTCACCCAAAATTTGAACTGAACTTCAAAAACTCCAAAAAGTGACTTAGGCTAATTTTTCAAGATCTACAATTTTCATAATTGGAAGATTTTTAAAATCAGCCTCTAGATAGGACTTTTGAAAAGCAGTTCAAAATTTTGAAATTTGAATTCAAAATTACTTTTAAAAACATGTAACAACTTGAAAAACTTTGTACATGACTTTTGCTCATCTCAACAAGATCTACAAACTCACTTTTGAAAGTTTTTGCAAATTTTGCTTAGATTTTGAATTAGGGTTTTTAAATCAAAAGGGGACAAAACCCTAAGTTTGGTATTTTCAAAATTACTCTAAATTTTTAAACTAAACTTTGAAAACTCAAAATACCAACTTTGTTCAACTTTGAAAACTCTACAAATTTGCTTTAACAACCATACCCAAATTCTTTATAAATTTTGAATAAAAGAAAAGGGGGTAAAATAAAGGATAGAAATTAGGGTTTTAGGAGTTCAATTCAAATTTGAATTTGATTCAAATTTCAGATTCCCAACCTATACTATCCAACCATCATTCAACATCACATTTAGGATCAAAAGCATCAAAAACATAAATTAAAAAATTAAATCACTCTAAATTCCTTAAGCTCAAACATTTCCCTAAAATATAAACTAAATTTTAATTCAATGCAAAATTTCAAATTTTCTAATTATGCATGCTTTATGATAAACATGATGACATGGCAAGATTTTAGTTGATTAACACCAGGGGTGTTACACCACGCCAGTGGGCCCCGACTTGTGGGTCGTGCCTTCCGGTGTCTTCGGAATGTTCTTACATGGGCTTCAAGTTGGATTGCTTCACGGATACGTCTTTATGTCGTAGGGCTTGCAAACTCTTGGGCGTTTTTCTGTTTAATCCCCTCGAAAATATATAAATCACCAAAACTTGTGGAATTATGTCAGTAAAGCCCCTATACTATGTTGATATTCATTTTAAGCCCTTATTTCAGGTTTAAAAACCTATATATTTTATGCTATAAGAGATGTCAACAATGCCCGCGTCCTAGCCCTGCACAGACGCATCTCGAAGAACTCCAGGTTATTCTTTTATCAAACTGATTTCTTTACGCACCTTAATTCGGTTTGCATCACCTCTCATGGATTGAAATACTGTAGGCCCGGCTAGAAGAGTCAGAGCGACAACGACAGGCGGCGGAGGTTTCGTTTCGGGCCCAACAGGAAGCCCAGGCGAAGTAGCTATTAGAGCTCATGAACTACCTCTAGACCCCGGGGAGGGGGGCGCGGGGCTTGCCAGATACGCTGTTAGCGGCGTTTGCTTCGCCTCAACCTACTCCTGTGAGTATAAAATTGTCGTCATTTCTTCTTTGCTTGTGGATGCGGTTCACGTCTAACACATGCAACCTCTTCTCCTTTGTGCGGCCCGGCCGGGCGGATCGAACCACGTGCCACCTCCCGCCCATGATGATCAAGGGTCTCCTTCGGGCGTGCAACATCCCCACCACCACCGTAATTTGTTTGTGACTTTTGATGTGGAACTTGACGAGTTGTGGAACTAGAGTTGTGAAACTTGATGACTATGAGTTGTGGAACTAGACTTGATGAGTTGTGATGGATATTGGATGACTTAATCTATGTTTGGATCGTTGGATGTGATATATATGCCATAAATGAGTTGTGTCAGTGCTTGGATGTGATATATATGTGATATATGATTTATATGTTATGTTTGTAAAGGTGGAATGCAAAAACAAAAAAAAATGGTCGCTTTACCGAGCGGTGCACTCGGTAAAGCTAGGGAAATTGGGTCCTGGGACCCCCAATTTCCCAGATATACCAAGGATGACACTCGGGAAACCCCGCTCGGTGAAAATATGGTCGATTCTCCGAGCGTGGCATTGGCTCTCGGTGAAACGACCATAACTCTACCGAGCGCTTCAACGACATGGATCTCGGTAGAGAGGGTTTCCCCCTGTTTTTAAAAATTAAACTCTATCGAGCTTTTGGGGTGGTGGCCCTCGGTGAAGATGGGAGCTCTCGGTATATATATTTTTCTAAAAACTTTTTAAAATAAAACTTCACCAAGCGCCCGGGGTTGCGGCCCTAGGTGAAGTGGTCGCCATTGGCGAGAGGGGGGGCTCGCGGAGAACTTGACGTCGACGGTGGGCGATGCCGTCGACATCGGGCCGCCTTTAGCGAGAGGCCTGGTTTGGGCGCCACGGTAAAAAGGCCATTCCCGTGCAAACTTTCACCGAGAGGCATCTACCGAAGCGCGGCCCTCGATAAAGACCGCACCGACAGCTCTAGGCCATTTACCGAGCATTTGCGGCGCTCGGTAGAGGACCAGCCTCCCGCACGGCATGCGTGTTTCTAGAACTATTGCATACTCACAGTCATCGGCACATTAGAGGCATTCCTTCGTCGCTGTGAAAGCTCATGCATGCCTCATCAAAACTGAAAAGGCATCTAGTGTTTGCGCCGAAATTCAACTCTAGGGGCGGGTTTAGATAAACCGCCCCTATAGTTAGAGACATTAGGGGCGGTTTATGATGAGCGAACCGCCCCCGCTATATCACATTAGGGGCGGCTCAAGCAGAGCCGCCCCTAATGTCTCCACATTAGGGGCGGCCGGGACAACCGCCCCTAATGTCGATGAACATTAGAGCGCTTGTTTAGGGCGGTTGGAAAAACCGCCCCTAATGAGCATCAAGAACCGCCCCTAGAGTCCTTGACTATAGTAGTGTGAGTTAGTGTGTGTTTAGTGTTTCCAACCGCCCCTAATGAGCATCAAGAACCGCCCCTAGAGTCCTTGACTGTAGTAGTGTGAGTTAGTGTGTGTTTAGTGGCTGAACCCCTATGGCCGTTGTTGATTCATCACGTCCTCCAATATTTTTAATTGTTTATTGTCGGCTGAAAATTCAAGCATCTGAAACGTAAAAGCTCTCTTGGTGTTGACGCGAAACCGTGGCTTCACACCAACACACCGGGAGGGCCTTGGGCGCCCACGAAGGTTGCACACAACCTTGAAGCGGCGAAGCACCGCTAGTTGGCAGCCCAAACCGATCTAGGGATCGGTAGGGGCGCGTAGAGCTTCGGTGACGGCCGAGAGAACCTCGAACGCACCTCCGGGAAGACCCGTCGGGGAGGACGCACATGAGGGGTGCTCTAGGACCAGCGTGGCCGCCTAGAACGCCGACGAAGAACGCGGAGTTCGCCCCCGAACAACAACGTAGAGGGGTTGAAGGAAGAAGATGGCCTACAAACGGGACAGGAGGTAGATTGATTGTCGATTGGATGTAGATGGGATCAAATCGGCCATGAACCTCTTTATTATATAGAGGAGGGTGGTCTTATCCTTTTAGGAAACCGTCCTTGGACGTTTCCAAGCATCAAAAACCGACCTAAACACGATTGGAAACAAATCGGTTCGGATCTCGTACGCACACGAACCTGCGACGGGGTGACCGGACGCGACGATCGGCCCCGACCGGACGCTCCAGTGGCTGGGTCCGGTCAACTTTCCGAAGAAGCTCGCAGATCGATCGCGACGCGCAAACCGACCGGACCCGGGACGGACGCAGGACCGGACGCACGGGTGCTTCCCGGTCGATGTCCCAAAATCAGCTTGTTGGTTCGGTGACCGACCGGACTTCGAGGGGAGTGACCGGACACTCGGTCGGCGCGGCCCGATCGGTTAAACGTAAAGGTCCGCAAACCGATCGTGGGGCGCGACCGACCGACGCTAGGACCGGACGCTGGACCGGACGCGCCAGTGAGTCCGGTCGCATTCCAGAGAGCCCTTTTCGATCCTCCTCGAGAATTTGGCCAAGTCTGGAATTTTACCGTGTCTTAGACCAAGCCATTTTTGGGTGTCAACACTTGGTTCATTGGCTAGTGGTGTAATATGCTAGGCAATTAGGCATGTCGAAGGCTCAAAGCGCTGGTAGCAGCAAACATCAAGCATCAGAGTTGGCAGGAGATGGATTTTCAAACTCACAGCAATAAATAACTAAAATCACTGTTTATTATTGAATATCACGATCTCTGAAGAAATAACAAAAGGCATATGCGTGCATCAATCACATGAAACAACACCACCTCAAGCACAGAATGATCAGGGGTACTACATACTGCCATAGAAGTTCGTAAGACGACACAACGTGGATAGAAGAAACGACACACTATAACACGGCAGGATGGTAATCAGAAGCGAGCAGCCATGACCATGAGTACTCCAACGAGACAGCTCTAGAACCGGCTCATGAGGCCCTCGATCCAAGCTATCACCCCGCTCTCCTCATCTCCACCTGCCTGCGGTTGCTCGGCCTCCTCGGCATGGCGGTGCCTGTGGTCGTGGTGGAGATGGTGGGAGAAGCGGCAGCCGTGCTCAGCGTCGTCATGTCCGGGTCATAGTCATCGAACCTGAAAGCCGGGTCACTGCACCTTGGGTCACGGGTGTATTTGCGGTGGTGGGGCGTCCACAAGGGGTGGCGGTGCCAGTCGCAGGGACGGCGGTGGGACGGGAGGCGGAGGCGGAGGAATTCGAACTCAAGCTTCTGCTCCGCTGGGAGGGCCTCCTCGTCAATAATGCTGCTGGCGCCCGCCTCGGCGGCGAGGGTGGGGCTTGACGATAGCCCATTCTCGTCGCTCATGGCGACTGCGGCGTGGTCTGCTGCGACGGCAACGGTGCGGCAGTGCGTGACGGCGAGGAGGGAGATGACGAGGAGGAGGGCCATGGTGAGGGGAACGCGGTGACTGCGACGCACTGCCGCCGGGTGGGGCTGCTTCTGCATTTGTAGGCACGTTGCGGAACCCACAGTGCATGAGGTGGTGGCGTGGTGCTCAAAGTCAAACGGGTTATTGGAGGCTACAGTAATTATCATATTAATTATGGCTATAATATAATGTAATGTGCGCTTGTACTATTATTTTATCTACTCCAACACAAAGGATTCGTACATATAAATACAAATTTCAAATAGTGTCACAAAGAGAATACAAATGATTTTGTTGGAAAAATCAAGTGACACATTTTCTAGTGGCATTATTGAGGGAATTTTCTCATGTTGCCAAGATTTTACAAGAAGGTGGTTCAATTTGCATATGCAGTGACGCACCATGGATTGTTCTTTGTAGCCGAACAAAATTCAAATGCCAAGATCGAGGTTAATTCGTGTGAGGGCTTTACCAATACTGACACCTTTATTTCTCACCTTGCTGCAATATCCAGCTTTATTTCGTAAGACCATCGGAGCCAGCTAACTTTCTTCTCTTCCTGCAACGCACGCTCCAAAGAATGCTTCATCTATTTGTCAGATGGAGCTATGGACTCCTCTGAAGAGGCTCTAGTATACGGTGGGGCGTGCAGCCTGGCGACAACGAGGGGCCTCCAATTCAATCTCATAAGCAGGGCCTAGCAGTATTAATAGTATAATACCATTTTCTCGCATGGCTAATTAGGACAACAGGTATTTGTATGCTTGTTTCGTTGCCCTGATAGCATCGTCCATTAGCAAGCCTATTAGCTCGATAGAAAATGGTTTTTTGGCTGGCCACACTGACGTCGTTGTTTTGCCTCCGGAATGCAGTGATCCCAATTCCCAAACCGGTTCGTCTCGATATCTCCCATCGCCCTATTGGCCTCGACACTATGTAACGGACTGACGGCGACCGCGAGGCACCCAGGCGAGGCGCTGAGGCCCGAAGGGTAATTAGGCATGCATCTAGGTTTCTGTTTTTCTTTTTCCTTCTTCAATTCATTCACAATCATCACAGCAAACGTACTATAGCGAGTAGCGGGTCGATCTCCCTCCATGCCCGGCAACGGAAGGCAGCGCATCACCAATAGATGTCACTAGCGGCACAGTGCCTAGGGTATAAGATCCGACGAGGGAAGTTGCGGCTTGGGAGAACCTAATAACGATGTACTCCCTTGTCCCCCAATAAAAAAATGTTCTCGCTTTTTGAAAAGTTTTTTACCTTTGACCAATTATATATAAATGACCATTGGGGAGTTTAGACTCCTGCTTTATATTACCAAGATTTTACCAACCGGGACTAAAGGGTCATCCACAGGTTTTAACAAGATTTTACCAACCGGGACTAAAGGGTCATCCACAGGTTTTAATTCATACACTATGCATGGTATTTGTGCACCAAATCAACTATGTTTCTTTGAAAAACATGTTGGGACACAATAATACTTGTGAACTCGTTAGATTTAATCACTATATAGCTATGGTGTTTCTTAAGTAAGATTTGAAAGTTATCATTTTAATTATCATGCTATACACTACCACTTATTTGATTTTCCGTGGCGGTTTTTTTTATTTTTCATGGCGGTTTTTACAACCGCCACCAATTAAAGATCACGGTTAATCCGTGGCGGTTTTCCGATCCATAAAAACCGCCACCGAAAATAAAAAAACAAAAAAAAGAGAAAGCCCATATCCAGGCCCAAATGGTCCCAGATCTGGGCTTGTAGCTAGGTCCGGCGTCGCCGCAGTCGTCCACCGCGGAGGAGCGCCGGGAGGAGCGCGCGCCACCGGGATGCACCGTGCCCTTGGCCACCGTGCCCGCCGGTGAAGGAGATCCACGCCCTTGGCCGCCGCGCCCGCCGATGGAGGAGATCCCGCGTCGCCGCCGTCGTCCACCGCAGAGGAGCGCCGGGAGGAGCGCGCGCTGCCGGGATCTGTCGATGGAGCGTCGCGCCCGCCGCCGGTGGAGGGCCGCGCCGCGCCTCCTGGCCCCGCGCGCCCGCGGTGGAGGAGTTCCACCGCCCCGCGTCCTGGTCCGCCGGTGGAGGGCCATGGCGATGTGGCCGGCCCGCGCACGCCGCCGGACGCGAGTGCCGACCGACGCGCCATGGAGGGAGTGCGGCTGGGGACGAGAGAGAAAGGGGAGATCCAGGCACGGGAGAGAGATAGGGGAGTGCGGCCGGCACGGGAAAGAGAGAGAAAACATGAGATGGGGAGTTGGTGGGAGAGAGTGAGGGAGTGGGTGAAAACCCTAACACTTGTTTATATATGAGACAAATATCCTCGGGCTGATATGGGCTTTTGTCCTTAGGGTTCGCCCAGAGTTTGGGCCGCATTAACCGTGGCGGTTTTTGTAAAAAGAACCGCCACGGTTAATCAATTTACCATGGCGGTTACTATAACCGCCACGGTTAATTGGCGTATTAACCGTGACGGTTTTCTAAATAACTGCCACCGAAATTCATTTCGAAGTGCTATGCAAAATCGAAACTGTAGTAGTGATAGTTATGGTGTTGCTTAAGTAAGATCTATATGAACATTGCCATTTTAATTATCGGTTGGCTGTCAGATTATTTTGAGTTAATGACAGCCAAAAGAATTCTCCCAAAAAATAAACCACACAAATGCACACAATATACATACCATATATAGTCTGTACATGCACATATATATTCCACATCATTGAGCTCTATTTGGTTTTAATATACTAGTTTGGTGTTGCCGAATCAAGGTACATTTTGTTCTATTTATACTGATGCTTCTCTGTTACCGGATCAAAGTTCTATTTTTAACAGGAATGCAGGTCTTGGAGTCTTCCTTATCAGAATAGGATCCCAGCAAAATTTCAATGTTTATATTAAAGCTTCCCTCCTCACTGCTTCCTTAGTTTTCACTGCAGAGGCAATTTGCTCTTGCATTTGCAGGGGTTATTATTGACAGGTTGAATATCATAGAAGCAACTTTCCTCTCGGACAACCAGCAGCTAGTCACCTACATCAACTCGAATAGCACAACGCTTATTCCTAGGTGAGATGCCAAATTCTACACTCAAACCTTCATCAATGCAGGGCAAGGCAAAAGCTTGAAGGTCTACAAGATCCCTAGGATTCTTAATAGGACGGCTCATGTCTTGGCAACACAAGCTCGCAATCATCAAAACTTTGTACCTAATGTAGGCATCAATTGTCGAAACTTTTCCCATATCTCGAGCTGCCCTATCCGGGATGCTCTTGATCATGCACGTTGGGATAACTTATCCCACATAGCAGTTTCATGCTGCTAGCTTTATAAAGCATGTTTGTTATCAAAAAAAAAAAAAGGTACAGTTTGTTGGCTCAAAAAGCAAAAAAGCATAATATACTGGATGGAAACTGAAATGCACGCATCATACCACAGACAACAGAGCTAATTTGGAGTTTGGACTGCACTCTTTCCTGTTTCTTATGCACAGACGTACTTTGATATTTTTGGTCCGATGGATGCAACGATAGTTGCACACATGCACGAGCATGGCAAATTATACATCTCACGCAATTGGCATAATACTATTTATATTAGCTCACGAGGTGACATGATTTCTACTGGGTTTTGCATGCCTCAGGCAGAAAGACTTGAGCCTCTCCATCCCATCCTCCAACAGAAGAGGATCTACCGCGAAGGTTACACGAAGCCAGTTCTTCATCCCAAGCCCACTGCCTGCATTACACCCATGAAACTCTTTATGAATTGAGAATTTAAGCAGTGGTTCAATAATCAGTCGTTTGTTAGTTAATAAAAGATTACCCAATTTCAGCCCTAGCCCAGATGGTTTCCTAGTTGAGTTTTATCAAAAGTTTTGGAAAGTCAAAGTAACCTACTACAGATGTTACAAAATATATTCATAAAAGGGATTCACCATAGTTTATTTTTAAACATTGGGGGTTTCCACCTCATTCCAAAGGTGCTAGATGAAAATTGAACACATCAGCATAACACATTTATTTGCTCAATGTTAGTTTTAAATGTTTACGAAACTGGCTACTAATTGCATTAATATGGTGTCTAATGGTCACATAATAAGCCCAACTCAATCGGCTTTAATTTAGGAGATTAGGCACATCTATGAAGAGGTTGTTATCCTACAAGAGAAATACATGAAGTCCACTGAAAGAAACTAAACGTGATCATTTTCAAAACAGCTTTTAATTAAGAAGCCTATGATAAGGTTATTAGATGACATTTTTACTAGAAACTTTGCATAAGATCCTTTGTCCAAATGGATCAAATGGATTGAACCTTTGTCCTTTATGGGAGTGTAGAAAATAGTGTAAATGATGAGATTGGACACTTTTTCCAAACAAAGAAAGGCGTTTGTCAAGAGAACTCATTATCTCCTTTCTCAGAACATTGTTGCTGACAAGTTAACAATCTTCACAATAGAGCCAAAGAAGGGCAGTTAAGTGGAGTGATGCCACATCTGGTGCATGGTGGTTTATTAGTTTTGCAATAAACCAAAAAACACAATAGCCCCAAGGTAACAAAATATTTCCTTTATAAAAAAAAAATCTATATATGCACGGTATGTGGTGTGCCATGCCCCCTCAAAACCCACATTATGACCCCTATAAGACCACAGTTGGTGTGTCAACCTCAATTACAATTTTTACCATCATATCCTATATTTAAGAATACTTTTGATTTGGTAGAATTTTGTTTAAAAAGTGTTGGCAAGAGGACTTTGAATAGATCTTAGGAGAAGACAGGTCTATATCACCTTAAAGTTTTTGAACTTCTCGAATTTCAATAGATGATGGATTTTGTTCAAAAACCCCACAGGACAATCAGATATTACTTAAGAACAATTTGTTTTACCTGGGCAGATCACAACACACTCCTCTTTGGCCAACTTGGTGCAGAAGTCAATATCATCATCGATGCCATCGAAATATGAGATATCCAGCTCTACCTGTTCAAATTTCAAGGTACATATCATCATATACACTAACAAATAAACACCAATCGTTGTCATCATTTTTTTCCTTGAACTACACATTGCATTAAGACAGGAATACAAAACAAAACAAAACAACACCAGACACACCCACCCTACTATTCTCAAAAAAAAAAAACACCCACCCTAACTGAAATAAGAAAGGGTGGGGTTGATTCTATACAAGATCAGGACCTATAATAAAACTACCCTAGAAGTTAAGCAAATTGAACCAAAGACCTTGCGAGCAATTCACAAAGCTTTGATGCTCGGCCATGCATCGTAAACTGCGTTCATCTCCTATGTTTGCACGATTGTAAGTATGGGTACTAGAAAATGCCCTTTCAAACACACAAGAATTCTAGTGTTTCCAAAGTTCCCAGGATAAGAGCGTTGTCATCTATATCACTGATTCACTGCCAGTTTCTTTAGAACCGTGAAGATGAAGTATCATTGCTAGGTCTATCACCATTGCTGGGTTTGAAAAGATCTGTTAGTGTGGTAATGTATTATCACTGTTGGTTCTAAGTACAATCAACTAATACTATTAGAACGGCAGTTTGTTTTTTGAACCGGTAGTGATACGATGGGTCCAGACACAAAAGTTTGTTTCAACTGAATATTTAAGTGGACCCCAAGTCCACTTGTCCCCTCCATCCCCAGTACTTCATCCTCTCCCTCTTCCCTCTGTATATCTCTGCCGCTCTCTCCTTTCCCAGTCCTCCTCTCCCCCCTTCTTCCACACCTATAGCTCCACTGGTCGTCCTCCTCCCCCTCCATGACCACCTCAGGCTCCAAGGTAATGGCAGCAAATATGGCTGCCTTACTACTGCAGGGAGGCACCAAATGCTGCCTGATATCATCTGACACGATCAACGACCGTCCTCCGGCAATTACCTTTTAGGTGGAACGGCAACAGCAACTGACAACAGCTGGTATGTATTTATTTTATATTCTGTGAATAAAGGTAATAACTACTTGGTGAAAAAAACAGCGGTGATAGTTCAATACCATTGCCAATTTCAAAAGCAGCAATGGAAAAGGCTCTAGAACCAGCAGTCATGGTCAATCATATAGCAGTGATTTATAGCATGTTAAGGAGCAAATGTAGACTGGTAGTGACTAAAAATGTAGTATGGAGTTTCTGAGTCATTACAAACCATGACAAACATGGATCCCTCTGGCTTGTGAGGACAAGTGATGCACTCCATGCACTTTAGCTTCTGGTAGCATATCTCTGCGGCCTCTCTCATCGTGTTCATAGCATTTCTGAAGAAAACATCATCCGTGTTTGCAATGATTTGGGGTATAGCTCCCTGCTCACAATAATACGACATCAGTTAGAAAACAAGTAATCAATGGATGTTAACAATCACGGTAGCAGCAAAGCCAGATACTCAAGTGGCAAATTAAATGCATGGAGTTCACAAAGAATCCTGAGTACTAACCTGAATAATTGCTGCTGGATCTACTGAGATGCCACGATAGAGAACGACGGACTCAAGAATCTATATACATATATTGGAGAAACACGCTAAGTAGATATGACAGAGAACACAAATAAAAAGAAAGAAAAATAAGTCAATATAATGTATGGAATACCTTCTTCTTCTTGAGGATTCCCTTTGGATCAGTCATTGCAATCCAACCAAGCCGCCAACCAGGCACCATCCACCTCTTGGATATGCTGCCCAGCGTCACCACAGGAGCTATCTCACCGAACACACCCATGGGCACGAAAGGCTTGCTTCCGAATGTGCAATGCTCATAAACTTCGTCAGAGATTACCATTATCCCGAGCTTTCTTGCTGTCTCTGCAATCTAGAGAGCTAAAATTGTGACCTCTGGGTTAAGGAAAGCGATGTATATTATAGGTATAAGATTTGCTACGGTGGTAGCCCACAAACTGCATGATCCTTTCATTCCTCGTCAAATTCGACACAGAAAAACTCGATATTCATTTGTCAATCTAAATGTGGAAAACAAACATGTAAAAAGAGATAGCTTCTGCTGACCACACACGCCTTAATGCCAAACTATAAGCACTATATGATCATCACATACTCTGTACTAAAATGTGTTAGACGCTAACCTTGGTCAGGTGCTCATAGGAGTAGACAGCCCCACAAGGGTTATTGGGGTTGACCATAACAATGGCGACGGTATTCTCATCAGCAAGGGCCTCCACACCTTCAATGTCAACCTCCCATCCTTTGTCTGGAAGAAGATTGTAGTGCCTGAACTCGAGCCCACCCAAGGCTGCGCGCGTGCTTCGTACATTGGGTATCCTGGCCGTGGCACCAATACATTTGTGCCCGGCATAGCAAGGACAGCCATCATGATCTCGATGGCATGGTTGCAGCCCGCGGTAAGGACAACGTCTCCTGTCGACAGCTCGTAGGGGAGGTATCGAGATAGGTACGCAGCCACAGCGCTGAATATGTTCATCACAAATTTATTCAAAAGACGTCAAATTTGCAGAAATCATTCAGAACTCATAGGCAGACATATACTACATATATGCTCACGCAAACTGAAGCCAACGAGGTCTGGTTACATTTGACTTCAAGATCTTTAATTTTGTTATACAACATGGTGAAAATTGAACTGCTAGTATAGGATCAAGGAACCTTTGAACTGAATTTTTAACTTTAATTTGGACTCTATTTTTCATAATTGGACAAACTTCGTACAGAGAATTCCAAACCCCCGAAGTCCATTGTTAAAGTACAATTGAGAAACTTTTATCTTGAATGACAAATAATAATTTAAAGCATCAATTGATCTATTGCAAATCAAAGAGAAATTTGTGGTGAGTTAAAATTTCACGAGCTCTATGTAATCTCGATCTATCGGTTGAATTAGTTAGTATCTGACGAACTTCCAGGTACCCAACTAAATAAACAATAGCCAGTTGCCATATATGGGGACAAGAAGCTTGTGTCATGTGATAGATGCTCCGCACATGTGTCATGTGAGCACCGTACCAAAAGGCTGGTAATCGGTCACGGACTCGCAGTTGTTGCAGGATCAGCATTCAGCAGCACAACTGAAACACTGATTATTAAACTACTAGGCGTTCTGATCTCAAGTGTCTTACATGTGCCTTCTGACCGTGCATTGGCTTCTCCGCACAAGGCATTGAGCACCGATCGATCGGCTCCCTAATAATTTGATTTTATTTAAACATGGTGTGTAGTTTTTTAAGCCACTTTGTCTTTGTTTATTTACAAAGATTTACAATCTCTTCTTAGTCAGACCTTGGACACACATCAAAGATTTTAAAACTAAAAAATGATGGTAAAGAAAGTAGCCATGGCCAAGGCACCACGCCAAGCATTGGAGAACTACTGTGCAAGAATCTTGAAATTAACCATTATGTACGGTGAACGATCTCTGCTTGCGGCAGATTAGGATGACCAAAGCGTAGGACGAGCAATGCAAACGACGACAGCACCTGCGGCAAGAAGATCGATAAGAGAGGAGAGCCTGCTGTATGTACCTGCGTGCCTCGGTGAGGCCGGCGGCGGTGGGGTAACTATTGTACTTTCCAGAGGTGGCGGCAGCGGCGACGACCTCTTCAGCCGCGGCGGCTGCGCGGAAGCACGCGAACGGCGAGGGGTCACCGTGCCCGAGCGGCGCCAGCGGCCTCGGGTCGTTCGGGTCCAAGCAGCCATAAAGCCGATGAACGAGCGCGCGCAAGCTCTGCGTGCTGGCCGCTTCCAGCGATGGGTTCGCCGCCCCGAAGCGCCAATCCACCTCGCCGCCGCCGTTGTCCTCCATTGGCGCGCAGGAGCAACAGTGCGGGTGCCTGTGCGGCGTGTAGGTTGGCCAGGCGCCGAGGGAGGCCCAGCACACTTGTATACAGTTCCCTCTGCTTCCTATTAAAATGGAAAAAGTCAAGTTTTCTTCCCCAAATTTTATGAAAGTCCGCTTTTCTCCCTAACTTGAAAACCAGACAAACCACTTTCTAATTTTTTAAACCGTGCATTTCAACTCTCTGGAGCAGTATTGAAGACGGTTTAGCTATAGGTAAACCATGACAGTGGTTTTGCCTTTTATTTTATTTATTTTAACTGAATCTTTGAAAAGAATCATACTAAACTATAGAAAAATCATAAAATGTAAAAATCTAATTTTAGTAGACACCACATGAGTAGATCTTCAGAGTGAACATATAATATAATATGTTTTAATACAAAGTTTACGCTAATGGAGGTTTTATCTTTTTCTTTTTTAATTTATTTTGACTGAATTTTTGAAAAATCAAAGTAAAATATAGAAAAATCGTCTCTACATGAGCGCATCAACATAGTGAACATATTCTGTATTTTTGGCTATCGTAGTTCTCCGCCCTCCTGCCCCCTACCCCTCCCCCCCTACCCCGATCTCCTACGTCGCGCTCCTACCCGCGACCGTCGTCTTCTCCGGCTCCGGCGAGCCCACCCTCCCCTGCTTCACGGCGCTCGTCCCTCGCCGCCTACGATACCCAATCGGATGTCCAACGTCGGCCCGCTCGGCGGCGGCCTGCCTCGCTCACCGCCCGATCAACCCGCCACCATTGCCGTGTCGGCGGCCACGCCGCGGCCGCGGCCGGCCCGGAATCTGACCGGGGAAGGAAATAGGAGCCCTAACCCGTCGCTAGAACCCTAACTCCACCGCCCGACGCTGCTCCCATCTAAAGGCCGCGTGGGGGCCAATCTAGGTCGTGAGAAAGCAAAGTGGGAAGGGGTGGTCAGACGGGTCATCGGGTCCATTTGGTTGGACCCGATGATTTCCCAGGAGGTGGGTCTTTTATCTATGGCATCGAGAATTGTGGTACCCAGGACGGATCCAGTGTATAACTGTTGCTGTCACAGGACAGCAATGCCTGGCATTTAGGCCATGTACCGTTCTCTCATTTCATGTTGATGACAACTTTCTAGTGTATTATTTGTTTACTATAAACTGTGATTGTCAGTACACAAATTCGTAGTGACATCATTGATCCAAAATCCTGGATCTGTTACTGGTGGTACCCTATGCCGTGTCGTAGTTGTTCAATACAAACAAAATTTACTAAATCTTTTCAAAGACTTCACTATTCATTTAGGAACGATGTTGTCAGAAAAAAAATATTCATCTAGGATTTTTTTTTTGCAAAAGATATTCATCTAGGAATATATTCACCTTAGTCTTCTTAATACTTGGTGGGAGTTTCAGTTTTCATATAACTAGTTGAATACCCGCTGGCGTTGCTTGGGGGATTATAAATAATTTAAAAAGAAATTAGACTATTTTTGTTTATAGTTATATGAATGAAACTATCTTATATTATTTTTGTGGATAACTAAATGCATGTTAGTAGATGAAGAAAAACTATCAGAATTACATATGCTAGTTGGATATAAATGTAATTTGTAGTGGATTGTTGAGTGCTTGTTGATGTGGATGTCTTGCATATTGAGAGAAATACTTAGTGGGGTTTATCTTTATAGGTGTAGTAGATGTGATTTTTATTTGTAAATACTATATGTATTTTCATAATCCACTTGTATAAATTCACATTAAGATGTTTTGTTGGAGATGGATCTCTTCTATTTGTTGTAGATATAGCAAAGTACTTACTCAGTTCGAAATTATAAGATTGTTTCTAGATATATTGTTTTCAATATGTATCCAAAATTCTAGAATATTGTATATATATCCAAATGCATAGCAAGGTCATTATAACTATGCAACTTATCAAGATAACATCGAAGAAATTATGCAGCATCTCTTCTTCGAATGCTCTTCCAGTGTTTCCTCGTTTGTTGTGCATCGGTTTTATTTGGACCTTAACAGGGTAGTGTATTCTAACAGGGTAGTGTATTCTAGATGCCGGTGCACCAAAGAAATACTGTTCATTTGCCTTTCTTCATGGAGCTCTTCATGATTGATGCATGTGGTGTATAAGAAATTTGCGAAACGTAGATGTTCAATAATAAAGTGCAACTTCCATTGATTTGTTTAGAATCAACTCGGCATGTCATCAGTCTGGAATGAATTGGCTAAATCGTCTGTAACTTTCATGTTGGCCCCTTGGGCTCCTATAAGCTTGTACAGTTAGCTTCTAGCTTCTAATAGCTCCTTGGTCAACCCTTGACTTTGGTCCCTATACAGCGGTTGTGCAGCAAATTAGTCTTTTCAACCAACAACTTTAGAAACCAACAATATTTAGTACCTATTTAGTCTGTATATAATCTCTAGTCCTCAGTAGTGATACCTAAATATGACTCCTAAATTGACATTTAGGTAGCCACCAATTTACAGACTACTTAAATTTTGTTGTTTGCTCCAGGAGTGCTACCCAAATTAGAATACCCAAATTTATTCCATGAGAGAATGACAGGTGGGGCCTCTATGTCATCCTCACTCTTCTCCATGGATCAGCACCAGGAAGGGCCGCCAAGGTAGCATGAGGAGAAGATACGACCGCGTGTGGAGGTGCTTGCATCGAGGGGGAGGTCGCCGGAGGAGCGGAGCTGCTCACGCCGCGACGGGGAAAGTCGCCGGAGCAGCAGAGGTGTCGTGTCGAGATGCTCGCGTCGCCCGCCTTCACGCCCAGCGATGACCGCGCCGGGATGGCTGCATCCACCGTGCTGAGTAGGGCAACAGCTTGCGCCTCGGCGTGGAGGTGCTCGTGAGGTCGGAGGAGGCCGGGAAGGAGCTAGAGGCATCGGCATGTAAAGGTCTACGGCGATGACGGACCTGCAGATGCAAATCTATTGGGTCAAGTAGGTAGCCTACTGGACTTCGTTTTTTTTTGCCCCCTCTGTCTAGATTGGGGATAGGCAAATTCTGTTTAGGTAGTTTCTTTGGAGATGTGTTCTTAGTCCCTTGAACCAAATAGACTCTTAGAATAGGAGTAATTGATTATTCTTAGTAGGAGATTTCAACTTGTTTTCACCAATGGATCAGAGGCATCAAGTTTTTTTTTTTTTTTTTTGTCCAAAAAAATCATTTTAGTGTAATAGGTCAAGCTAGAAATAGGTCAATAACTATATAATATACTGCATGACAGTTGACAGCAACGATAAGCTTTTGCTGGTTCCCCCAAACCGGTCCTATGTACACTTTTTTTTTTTTTTGAGATTATACAGTACAACGCAGACGCTCAACACGCACGCACACTCACCCCTATGAACACACGCACGCAAAACCCTATCCCTATGAGCACCTTCGAAGGACTGAGCCGGCAATCTTGAAGTTCACGAAGTCACCACAGGCGCCTCATTTGTCGGCCGGGGACGCCGCTTACCACTTAATGCGTAGCGCCGAAATCCTGAAATAAATCCAGGATAAAAAGAATTTGCACATGAATGAATGAATGGATTTGAGGTTCCTCACAAAATAATCACCCGATCTCATCTCATCCTAAAATAATCACCCGAGATCCCCTCTGTCGTCGATGGATGCATGATGGTTGTTTTGTTTAGCCAAAACCCATGACCTTGGGCGCGAATCTCAGAACCTGGTAGAGGTTCGTGGAGAGTTCGGCGGCCGCCCATGATGTCCCCTACTGGCGTACCGGTGATTCCTTCCAAGCACCGTAACAAACCTCTAAAAAACAAATAAGGATACAAGCAGCCACCACGCTGCTGCCAAAGATTTTACCAATGTCAGCTTAGATGCCCGGTGCAGAACCTAAGCAAATAGCGATTGGCAAGTGGCGGCAAGTTGCTGTTTATATACAATATTCCAGCAGCACTAGATCTGAGCTGACATTGGTAGCATCGGGCGGCAGCGTGGCGCCCTCTTCTTATACGGCCGGCCTGCAGCAACGCGGCCTTGAGAGCACCGTCGGCATTCCATTGTCTTCTACGTTGTCAATTTTGTGAAAGGCAGATGCATCGTTGCTTACATCCATCAGATAGCTCTGTTTACCAGCCTGAAGAGCGCTTCAGTTATAATTGAAGCCAACCAATCTGTTCTGTAATCTGATTTCAACCTTCTTGTAAGTTGATGAAGGTAAGTTTCCAATTTTTAACCTTCCTTTTCCAATCCCTAGTCATCTGAATTTTTCTTGGACTAACAAAATGACAGCTGAATGATTACTTGTCCATATTCACTAGATCGGGCCCTATTGTAAACGATAATCTCTGCTCTGGAAAGTGTACCAAGACATACTGATTGTATCCTTCGAAAGGTAATCCAAAAAGACATCACCAAGTATCTGGTGTATTTGCATGTTTCAGTTTTGACATTACTCTGATCTATCTGTAAAACATAAAAACCAGGGTAAAACATAAGCTGAGTTTTCGCATCCACTAATTTGTTTTGTTCCCTTATGGTAGTTCCAACGTTTCCCATTAAACTATGTGCATATTATGAAGTAAAATCTCTACTGTAAGCATTTCAGTGACAGGTACAAAATGTGTTCTTCATGTTCATTATCCCTTACCAACTCAATAAGGTAGTATCCATCTAAACTTTGACTTAATGATAGGTGCTCTATTTCTATTGAAAGAATATTTGCTTCATCAACTTGCTTCTCATATAACTATACATTTAATCAGAATTTAAATATGACCAAAAGATGTTGCTTTCTAATGTTCAGTAAATCTGCTATTTGTCCAGCACAGAGGACTGCAAAAATCTTCATGGTCAAGTCAATATGAACATAAGCAAGATACCACCAATCATTGAGGCCATTACGGGCTTCAATGAGTGTGTCAGTTTTTTCCAGTGGCTTAGATCTCTGGGATCTCAATCCAATGGAGCAGAAAATCAAGAACTTGAAAAAGATGGTGTATTGAAGCTGCAGAGCTCTCTTCAATGCCTTCGGGATACTCTACCTGCAATGCGTAACTTTATTGATCGCGCAGAGTGGAGGATCCATGAGAAGTGTGTGGCAGAGCTCATCCCAGAACTTAAGGCTGCCGTGTATGATGCAGAAGACATTCTGGAGGATTTCCGATGCTATGAGCAGAAGGTGAAAATTGAGGGCAGTGTGTCGTCAGTGGAACTAAGCATTGAATTCTTACACGATTTCATTCAAGGTAACTTGAACAAATTGGCTCACATCAAGGAGAGGCTAGATAACCAACTTAAGCTAGTAAAAGCAATGGGCTTACATCAAGCAACTCCACGGTTTGACAGATTAGTTAGACCCGAGACCACTTCTTTTCCTACCGAGGCAAAGATATTTGGCCGTGAGGATGAAATAAAGGAGCTAATTAGACTCCTTGGGGTACCTGCCAATCATAGACAGGGTCCTTCCAAACCCAAGAGGAAAAGAAGTGCAACCCGTTTCTCAGCAAGCAACCAAGTTTGTGCTGCCCTTGACACTAATGAAACAACAATGACAAGTGTTCCAGTTTTGCCCATAGTCGAATCGGAGGTGTTGGGAAAACTACTTTGGCCCAAAATATCAGCAGCAATCCACAAGTGAAAAAACACTTTGATGTTATAGTCTGGATTTGTGTCTCAGATGACTTTGATGTCAAGAGGTTAACTAAAGAGGCCATAGAACAATTTTCTAGGAAAGCGCCGATGAAGGAGAGTTTGAACTCTCTTCAGGTGGATCTTGCAGATAGCCTCAACATGAGAAGATTCTTAATTGTTCTCGATGACATGTGGGCTGAAAATGGGGAGCTCTGGAAGACATTCTACGCACCTTTTAAACAAGTTTTTGAGGGAAGCATGATGCTTGTCACAACTAGGTCTCAAAAGGTTCTTGATATAGTGCGGACCATGGATCCCTTTCTATTAGAGGGTTTGAAGGACGATGTCTTTCAGAATTTCTTCAAAAAATGTGTGTTTGGATCTGATAGCACCAACAATAATCCTATGTTGGAATGTATTGGTGAGCAAATACTCCCAAAGTTGAAAGGCTCTCCTTTAGCTGCAAAAACCCTTGGACGTCTTCTAGGAATGAGCCTTGACCCGACACATTGGAATATGATTCTTTACAGTCAGCTGTGGGAGCTTAGACAAGAGGAGACAGACATTTTGCCAGCTTTGCGTTTGAGCTACATGTATTTACCATTCCATTTGAAGAGATGCTTCTCATTTTGTCTTTGTGTACCGAAAAGATTACAATTTTGTAAAGGAAGATTTAGCTGAAATTTGGATGGCGAGAAGGTTTTGTGGAGCCCTGAACATAAAATTCCACTTCAACAAACCTGCAAGCAAATACTTTGAAGAACTTGCACACCTCTCATTCTTTCAGAAACTTCATGGGAAATATGTAATACATGATCTGATGCATGACATGGCACAATTGGTTTCAAAGGATGAGTGCTTTATAATAAAAGACAAAAATGATCTTGAAAGGATACCTCAAAATGTACGTCATCTATCAGTGTTCAAAAGCGAAGATGTTAGTTGTTCTGACTTATTGAATCTATGCAAGCAAACAAAGTTGCGCACCCTACTTTGCTACATGTCTTTAAAGAGTAAAACAGGCAATGTTGTGATGGAGAAATGGTGCACTAAACTTTTGTGCATGCGTGTCATGGTCTGTTACTCTATCTCTAAGTGGGGGTTGCCGGATAGTATTAGCAACATGAAGAATCTTGATTGCCTCAAAATCTTGGATTCTTGCAATTTCAAGTGCATTCTGTAGCATTCGGCTCGCTTGTATAATCTACAGCTATTATGTGCTAGCAAATGCAGATTTGAAGTGATACCCACAAGCTTTAGTAAGCTGATCAATCTACAAAAGTTTGAATCAAATTTTCTTAAGATTGATGCTCGGTTGTTAAATAATTTTAATCTAATCGCAACACAGTTGCATATAGAAAATCTCAAGGACATAAGCAAGGATCAGGCAGCAGAAATTGAACTTATGAATAAGGAGGACATTTTTAGGTTGACTCTGGAATGGTCTAAAGGGATATTGCATTTGCCGGGATCTTGAGGGCACAATGAGATAGAAGTGTTTGAAGCATTACACCCTCCCACCAATATCATATCTGTGAGCCTCGAATTTTATCCGGTGAATACCTTAAAAAGCTGGTTTCATGGTTCGATGACCCTACCATTTTCACATCATTAACAGAGATAAGGGTTATAGGGTGCCCGGGGTTATTAAGCCTTGAAAAATTTCTACACCCAGTTTATATGCCCGCCATCATGGAAATAGTGATTAAAGATTGCAAAAGTTTGGAATCAGTACCAGCAGAGAAAGGTTTGGTGATTTTCCTTCCCTTGAAGAACTAGAGGTGTGCAATTGCCCAAAGATCAACTCACAACGCCCGGTGGCCCCGCCCCTAAAAAGCTTCTTTTGCAAGATTCTCGGGAATCTTGGAGATGATATTGATTGTCGTTCTCGACTGCCTTTTATTTATCAAGCTACCATCTGCCATCTCGACATTCAATAGAGAAAAGCTCCCATTGCTCACTCAACTCATCATTCTATCCTGCACGAGCTAGAGACTCTTAATGGGGGTTGGCCTATTCTGAAGAGCTTGTCCATTTCGCTTTGTCCACGTGCGAAATGGGAAAATGGAATAGTGTTACCATCATCCCTCCAAAACCTCCGCCTATTGGATTGTGGTTATTTTTCTGCGAAGTGTCTGGAGAACCTCGCATCCCTCGAATCACTGGAGATGACAATATGCAAACACATAGAGTACATTCCAGGCGACTTGTGGAGCAGTAATCTTAAATCGCTACAAAAATTAACTATTATCAACTGTGAAGACCTTGTATCAATTGGTGGACAAGAAGCGATTGCGCACATACCAATAGTGGACATTCAAAACTGCCCAAAGTTGAAGGAAGTACAGCAGCCGCTGTTGAGAGGCTATTCGCGTAGGTACTTCTTATGATATAAATTATGATCCAAATATTCTTCATTTGCCTTTCTTCATGGAGTTCTTCGTGATTGTTCCATGGTGTATATGAAATTTGCGAAAACGTAGATCTTCAATGGCACCCCAAACCTTCTTTGCCCTCCTGGAAGATCAAATGATGTTAAGCTTCCATTTGTTTAGAATCAACTCGACATGTCATCGATCCGGAATGAATTGGTTAAATCGTTTGTAACTTTCTTGCTTTCTTGCCCCTTGGGCTCCTATAAGCTTGTACAGTTAGCTTCTAGTAACTCCTTGGTGCCAAGGGGTTGATAGTCCAGTTGGTTACGGACTCACCCGAGGCACCCCCGGGGGCCTGAGTTCAAACCCCAGCCCACGCACAATTGTGGAAGATATGGGGCGAATTTCAGGGGGCTCGGGGTAAAAAAATCCCCTCGTCGGTCCCATGTTTCAAAGTATAGTTGTGCTCTTCCGTTCTCACCGGGATGGCATGGTATATGGGTGGGGCCGGAGTTCGGGGATTTTCTCGATCTGGTGAGAAGATCTTCTTCTTAGTAGAACACCGGTGCCCCCGAACCGAGTTTTTTAGTAACTCCTTGGTGAGCCCTTGGCTGACATCCTTTTGCAAGTGTCTCCGCCTCTATATCTTTGTCTTGTTTTGGCTAATAAAGCGCTCGGGAGCCTTTACTCCATTTTTTTCTTAAAATTAAAGCCTACGTATCTAAAAAAGAAAACATCTTAGTTCCAAGAATTTGCCAATTTTTACTTAGCTTTGCCAACTTCCAAAAATATTTGCCAAGTAAAAAAGCAGCCCCTCTTCGAGTGTTTGGCAATTTCAAATTGGCAAATCACTAATTGGTGGACCCACACCTTGACTTGCCGTGGTTTCCACGTCGCGCTTCTCTAGGTCACGCCGGAGGAGTTTCTTCTTGGCCAGGGCCTGGGCGACAATAATGAGCCTGCTCCGGCTTGCGCACCTCCATTGCTTAACCAGAAGGCAGGCTTAGCTGCCAATCCGGTTAGATGCAGACAGGAGAGCTCACCATAGAGTTTGAACCAAATACAATGGAGCACAAATCGACGTACCTTGTATTGATTTGAATCGTAGTGGCTAGGCGTCGGTCACTCGCCTTGTGCTCGAAAAAAACCACTGCAATAGGCTGCCTCTCCTTCCCTTTGGTCACACCGGAGCCGAGTGAGCAAAGTGTCGAACAGCTTCCAGGCAGCCTACCCAGCAGCTCGCCATCGACCCCCTTCTTAACACTGCCCCTCTCGACTCTTCACGAATCGGAGCGTGAACCCTCTTGGCAATACCCTCCGTCGAACCGCCGGAGGATGCAGCTCCGCCCCGCCGTAGAGCTCGTTCCCCGCCGGAGGATGCAGCTCCCAGTTGTCAACGCCCCCGGAAGCCTGGAGGTGCCAGCCAGCACAGGGCCGACGCCTGTCCTCACTCCCCCAGCCCGGGCTCGCAACGATGACCCGGAAAAACGGCAGGTACGCCCGAGGACCAGGCCGCGCGGTGGGTTGGGTGATTCAACTTGTTTTCAGCAATGGATCAAGGCATCGAGGGGTTTTTTTTTCTAAAAAAAAAAAAAAAAACATTTTGAGTGTTTTCACGAACAGGTCAAACTAGAAATAGGTCAATAATTATATATAACTATATATAATATAAATATGGGTAAGGTTTATGTACTTCCAGAAATAGTTACTCTCATCTTAAACAACCACATTTCGAATGTGTTTATATTTATTTATCAGTTTGACTAGGTTTAGATACTCAAATTAAGATACTTACAAAAAAAAAAAATGAAGGAACTCATATTTTTTTAATATATTACTAAAATGTCACAGCTGCTGTATATGAAATGGTATATCCACATACTCAATGTATGCATGCATACTTAACATACATACCGCCTTATATGGTTTAGTATGATAGTATACTTCATCCATATACACTTTGTTCGGTCATATACACTATCTAGAGATATACTCTCTCTGTTTCAAATTATAGTTCGTTTGACTTTTTTTTTTTTTTTTACCCTAAATTTGACCACTCGTCTTATTCAAAAAAGTTTGCAAAAAAGAACAATCAAATTTAAGTCATGCGGGTGGATGAGGCCGAGCGGCCGCGGCGGGGGTACAAATGCAAGAATGCCAAGTGATTGCGGACGCTTTTTGCAAAAAATCACCCCTCACTCCCTGGCCTTGAATGGGGAATCAAAGGCTCAGATCGCTAGCGTGCAGCGGTTGCATATAAATCCGTTGTGCACAGGATACGTTCTCTTCTTAAATACCATTTGTTAATAAAGCAAGCCACAGATATTTTATATAAAATTTTAAATAAGACAAGTGGTCAAAGTTGGGGTTAAAAAAAAGTAATGAACTACAATTTGGAAGCGGATTTAGTATATGAGAGTAACTATTCCCTCGGAGTAGAAAGTATTTTTCCTATAAATATAATAACTATATATAACTATATGAACATAATAATAATCTTATACTGCATGACAGTTGACAGCGATGATATAAGCTTTTGCTGGTTTACTCCCAACCGGTCCTCTGTACACTTTTCTTTTTACAAAAGGAAAATTCAAAAAGAATTTGCACATGAATGAATGAATGGATTTGAGGTTCCTCGTCACAAAATAATCACCCGATCGATGTCATCCTAAAATAATCACCCGGACGATCCCTCTGTCGTCGATGGATGGTTGTTGTTAATTTTGTTTAGCCAAAACCCATGACCTTGGGCGCGAATCTCAAGAACCTGGTGAGCGAGTTTGGCAGGAACTTCCTGGCGAAAAGGAAGCACACGGTGGTGGTCCTGCCGTTGTACTGACACGTGCTGCCTTCCCTGAGCCAGCGGAGGAAGTCGACGGTGACCTCCATCCTGGTGAACCTCGCCGGGTGCGGTCCGCCGCGGGACCAGTCGACCCACGTGAGGGTGCGGTTGGCGCCCGCCGCCGCCGGGCGCCGGATGTGGAGGAACGTGGGCAGGTAGTGCTCGTCGGCGTAGCAGCTGCGGCGGCAGAATAGGCGGAAGAGCGGGAAGTAGACGCGGTCGGCGACGACGTCGGCGGCGAGGCTCCGGTCCAGGTCGAACCACTGGGAGCCCTTGCGCCACTGCCAGGGGGGACACGACGGGGCTCATGCGGCGGTTGTAGCGGCCCCGGCCCGTGGCGCCCGGCAGGTCGTAGGACTCGAGGAACACCTGGGTGGAGTTGACGAGGTACGAGTGCACCGTGGGCAAGTCGAAGAGCGGGACGTGCGACTCCGACAGCAGCACGAAGCGCGCGTTGGAGGCGTCGTCTAGGAGCGCGTGAGCCAGCAGACGACGCTCCGCCTCCACCATGCTGACCTCGCCCCATCTCACCTCCTGCATTATCAAGCATTGCTGATTAGGGCAACTAAAATTCCGTGTATATTCGGGCCATGTGCATTTTGTTTCCTAGTACTTGCTAGGACAATGGTCTTGTGACAAAAAGAATATATATTGCAATTATTGGTCAAATATATAATTCTCTAACTTGTGTGATGGGGCCCTCAAATGTGAAAAGATGCAAACGAAAGAAAAAAGAAATCTTGGTAAATTCGGAGAAGCAACCTAAGCAAATGCATAATACTAATTTCCTATTATCTAGCCGGTCATCCCTGGACTATTACATTTCAACCAACGAGGCGTTAGATGTTGACATGGTTCACGTGCCACGCGCCCATATGCGGCAGGTATATTTTTTTGTAAAGCGCAGTAGCATGGAAGATTTCTAGTTCGTCATAGGTCCACGCTCTAGATGCAAAACCCGGCCACCTACAGGTTTAATTTTCATTTAACATCCAGCTAACATCCGCAACCTGTGAATCATGTAAAATTAAACCCGGCGGATCACAATACGAGCCGACATCAATGAACATTTCCCGATTATATACTACATAATCTATCCCTACAAATACATGATTTGTAAGAACCCAAGCTTAGGGGCGACCGGGGAAACCGCCTATATAAATCCTTATAAGCCGGCCATACGAACCCTAGTCATGGTAGTGATGTTCAAGTCAGTACACTAAAAACACGCACATGGCACATATCCAACTCGATCATCCGATCCATGCCACTCACTACTACAAAGATGAACTTCCGTGGCGGGCATTTTTCATTTTCCGTGGCGGTTTTAGAACCGCCACGGAGCTAGGGTCACGGAAAATGGGCGATTTTCCGTGGCGGACAAAATGCCCGCCACCGTTAATGAATAAAAAAAATAAAAAAAGAAAAAATCCATCTTTGAAACCATAACGGGCCCGAGATGGGCCGCGGCCCGTTAGGGTTTCGTGGCTCGGTGCCGTGCTCCACGCGCCGCTGCCGGAGACGGCCGCCGCCCGGAGACGAGACGCTCCCTGGCGGATCCAGCTGGGCCGGCGAACGGATCAGCAGCGCCCGCCACGCCTTTCGAGGGAGAGGATCCGCCCGGCGCCACGCCTTTCGAGGGGAGGATCCCGCCGCCCGCCCTTTTCGAGGGGAGAGTCGCCGGCTCTCCCAGCGCCGCGCCGGAGAGGAGGAGCTCGGAGGGACGACGCCGGATCCGCTGAGGGAGGGCCGCGTCGGGTCGGCGGCCGGCCGCCCGCGGATCCGCGCGCCCCGGCATAGAATGCGCGCACGCGGCCGGCCGGATCCCGCCAGCCGCCGGCTGGCGCTGCTTTTTCAGCTCCCTTCGCGCCGCCCTTGCATGGCCGGAGCGCCACCGCCGGCGAGAGGAAGAGGGGAGCGAGGAGGGGGCCAGGAGCGAGGACGGGGCGAGAGGAAGAGGGAGCGAGGAGGAAGAGAGGGAGGCCGGCCATGCACTCGGGAGAGAGGGGAGAGGAAGAGAGGGAGGCCGGGTGAGAGGAGAGAGTGAGGAAGAGAGAATGAGGGTTCAAACCCTAAGTCCCGTGATATATATGTCACCAAGGAAATGGGCCTGTTGGGCTCGCCTTTGGGCCTCATTTACGGTGGCGGGCTTTATAAGAAAAACCGCCACGTTAATCGATTAACCGTGGCGGTTTTTTTCCCCGACGAGGGGAAAGTCAGGCCACCTATTTTTTTCGTGGCGGTTTTAAAATGCCCGCCACGGAAAATGAAAACTAAACACCTCCCAAAATCAATTTTGTAGTAGCGACTATATATGCCAACCACAAATCGAATCATATCCATGGCGGTCCGGCCGTATTATGAGCCAGAAAGTGATACATGCATTGGCATGAATACGCCGGCACTGACTGTCCGTGTGCCAGCTTTTGTATGTCATACCAAATTACCAATCAGCACAGGTGCCTGTCTCCATCCATGCATGATTATTGAATATCATGCATTGCCAGCCAGTATTACGAGCCGGCACGGACACTATTCTGTAGGTTGCCAAAAACATCTTCTTACTTTTCTATCCTATTCCTGACAAGTGGGGACAATGATAGTGTAAACATTGTCTCGGCCTGTCACACACACACACGGTGCCTATGCGAACGGTTCGGTGGCGGTCGGCAGGTGACGGGCAAGACGCGTAGGGCGGGACAAATTAAAAACCTCTCGTCGAAGTGGCTTGGTGGTTCATTAAAAAATGTTCTAACTGAACTCACTTTTCTTTTTAGAATATATGAGTTGATTTTGAGTGACTTTTCGTTAGACTTGCTCATTAAGGTCGAGTTAAATTAAGTTGAGTCTCAAAAATTTATAAGGGCATGATAAATATGATTATGTCAATTTTGAAGAAAGCTCAAAACAATACAATTGGCTCATTATCCACTCCTAAACAACAATACTCCTCTCTCTCTCACACACAAGAGAGAAAGCAAGTGGTGTAGCGTGCAATAAGTGTCAAGCGGCCCAACGAGCAAAGATGGCCGCCACAACCCGTGGCAATTGGGGTGTCTTGCAGATAGGAGACCTTTCTATCTCTCATGTCTTTAGGGGAGAGTAGATAAAATTTGAGATATATCTCTAAAAAATATATAGGAGGCCCGGTGAAGATGCTTTAAGATACAATTGTTTATTGGTTAGATATAGAGCTGGCTATAGTATTTAATATGGGTATATAAATGAATAATAAGAAATAAGCACTATTAACATCTCCTTTGATATATGTAGGAGTAAAGTCATGCCTAGAACGTCGGGCTTCTAAAGACCGTTCGAGGACCGCCTTGCGAAACTTATAGTACAAATTTTTAAGCTGTTGAGATGATAACCGAGTATTGTTTAGATCCATTAGTAGCTAATACTAAATCCGTTCTAAATTGTAGTTTGTTTGACTTTTTCAACCTCAAATTTGACCACTCGTCTTATTAAAAAAATTGTCAAAATATCACTTCTTTTGTTGTGGAATGCTTTATTAACAAATTAAAGGTTCTTAAGAATGACTAAAATTTGACTATGTTTACACAATTTTTTTTGAATAAGACGAGTGATCAAAATTGGTGTTGAAAAGTCAAACGAATTATAATTTAGAATGGAAGGAGTAGTTCATAGCTAATTAATTGATGGTTTGTTAAATTTACCTAGTAGGATATCAGCTACGTTGCAAATTATAACATATTTTGGCTTTTTTAGATTCATAGCTTGTTGTTATGCACTTAGATATACACTATGTCTTGAAGCATAATAAATCTAACATATGTAGAACAGTAAAAACGGTTTATAATTTAGCGTGGAGCAAGTAGTTATTTGTTGGCATCCAGCTAATTAATACTAAAGATTAGCTAAACTATTAGCTGGACCCATTTAGATCAAATAAGCCAATTATTAGCAGCTATAATTACTAGCTCCATGGATACAAACAGACCCTTATAGATCGACAGCTATGTGGACTCTAGAACGCATTTGTACGTACGCTAGCTATTTTTTTTTTTTCTGTTACGATTATTTATTTCCATTATTTCGACGCCCACTAGGTGGTATATATATCTCACCATGACCATGGTTGGCAAAATGTACCTCCCAATGCAAGCACCTTGCAGTGGTTTCAAGTGCATGCACACGGCACACACACAGCCGTCAGCCGCGTCACAATGCAAGCAAAGGTGATTCTAGGGAAGCTTCGACCTTTGTTTGCTTCAGAGTGGAGGACCAATGCTACAATGCAATCAACTCAAGAAAAGAAAATTCTGCCATCTCGAGTTGTGAACGATGAAACAAAGGCATCGATCGCTTTCTCGATCTATGCTTCGAACTCATCGCCAGAAGCCACTTGGCAATTCCGTGTTTTGCATGTGGAAAACAGAAATTCCTCCGCCAGAAGCCACTTGACAATTGACAGGAGGACCCTCTCTCTAGTATATGCCTTTGCCGTCATGGCGTCATGTGTCAATTTCTTTGTAAATCATGACGTACACCTAATCCCCAGTTAGGATGCATGCTACTTTCCGTCTGGATGCGGATTCTGGATTGCATCGTCGGTTTAATAAGCATTCATCATTTGCAATGCAAATAAATAATGGATGAATGAATGCTTTCCGTGTGAAATGAGCTAGCGGCAGATGGCATTTCGAAATTAGGTGAGTAAAAAGAATCATCGAGAAAGTCCAGTGAATTTGTTGGAGGGAGTAGTGAATGAATTCTATACTGAATTGGAGTAGTATATTATAGAAGGAATGCAGAGCGCACGCACGCACCTTGCTTGGGATTCTCCGGCGGTAGAACGCCGAGGTCTCCGGCGGCTCCGACTCGTTGAAGGCCGGGTCGGTGTGCACGTAGACGTTGTAGAGGCCGCGGTGGCCGTGGAAGAATTTCTCCCACAGCGGCGCCATGGGAAGGTCCCAGCGCGTCAGGAACAGGAACGCCACCTTGGGGACCGTCCCCGCCGGCACCGCCCTCGGCGCGGACGACGCACGGGCCATCAGCTCCTCGTCGTCTTCGTCGGCGGCGGCGTCACTGATGATGCTACCATATCCACGGGAGGCGGGGGCGTTGCTAGCAGCCGTTGGTGGTCTCCTCTCGCCGCCAATACCAGGCAGCGGCGATGGTGGCGACGGCGGCGGCGGGGCAGCAGTAGCGACAGTTGTAATGCCCGCCGCCGGAGGAACCGGCGGCGGTGGTGTCGTGTCCGTGCCCGTGGCCACGCCCGCGCCCGCGGCCGGCGTGTCCGACGTCCGAGACCGGCGGTTCGCTGGGGCCACTGGTGCTGGCTTTGGCCGCTGGCGATCCTGGACGGCGTTCCGGGTGTCGGACGGCGGCAAGAAGAGGCCGAGCGCTCGTCCTCCTCTTTCTCCCCGCATCACGGCGGCAGCGGCTGATGAGGACGAGGAAGAGGTCATGAGGGACGCGGTGGCGATGACGCCGACCGTGAATCCGAGCGCCGCACACAGCAGGAGCTTGGTCCTGACGGGCCACGGCGGCGCTGCGGCGGCCATGGGCATCACATGCTGCTGCTGCAGCTGCTGCTTAAGGTTCTTGGTCGTAGTCATGGACGACTAGGCGGTGGGGTTGGGGTTGGGGGTCCGTGATCACAGTGCGTCGTCACTCGCGGCCGGCGGCTCGCCGGTTGCTGTGCTGGGAGACGAAGAGGAGGTGAGGGTCTGGGGAGGCGCACCGGAATGTCAAAGGCGAGACCGCGGGCAAGCCAACCGGTGAGGGCGGCAACTGGGGGCTGGCACACGCGCGGCGATCGCGGTCGCGGCGCGGGCTGGGGTGGGTATATGTATCGGTCTGTGCACAGCTGCACACGGTGTCCAGTGGCACGCGCACACGTAACGTAAGACCACTCCCGTCAAATACTAGACTGGAGTAATAAAATCTAGGTCGAGTATTGGCAATAGTAATAATGAAATGATGGGGAATCTAAAACAATTTTATGAGGAGGAGCAGCAGCCCGGCACAGGCAGGGAACCTCCTGCATCGTTCGTTCAAGGAGGTTCCGGGGCAGACGTCGGTTCCGCGATGACTTGGTCGCAGCCGGCCAGTGCCACCGGCATTCCGTTTGGAATCATCGCTCGACGGACGATGTCATCTATTCTGGAGGTCCGGTACGTGGTCGCGGTCTCCGGAAGCAGGCTTTGCCAGGGACAGGACGGGACCGACGACGTCGACTTTTCCTTGTCTCGCTATGCTAATTGCCATGCCGGCGGCTTCTTGGTCAAAACAGCCGTGCGGTGCGCCCCTCCCCTCCTGTGCACACCACACGTTCGGAACGAGGCTCTGTCTGTGACCTGCACAGGACTGGATTCCAAAGCTTGCCTTTGCGCAAATCCAAGTATCTTCGCGCGCAGCTTCGCTTTCCCCGTGCGAGGATACAGAGGCGCCGGGCAAGTAATATTCCACGACCACGGCGCACGAAAAGGCCCTTCGCCTCGCCTTCCGTTTGCAGCAAACAACTTTGTTATCCAGGCAAAAAAAGGACACAAGTCGCATGCCATGCCAGTTCCAGCTGTTGCTGATTCGAGCCTAGCCGTTTGGCCACCCAGCTTTATTCTTGGTTCATCGTATCCTATCCTAAAGAAACACCTCGATCGCTAAACTCGCCAACTTTTGACAAATGGCAAATGCATGCATATACTTTGCCGAGTGTCTTTTGAACGCAGTCGGCAAAGAAGTTTTTCAAATCCGTTTTTTGAGGTCCTACACAAATTTAAATAAAAAAAAATTATCAACTATAAAGTTTCATAATTTTTTGAGATCTATAATTTTCATGTAGAAAGTTTTTCCATCCGTGATAATTTGGGAAAATCAAATTTTAAATTTTGGAAATTAAGATCTAGTTTTGCATGATAAGATAAATTCAAATCAAAAGGTTTTATACTACAAAGATTCATATCTTTAGGAGACTTAGAATGTTTACTTTTGTGATTTATTCATTTGATAAAGTGTTAGTTACATTGTTCGTGAATCTCATTGATCTCTCTTCTAGTATCGGGAAAACTATGAGACGATAATGAGAGAGATGTAAGATTTGTGAACAACGTTACTAATTTTTTTCAAATGAATGATTTTTTTTTAATTAAACCCATTTAGGGCCTCAATTTAAAACATTTCTTTTGCCAAGTGCCTAAAAAAAGACACACGATAAAGACTCTCTTTGTCAAGTGCTATTTTTTAACACTTGGCAAAGATAATTTTTGCCGAGTGCCTTTTCTTGGCACTCGACAAATCCTTCTTTGACGAGTGTTTATCTTTGCTATGTGTTTAGGCTTTTTTGTTGAGTGTCTAAAAATATACACTCGGCAAAGCCTTCGTTTGTCGTAGTGGGTGAAGGTGGGGTCTATATGGTAAACCGACGCTGGCAGCTCGAGCGTTGCCAAGTGACAGCATATGAGGCCATATACCGCAGGGAGCAACTGGAGCGAGACAACAATGGCCTTGGGGCTCATAACTAGTAATTAAGCAATGAGTCCAATTAGCCTAAGCTCAATTACTGCTAAGCACTAGCTCGTTATCTTACCATAATTTACAGCCTATAGCGCATGCCCCTCCTCCCCACTCTTGGGTTAAGATCCATCACTTCTCATTAGGGATTAAAACGAAAATGATAGTTTTTGATTTTTTAAAGTCGTTTTTGTTTTTTTTTTTTCTGATTTTGATACCTAAACAGAGGACGGAAGTGGTAACCTAAAAAATAAAAATGATAATGGTAAAAATAATTAGAAACGAAAGGGGAAACAATTTTGCCCTCTTCCGGTTGTTTCCGAAGATTCTCATATTTAAGCGGTAATTTAGCGTTGGTAATTACCGAATCAAAGGCACACACTACTAACATGCACATACGACAAAGATTTTTTTTTTGAAAACTAACTATATGGCAAGGATTGTACATATACGAAACAACCTCAACTTAAGAAGGAACTCCAATAATTCATGTGTTTTATTACTATTCTATGTCAAGTCAACTTAGAACTTGATCATTTATTGTGTCGTTGTTAAGAACTGTGTTGACGTTGTGAGTTATATGGTTCTTCTCATTTCCTACAGTTTGGTGTGTTTATCATTTTGAGGTTACCGTCAGCATAGGTTTCGACCATACCGTTGTATTTTTTGACCGACTATATCATTTTCGAAATTCCTGAAATACCGCACCGTATTCGTTTTTCGACACAATATCGTGATCGATTTTGTTGATTTGACCTCCTTCCGATCATTTTCGACCTTTTCCATCCCTACTTTTCGTAGTTGGACGACGAATTTTGAGTAACCCAAATTTTTTATATGTAATTCAAACCATCTAGTAGGTGTGTGTACACGTGTGTCTCGTATTTTAGGGGCTTCTTTTGTGTCGACTCATTTGGTTTCTCCTTTATTTGGCTTTTTTTGTGGGAGAAGACTAGAGGAGTCGAAGAGGCCTATACGTGTGAGGGAGATGGTGCAGAGATGGAGAGGTGGAATATTCGACATATTTCTCTTATGACATAAAAAAAATAAAAGTAAGACTTTTTTTTTAGTGCGATATTGGTTTTGGTACTTCCACCGCCTACATGCGATCCAGTGCCTCCAATCCCTCCATCAGCCATGCGAAGGAAAAAGAAAAAGAAAAGTCAACCCCCCACAAAAGACAACCAATGCATGTGATTTCTCCTTCCTTTCTTTTTCTACCACTTCCTTTCTTTCCTTTTGTACCACAAAATCATTCAATCAACTAAAAAAAGAAAGTAATGCATCATTCAATCAATTAAAAAAGAAAGTAGCCCTCATCCGCCCTGCCATCACCCATGCGGCCACGTTGCATGCGATCTCCTCCCTGTTCTCCTCCAATCACGCTCGAGATTTTGTAAGTGTGATAATTGTTACATTTTATCGGTGTAAATATCACACATGATCTAATCTCTACAATATAAAAGGATGAAAATAAGACTTTTTTTTATCGTGTAAAAACTCTTCGCTCGGTCGCTCCATCACTCCACGCCCCATGTGATCCTTCGCTCCGTCCCCGCCCCGGCAATTCAGCCGATGATTACGCAATCCTTTCCTCCACCCACCGCAGCCATCATGCATAAAAAAAATTGGACCCCCCCCCCGCGCGAGAAATTCGGCCAACGAGCTCATGGTTTCCTCTCCGCAAGGCCGCGTGCGGCTTGCCGCCTTCTTTAACCGCCGCCACGCCCTGCTCTTACATCCGCCGCCACCGAGCTCCGATCCCCTCGAGCCACACGCCGGCATCGATTGGCGCCACTTTCGCCCAACGGCGATTGCCGATCCTTCCCGGCCGGCGCGCACCCAATCTCCGCTCTTTCCCAACCGCGGCAAGTGAGGTGCGCTGCCGGTCTCTACCGCCACTCCCCGCGTCTTCGAGCACATCTACTTCTTGCCGCACCACTCGGTGTTCTCCCACGCCGTCCACAAGTGCCGCACCGCCGGGCCGGCGCTGGCCGAGTCCCCCGCCCCGGGCGCCCGACGTCGTCATCCCGATGCCCGACTCCAGCTTCTACGCCGTGCTTGTTCGCTTGACGCACGTCCGGGCTCGAGTGTCTCCAACGGGCCTCATCCGCTAGCACTACGAGGGTTGTAGCTTTATCCGGCCCAGATGCAGGGCGATCCGGGACCTCGTCGTGAAGCCGGCTCGCCCTATGCGCGCGGCGTCATCACCGGAAAAGAGCGTTGTGGTCGTGGACAACTCGCTGGTGCGCTGCACTACATTCAAGAAAGATCGCAGCGACTCCTCCGTGATGCCGGCAAGACGGGAGGTGCAGATGCGGATCGCGAGCCCGCCCGTGGTGGGCTCCCGCCTCTACGACATCGACACGCCGAGCGAGGGCGAGCTCATCTCCAACTGAATGGACTTGGATGGCGCGGCGCTGGGAGCTGGTAGCGACTCCCTCGCCTTCCTCTTGCCGGGCAAGCTGCACAACATCTACGGCCAAGAGGCGGGGGACTACTACGATTCGTGCTTCTCGCGCAATTACCTTATGCCGCCCACGCCGGCCGACCCGGAGGAGTGAGCCGGGAGCCGGTGATCTCTGCTCTGTTTCGTCTGCCTGTACGTCTAGGTTGTTGGGATTCAGCTCTGTTCGAGAGTTGGACAATTTTTTAACTTTGTGTTTTGAATTAAATGTCAATTTAATGTCGCTATTTCATTTAACAATATTGTTATCTTATCATGCGATCCATTTGTTTGTAGTAAAAATAATAATTATCCCGTAGCAACGCATGTGCGCGATACTAGTATACACTTAATTAAATATTGTGACGGTATAAAGAGGTATAATATTTATTATTTCCACTCTTTTTTTTTTTCTCTTCCTTTGGCTTCACGCCTTCAACAAATTAGGACACTCACAATGCAGACTCTATCGTAGAGTCTAAGACTATTTATTATCTCGAATAACGTGGACTTGGAGTCTAAATAAGACTTGGAGTCTTGTTTTTTTTCTATCTCTCTTCTATAGATATACTACCACATCGGCGCTACATCAAGTAAACTACAATAAATATGAAGATAATAAATGTGCTTAGACTCTATGGTAAAAATCTGCATTGTGAGTGCCCTTAGACTTGAGGCGTGCTTGGGAAATTAACTTAGGCCAGATAGAGGGCTCGGTTTAATCGACTCAATTAAAGTTCTTTATCTGCTAATAGTTCTCTCATCTAAATTTTATGTAGGGTGTTTGATCCTCTAAGAGCAACTCCAAGAGAGTTGCTAAAAATAAATTGCTAAACTCATAATTTAGCCAAGCTTTTGAAATAGAAAACCATGCAAAAAACAAAGAAAACTCCAAATGATCTTTCTATTATGGCAAAGTAGATGGTTAGCAAGTACACGCAAGCTATATTTACCATGCGAGATTGTAGAAATAGCCGGCTTGCTATTTTACAAAACAAGATAAGATAACTGTTAGAGTTCACTTTTTGCTCTAAAAAACTAAATATAGCATACAAAACACGGATAACATATCTTTTTTAGCTTGGCTGTTTGCATTCCTAGCAGATAAATTTAGTTAAAGTTTAGTTGTTGGAAAAAAAAAAAAAACAAGACGGCAATTGCGGCTGCCTTGCCCATCAAATCTTTCTCTACCATCAAATCAAATCATCTGCCTGAAACCGCAAGGCGATTTGACCTCATGGACATGCGTCATCGTCTTTTCGTCTTTTCTCTGAGGGATCTCTGGTCCGCCAACATATGGACGTCATCATGACAGGAGTGCTCTGGGCTCAATCCGGTCCAAATTGAACCCAACACAAGCCCAGCGAATTCCAGCCCACAGGAGTGCTCTCTTTTCCCGCTGGCCTGTAATCTTTTTCTTTTGGAACCTTTTCTTTTTAGATTCTTTTAGATTGAACTTAAACTAGCCCAGCGAATTCCAGCCCACAGGAGTTGCTGGACTGTAATCTTTTTCTTTTAGATTCTTTTGATTTGACTTTTGAGAGATGCACTTACTCACTCCATCCCAAAAATAGATGTCATTCTCGTTTTCTCGAAAAATCAACGTTTTCAAAATACCGATAATTATATATTAAAAAATATAAATATTTATGCTAAGTAATCAGTATCGTTGGAAAGAATTTTAAGTCTAGTTTTTTAACAAATTTATTTGAAGATTTAAATATTGCGCGTATTTTCTACAAACCTAATCAAAGTTCACGCTTCCCATAGCGACATCTATATTTTGGGACGGAGGGAGTACATCAGAAACGAGACCACCACCACCCTACAGAGATGCACAGTCAGGCACCCTACTTAAGGTTCTCATCTCATCCCTTAATGTTGTCATCTATCCGTCCATCCCAAAATATCTGCCGCTTTCGTTTCTTCTAAAAAATAACTTTGACAAAATATATATATATAAATATATTAATTAAAATTTATGATAAAATTCATTTTTGTACTCATAACAATGACATAGATGAATTCATAATAACAAATAAAAACACTTACTTGAACTTCCTTCATTTTGCCCTCTACGAATCCCACTTCCAACAAGTTGTCCCTCTTCTGATGGCCCCTCATTCGGTCTGGTAAGGCTTCATGGATTAGGAATTGTAGTTCACCTGGTGAAGTTGTTGCTCTTCTGATAGCCCCTCATTCGAGTCTAGTAAGGCTTCATGGATTAGGAATCGTAGTTCCCCTAGTGGCTCCTCATGCATGTTTGTGAAGGCCTCATGGATTAGGAATCGTAGTTCCCCTAGTAGCTCCTCATGCATGTTTGTGAAGGCCTCTCCTTAGTAAGTCTTCATGTATTAGGAAAGGTACCGTCTATTTGGTTGGAGGGTGGAATGCAATATGGTTGGATTGAACCTCTTTTCAGGGTGTTTGGATGGAGAGCGAAGGGGCGGGGAGCCAACCCGGATGGAATATTCAGCGTAGATGTGGGTCACATGCGCCCAAATCTGGCGGACGGAGCCAAACCCCGTTTCTCCGCCGCCGGGTTCCATCGCGCGGATGGCGCGACCGCCCTCAACGCGATCTGTTCTTCTTCTCCGCCGACGGCCCGCCATGGGAGCTGCTTACTCGAGGTCGAGCCATAGCGTGCCGGGCGGCGGCGCGGCGGCTTTCGGTGGCGGCGCTCCCTCGCCTCTACGGCGGGCGGCGCGGGCAGGTCATGTATGGAGGAAGAGAAGAATGGCGAAAATCCAATTTAGTTTCTCTTGCGGGGTTCCCGATGCAAAAGTGCTAGAGAGAAGCTTTCGTGATGAATTCTAGAAAGTCCGGGGTTACCGATGAAAAGTGTAACCAATCCACCAACGCTATTAAATTGGGAAATTGAGCTCCATCCCTCCTTTCCAATTCCTCCATCCAAACAAAGGGGGGTGTGTGTTAGAGCGAACCTAATCCAACCTTTCCATCCAAACATGAGAAGGATTGAAATCATCGAAAACCATGGGTCGGAGCCAATCGAACACACCGATCCCACAACCAAACACATGTGTAGTTCACCTGGAGGCTGCTCATGCATGTTTGCGAAGGTCTCTCCTTGATGTGGTGGTTCTGGGTTGCGATAAAAAACCATCGGTGCTAGAGTAGTGTACGCCTGCTAGAGTAGTGTACGCCGTGAGCATTTTTTTTTTGACAGAGGAAGTGCTGGTCTGGTAGATCTGTACATTCTGCATTTGTTTAATCTATGTGCTGATTATTGGATCAACGATGTTTTCAATCACAGAAAGTATTATGCTGTACATTCTGCATTTGTTTTATCTATGTGCTAATTATTGGTTCAACAATGTTTTGAATCACAGAAAGTATTATGCGTAGATGTATATAGTACGGACTATATACACTCACTTGACACTACATTGAAAACAATGCTGGACCTACAGCATCCACCAGCGAGTTGCCCCCGATTAGTTTCAGTTAGTCCCCGATTAATCGTCCGATTTGTTTACTCGGCGGCCAACAAATCAATTTAATAGACGATTACTCGTCCCATTCTATTACTCATCGGCCAGCAAATCGACAGGATTCTCCGAGAAAATTTCTTTGAACGAGGTTTGTGCCGTCTACTTGTGATTAACAATTTCAATCAGACGAAATATATATATATCCCAATATTATTCACATCTGGTGATGCGAAGCAGAAAGCAATTATTCGCTTATTATTATCGACATGTCAGTAGTAAAGCTTATTCCAACGTGCGTGATTGATGATGATGATTAAAAGCAGCAGAGCAAAGTTGAAGTCCCGAGCATCTACAAGGCGGCGGCCATTGCTGTTGCTGTTCGCTCCTCTCCTAGCTGGCGCTGCTGACGAGCGCGTCCTTGTAGGACCCTGGCGGCGGCGGAGGCGGCGTCGTCATGGCCCCTGCCGCTGGGACGCCCCTAGTCCGGCCGTGGCCGTGGCCGTGCTCCAGGATGAGGGGCACCTTGCCCTCCCTCTCCAGGGCCAGCCGCTCCTGCGCGCCGCCGCGCAGCTTCTCCAGGCCCCGGCCGCCCATCTGCTGCGTCTTGAACACCTTGAGCAGGTTCAGCACGCCGCCGGCGAGGAACAGCAGGCTCCCGATCAGGCAGAACCACGCCCAGCTCCTCCCCTGCGTGCGTGCACTCATCAGTGTCAGTCAGTGACGACGACCCAGAGCAGAGTTCAGAGCAGAGTAAACAATTATTCCTGAGTTACCTACCAGTAGCACGAATGCGGCGTGGTGGCTCCGGCGGTCGTGCCGGTTGACGATGCCGGCGATGAGGAACAGGGTGCTCCCCAGCAGCAGCGGGATCTGCACGCTCTTCTGCAGGAGCTGGACGTGGCCGCTGGCACGCTCGTAGACCTGGCAGATGTTGTGCACGGACCCCAGGCACCACAGCGCCGGCCCGGCTATGAGCAGGTTCAGGCCGTGCACGGCTAGGCTGTGCCTGTACCCTCTCTCCATCTGAATCAAATACCAGCCGAGTGAACTTAAGCTATGATCTAACTGAATCTCAGACAATCAGTAGAAGAGGCTGACCTGAATCTCAAAGAAGATGACAGCGACGAGCATGAGCAAGGTGCCGAGGATCTGCACGGCTGGGACGGCGAGCTCGACGAGCGCGAGCTGCGCGTCGAGCCCGGCCACCATCCCGACACGGTACTCGACGCCGGCGACGTGCGCCAGGAGGTCGTGCGCGTTGACGGCCAGCACCCCGCGAGCCCGATCGCGGCCACCACGAGCCCCGGCCTGCTGGACCACCCGCCCCACGGCGGGAGCTGCGCCAGGAACCCGGCTACCAGGAGGACCGCCGCGAAGACGTACACGCCGGCGTTGATGTACTCCCCACCGGTTGCGTGACGCCGTGCCGGACCCCGCCCCGGCGCCGAGGCTGTATGCGCGGCACTCGCGAGCCGTCGCCAGCTTCACCATGGCTAGCTGTGCCCTGAGTCCGTGACCCTGGTGGTGGTGGAGTGTGCGCGCGTACTGATGGCTAGCGTCACTGAAGTGGAGTGAGATGGTGGTCTCGGGGACGGACGGCGAGCATAGAAGAAAGGAACGAAGGCAGGTGGTCACCATCCATGATAGTTTGGTAAGGGCGCGAGCTGGCTCGAGGTGGCGGCCATGGCGGATACGTGGCAGCATGCATGGTGCGCCAGGTGAGGACACATGGATGACTTTTTATTGGTCATGTTCGTGTTGCTGAGTAGAATATGTGAATTTTCTTCTATGGTCTTCGAGAAAGGGAGACAGCAGGGTGACACGACGAGCGTCCGTGATGACTGTTGAGGCCACCTCGGTTTGGCCGCTGGGCGCTGGCTGCTGCTGCTTTTCCAGTGTGTTTACTTTTCGTTTGTATTTAATAATTATTATCTAATCATAGACTAACTAGACTTAAAAGATTTGTCTCGTACTTTTCAGTCAACTGTGTAATTTTTTTTAATTATTTACATTTAATGCTCTATACATGCGACAAAATATTTGATGTGGTGGTACTTTGTCGAACCCAGCTAGATTAGGGCGGAACCGACACTTGATTGACGATCGACGGCGGGGAAGAGGAGGAGGAGGCGTGGGGCGGACGACGGCTATGAGGGAGGCGCGGCGGCGCGGACTAGTGGCGGCAACAGCGTCTTGGCAGGGGCAGGTGAAGGGGGGCGCGAGGGAGAGGTGGAGCGGGAGATTGGGATAAATTTTCTTTATTTGCTTTTGCCCCCGAAAAGATTCTGGGACCCCTTGCTTTTATAGCCCGACTAGTGGGACTTGTATCTCAAGCAATCTCTCTAAAGGTTTTCCTTATAGATTGGAATACCTTTTACAAGCATATCCTATTTATTTTTTCCTAATAAGGGTCTCCTTTATAGATAGGAATATCCCCTTGCACACCAAAAAAGTCTAAGATAATCCTAGATAATTTCCTCCTTTATTCCCGAATTAATTGCCGAAAAATCCGCGGAAGGGAGGAGGCGGCGGCGCCGTGCGTGCGGCCGAGGAGGGCGGCGCCCGCGTGCCCCCGGGCGGGCGGGCCTGTCCTTCAGGCCTATTTCTTGGGTCATGACATCTCCCCTTCTCCGACCCGGCGCCTCCCATGGCTGGATGAAAGTCCATTCGGTCACACACGGGTGGAGGTCCGCTGCACTGGCATGATGAGCTCAACCCGCAGCACCAATCGCCTTACACCGGGTTCCCGAGGATCATGTTCTCCCCTGGTTCGCTTTGGAGCAAACTCCGTGAGGTAGTGAAGGTTGTCGATGTAGCCGTGGTAGATGTACTTGGTGGACAAGACGTCCCCTATTTGTGATCCGCATTGCCGACGGTCCGCGAAAGCAGGAGCTCCCTTTGAACGCCCACCTCAAGGTGCTGATGCACCATGTCGCGGGTGGGCTCTCCAGAACAAGAAACGCTCATTGGGTGGAGCGTTGACGAAGAGCGAAAGAGACGCGGATGGTGATGTCGGCGAGTAGGAGGAGTGGCGACCAAGTTCAAGATCGCATCGTACATGAAGGAGGGGCGACGCCGAACAAAGAGGGGGAAAGCCGGGTGTGTGCCCCCCTCTGCGTCATAGCCGATGTGGACATTGTCAACGGTGAGGAAGAGGCGATCCATGCCGCCGAGGAAGACGACACCCGGCCGGGCCGACGTGGTGGCGCCAAGGCCATATGCCGCCCAACAGATGGCGGCCGGTGAAGTCGCTGCCGGTTCGTCGTGTAGGCTCCCCAAGGCGAGGAAGTTCGTCTTTGCGAACTCGCCTTGAAGCGAGGCCTCCAAAGAGGTCCGGTAGTAGTGGAGAGGAAGCCGGGAAGGTAGAAGCGCCATCAAGAGGAGAGGAGGCCGCCCTCAACTATCCATGCCGGTGCGGCGTCGCCCGTGGTGACGCCGAGGGCAATCCGGGCGTAGGTGCCGATCCTCCAACGCCGCCGTCGGAGCTGAACGAAGACCGGTGGGACGGTCGTAGAGGTCCAAGGCGTCACATGCCTCGATCGTTTTCCAAAGCCGAGGGGAGTGTCCGGACGCCGGCCGAAGATGCCCGACCTGAGCAAAGGCCGGGGCCAGCGCGCCCCCCACGCCGGGCGGTGGAGTCGACGCGGAACGTGCTCGGGCGGCCGCCGCGGTAGTACCGCAGCTCGTGGGTCACAAAGTCCCACGCCACTGGCCCCAAGCTTGCCAACCAAGGCATGCCAAGGATGACGCCGACGGCGCGTTGCCCGGTGGCATGACATAGGCGCCGATGTCTAAGGTGTCGGGCGCCGAGGCGTAGTGGTACATCGAAGGTGGCAGCCCGGCATGTCGAGGTGGTGCAAGGTGCCGGTGGTGATCGTGACACGCACCGGTTGAGTCCGAAGCCCGCCGTGGTCACCACACGGGTCGATGTAGTTGTGCGTTGCCCCGAAGTCGACGATGATGTTGGACGCCCGTGCCTCGAGAACATATCGACGAGGTATAGAGAATGAGCACCACGCACGCGCCGGGGTCCCCAAGAGGACCTTCAGTCGGCCGGCTCCTCTTTGACATCCGCCGTGGGACGTTCGCCGAAGTCGCCGGTGTAGTCATTGAAGACCGTGACGCCGAAGAGGTGCTTGCACTTGTGACCCCGTAAACGGCTCGGGTCACGCTTGAAGCGAGTCCAGCCTTGCGCCGCTCCGTCATCTCCCTCCGGTGTCGCCGCTTGAACGGCGAAGTCGCTGTTGATGCCGCCGACGAGAGGGGCGCCGGGGCGGCCGCCAGGGCCACGGGTGCAGGCACCGGCCTTCACCGTGGCCTGGCTTGCCGGTGTTGTAGAGGATGGTGAGGCGTCGCCGCCGTACGCCCGGGCGAGGGACATGGCTGCCTCCATGTCCTTGGGATCCCCATCTCGACGTCCGTCTTGAGCGGCCCGCCCAAGCCTCTGCGTGTGTTGATGTTCACCTCGCCGCTTGTCGCCGAGGTGGCCTGCGACGCATCACGTGCGGAACAAAACCGCCCGTACTCGCTCAACGGTGCTCGTCTTCCTCGGGCCGATGCCAGCTCGCCCTGGGCCGAGCGTTGCGCGTCGCCGGCCTGGTGGCGCTTCGTTGACATACCGGGCAAAGCTCGCCCAATCCGCCACCGGTTTCTCCTGGGACAGCCTCATGTACCACCGCTTTGTGCTCCTCCCGTGAGATGATAGGATGCATACCAAACTTGCTCCGTGGTCGGGCGTATCTTGTCCCCCTCAAGAATTGCTCGCAGCGGTTGATCCATGGGAGGGGGTCCTCCTTGCCATCATAGGTCGGAAGGACAGCTTGTGCAAGCGAGGAGCGAGCGACTGGGAAGGTGTCCACCGGAGGCGAGGAGGGGGCGACGCATGCGCCCCGGCGTGGCGTGCCGCTGGTGCCGCCTTCAGCCCTCCAAGTAGCTCTTCATCAGGTTCTCCGGATCACCCGCGGACCGATCATCCCGGTTCGCTTGCCATCCGTCCTCTTCTTGATGAAGTCGCGGCCGTTGTCTCCAACAAGCGTCTTCATGGCTTGATCGCCTTCCTCGCAATTGTTTCGACGCTTGATCGCCGGATCGATCGTTCGATAGGATAGCAACTTGCTCGGCGAGCGTGTCGATCCCAGTGGTGAATCCTGACGAACCTGGTCCCCCAAGTTCTTCGCCAGCTTCTTCGCCTCGTTGTCCATGGTGGTGGGTGGATCGTAGTGGTCTCAGGATACCACCGTCGAATCCAGCTAGATTAGGGCCGGAATCGACACACGATTGGACGACGACGGCGGGGAAGAGGAGGAGGCGTGCGGCGGCCGGCCGCGACGACGCTGGGGGGAGGCCGCGGGCGCTGGATCGGGTGGCGGCGGCGTCTTGGCGGGGCGAGGGGAAGGGGCGCGGAGGGAGAGGTGGAGCAGGAGATTAGGATAAATTTTCTTTATTTGCTTGTTGCCCCGAAAGATTGCGGACCCCTTACTTTTATAGCCCGACTAGTGGGACTTGTATCTCAAGCAATCTCTCTAAAGGTTTCCTTATAGATTGGAATACCTTTTACAAGCATATCTTATTTATTTTCCTAATAAGGGTCTCCTTTATAGATAGGAATATCCCCTTGCATACCAAAAGCCTAAGATAATCCTAGATAATTTCCTCCTTTATTCCCGAATTAATTGCGAAAAATCCGCGGAAGGGGGAGGCGGTGGCGGGCCGGCCAGGAGGAGAGGGGCCCGCCGTTCCCTCCGAACTTTGGCGGGCCTGTCCTTCTAGGCCCCTATTTCTTGGGTCATGATTAAAGATGTGTAGCACTTTTTGGGATCACTTTTCATTGCCCAACTGGCCAACTTTAATAATTGTGCAACTTCGGCCTTGTTTAGATGCTAAAGTTTTGCCAAAAACTTCCAAATTTTAGATTCTCTCTCCATCACATCACATTAAATACATCAAAAGACATATGTTCGTGAGTAGTAAATGTAGGTAAAAATAACTACTTAAACAGTTTTTGTTGTAAATCACGAGAGCGAATCTTTTGAGCCTAGTTAGTCCATGATTGAACATTGTTTACCAAATACAAACGAAAGTGTTATAGGAGTGCTACAGGAGTTAGAATAATGCTTTTGACAAATATTTTGCCATCTAAACGAGTGTGTTTAGTTGCCATACATGAACCCAAAAAAGTGCTACAGTTTCTTGTTACATCGAATCTGTTAACACATGCATGGAGATTAAATGTAGTTAAATAAAAAAAAACTAATTGCATAGTTTGGTTGAAAAGTACGAGACAAATCTTTTGAGCCTAGTTAGTTCATGATGGGACAATAATTACCAAATACAAACGAAAAGTGCTACAGTTCCCGAACCCAAAATATTTCACCAACTAAATACCCCTCGCGAAAAAGGAACACCCTCGCGAAAATAATGAAAGTCCCTTTTCTAAAGAAATTAAATAATTTCATTTCAAATTCAATAAGGACAGTTCTAAACTTCAAGTAATTTTTAGACCAAAGGAATGACCCTGACTTATATTGAAAGCCAAAACTTCAAATATTCAAATGACATATATAATTTCTATGTCCATTAGTTTATATAGATAATATGTAATTATGTATATAAAAATTATCTTCAGAATGATTTTTTTAATCATATGTCTTCTTTTGTCATCATGTCTATACGAAAATTAAATCAGAACATAAAAATACGGATCTGGGCGCGCCGCGGGAGGACGTAGGCTGCCGTGGAGAACAGGATCAAGAGCGACGGTCTTTGATTTGAGGCACTATAGCCCAGTAGTTTAACCACTGATATTATATTTGCTAGAAGTGATAAAAAAACTTTAGAGTCTTTATGTAGGGCCGAGCTTTACTATAAATAACCATTCATTTCAAACAAGTGCCAAAACAATCAACCTCGTAGACATGGTAAAAATTAACAAAGCCTTGAGCAACATACTTTTATTTTTCTGTTACATGGTACATCATGTCAAAATAATGCACCATCAGCAAAGGCTGACTTAAGTATTTCACTCACAATCTACCTCACAAAGGCAACAGGTGCCAGTTTCGCAAGCGCCACCTACATGAGTGACGTTCGGAAGCCTGAAATATGTATCATGGCACGATGACCAACAATTAGTATCATCACATTTGCCATGGCTGGATATGAAGTTTCTGCCACAATATGATGTAGCACTTGCAGCAGCCGGGTACTCTGTGACGCCTCGAGCCTCTGCCGCCTCTTTACAAAAACAGAGCAATAATAGTAATAATATAGTTTAGTTGGTAAGCAAAAGTGAGTATAAATTGTAATACTGTAGTGAGGCAAGAAACGAACTTGAGCACAATGTGAGGAGAAGAATGTAAAAAAGAGCAAAAGATGCCGCTCTGATTGCCATAATGTTGTTTGCCACCTTTCAGCTCTGGTGTGATTTTGGTTTGATATGAGCTTAGTTCTGGGGGTATATAAAGGATCTAGCTAGTTGGTGAATTTTTAAAGTAATGGCTGTATATCTTTACAATTATTAATTAATGCATGTCATCTAATATGCTTCATAATTAAGTGTTAATTTCTTACATCCCAGTCTTTTTAATAGCAGATTTTAAAAGTAATAGTCTTTTAGTTAAGTACTCCACTACTATTAAGAGTTTCTTAAAATATGTGCTTCTAGTTAGCCTGTTTGGATCTATTAGCACTAACAGTTAGCTAGCTAATAACTAATAGTCACTTCCTCCGTTTCAAAATATAGTTCACTTTGGCTTTTCTAGATCCATTTCTTTTTACTATGTATCTAGACATAGTATATAACTAGGTGTATGACAAAATCAATGTTGTAGAAATACCAAAGTAAACTACAATTTACAACGGAGAGAGTACTAACTATTAGCTAGCTAATTATTAACGAGGAACCATTTCGATCCGCCCACTAATAAGTTACTAATAGGTACTCCCTCCGTCCCACCTGAGTTTGTCACCCCGGATTCCGTGCCATCTTATTTGATGCTTCGTCTTATTCAAATTTTTTGCACAAATATAATTTATTTTGTAACGACTTATTTTATCAATGAAGATACTTGAATATTGATTATTTTATTTTATGATTTGCATAAATATTTTGAATAAGACGGATGGTCAAACATGAAGTTTAAAAGTAAAAAGCGACGAACTCCATGGGGACGAGAGGGAGTAGTTAACACCTATTATCATCTACAAAATTGTATTGGAACTAATCGCTAAATCCTGTTTGGATCCATATAGCTAATAAATACTTAGATGCTAATAATTAGCTTCTTTAGTTCCAAACGAATCCAGCTAATTGTCAGCTAATACCTGACTAATAACTATCTTACTATAGTTGAACCAAACCAACTAATAGTTAAGCTAATAGTTGGCTAGCTAACTATTAGTGAGCTAACTATAACAAGTTAACATCTAATGGATTTAAATATGGCAAGTTCCTTAAAACATATACTTCCTCGTTTTTAAATTGTAAGTCGCTTTGACTTTTTTGCTACATCCATTAACTATGTATCTAGTTTCAAATAGTTCCTTAAAACATATACTTCCTCAGTTTCAAATAGTTGTAGAATTTTTAATAGGCTATTCACCCCCCCGCCCCCTCTAGCCATTAGGACCTTTCAATTGGATCCATTTATCAAGGCGGCCTAAGCGCTCCATGACTTTGAGAATAGTGGAGTGTTCAATAGTGTTGAAAGCCTTTTCAAAAATTAAGCTTAAATAACAATTTCTCTAATGGATTGATGACACTAGTGAATATACTCATAACTCCAAGCAAGGCAATCATGAATCATTCTGGATCGAATGAAACCATATTTATTTTTTGTGCACCGGTGTTGGAATCACAAGTTGTAATCTGTTCACTAGAATATTTGTTTTTATGAATTTCAAAGGAAATGTTCATCAAAGAGATCAATCTATAATTGTTGATAGACTCGGCCCATCTTTCTTTGGCACAAGGGTGATGAAGGAAGTGTTAATAGATTCTAGATTTACCAAGCCCGGAAGCCCCGGTAGAAGTCAAAGCACGAGGTTGTAGAAGTCTCCCTTAATATGATGCCAACACTTTGTTTTAGGAATAATCCATTGAAGCCATCCGGATCTGGGGGCTTTATCCGAGGGCATAAGTTTGACAATTGTGTCAATCTCATTAGTGTTGAATCGTGATGTGAGTCTATCAAGTTCTTCTACTAGTGCAATGAGGGCGGGCAAAAAAAAATCATTGTTGGTGAGGTGGTCCCACCGCCCATCCTATTTTTGAAGGAGCTCCAAATTAAGCAATCCAACTTTTTCTTTGATGATCTAGAATCCGGATGCCCTTGGTCATTCTTTAGTTGGGGGATGAAATTCTTCTATATAAAATTGTGGCCATCTTTGTGGAAGAACTTGGTGCATTCATCTCCAAGTTTTATTCTATTTACTGTATATCCCTTCCTCCAGTATAGGTCTTATAGTGTGACCAGATTTGTAGCTTCTTCTTAACAATTGTCCCAAGATTAGATTTAGGATTGAAAAGGCCACGCGTATCTTCTAAAGCATCTAGATGGCTAATCACCCCATTACCATTGTTAATGTAATACACGAGATTGGATAGGTGCTTATACCATTCTTTTTAGTTTTGATTGGATGCCTTCGAATTTTCTACAGATTGTTTTAGCTACATCCGACAAGTGGTTGATGGAGTTGCAACAGTCATGGACCATGTCAACAAAGCCAACTTGTTTTGTCCAAAAAAACTTGAAGTGAAAGATATTTTGCCCGAGGAATGGAGGTGATGATGGCAATTTGGCATGGCACATGATCTCGAGGTAATTTTAGCCGGGGGTGTAGAACTTCTATGTTAGTATATAGTCAATTATCCAACCCGGGGACGTGAAGAACCAATCTAACTATTCAAGAAGGGGGGTTTAGATTGCATATTACTCCAAGTATGGAAACAAGCATGGTCTTGGATCTTGGTAGCTGATGCAGCCTTGGTGGGATTTGTTATGGAGTTGCGATCGGGATCAATAGCACAAGAAAAAAGAGCCAAATTGTATTCTAACGGGGACTTTTTGGTGAAGATTGGACTAGAGGTTTAGCAAATCTTGCACGCTTGTCCTTATGAGCAACCGACTTGGCTACTTCCTGCTTGGATCTCTTATAGAGAACTTTAGTCCATTCTCGTCTCTTGTTCCTCTTCCCAGATGTGTTTTTAGAATTCCTAGTGAGGGGTACCATTGTTCCCGAGGTGAAAGTACTCATCAAAGGAAAAGGTAATCACTCGACGAAGTTTGTAAACATGGAATCCCACTTGCTTTGAGAAAACCAAAAGCAGGGGAAGTGATTGTTGCTTAATAATTTGACATGGAAATCAAGAGCATGACCCCCTAAGCATGATTGGAGGGCAAGAGAGACAAAATCCTTCATCAAGTAGAAGAGGTCTTGTCGAATGGTGATAAGCGAGGAAGAAGGAGACATCAAGGGATGTGGACGAATGGTGTACCAGGGACTTGTAGAGGTGTGGACTTCATCTTGGAATTCCAGTCGAAATGTCAAAGTCCATGCGAGAGACCAGATCCGAGGAGGATCCCATGGCCTCTCGAAGGTGCTGGAGGCGGCACTCTATCACTAGTGGAGGCCATCACCGACTGGCGAGGGGTGGAGGCGGGGAAATGGTGGAAGCGGCGGAGGAGGAGAAAGGTGGGAGGTGTGGAGTCGCGGAGATATATCACAAATGGAGGCCATCATCGGCGGCGACGAGGGGTGGAGCCGGTGGTGATGGGTGGCGGGATATGTTGGAAGGCGGAGGGGGGGAGGGGGTGGGAGGTGTGGAGTCGCCATCCGGATGTGGAGGTGGGGAGGGATGCGGCGATTGCGGTGGCGTCTGTCAATCTTGGGCGACGCCGCAGCGAGGGGTTGGGCCCGTGGGGTGGGAGTGGGGACGACAAAGGGGGTGGCGGGAAGCTAGTGAGCGGCGGCGGGGCGAAGGAGATCGAGCCCGGGAAGCAAAGTTTCTTGGCGCGGCTCGAGGGAGGCACCCTCGGCGACGAGGAACACAACGGAGGGAGATCAGAACGATCTAAATTGATGTTTTGTGAGATCACTTGTTATTGTCCTATTCCACTGGGACTCATCTCTGTCCCTCCTTAGACCTGCTCGTAAGGCTTCTCCTCAATATTCTGACTTGAAATGGTTGTAGATGTAGATGAAAGTAGTCCAGTCATATCCTGGCATTATCTTCTTATTGTCCCGCTTTAAAATTCAAGAATCCGAGATTTTGCATGATGAGAACAGATCATTGCATCATTTATCCCATGGATCGTGTATAATAACTTTTCTGATGATTGTTCCTACTTTTCTAAGCAAGTCTGAAAAGTCTGTGGACCGTGTAGCGTGCCAAAAAGCCCATGGGCCATGGCCACGACACAACAACGAGCAGGACACGCCACTGTACTCGTGCTATACTGATTGCGACTAATTTGTAGATAAAAAGCCTACCTTTGTTATAAAAACCCACACCAGCATCCCTGTTTTTCCATCAAAATTCAAAAAGCGCCGGTCCATCTCCGAGCCACGAGAGATTTCCAGCCTCTCGCCGCTGTCTCTCATCTCTTTATCCACATGGCGCGCTCCCACTGGGCACCTCACCACCTGTCCACCTCCTCATCCGGTCATCCCCGCGCTGCGGCCCCCGCCGGCCCCTCCCTCCCTCCCCCCTGTGCCACTGCCACTGCCTCGTCGCTGCGTCAACCCTCCGTCCGTCTTCCCGCCGCTCGCCACCGTTATGCCATGGCAGTCATCCTCTCCTCCGCGGCGCCAACGACACTGACTCCTCCTCCCGCGCGGCCCCGGAGGCAGCAGCAGCAGCAGCCGAGGTCGACGAGCGGCGGCCTCCGCTCCTCGGGGGTGCTCCTCGCGACGCGCCTCTCATCCGGCGCCGCGCTCGGCCTCGCGCACTCCGGCGCCGCACTCGCCGCGCCGCTCTCGTACGAGGAGGCGCTGCGCCTCTCGTCCGACTCCGGCGGTGACGGTGCCGGGGCCGGGTTCGCGCTCCCGGACGTCGACCTCGACGGGCTCGTCGGCTTCGTCAACGACAACCCTCTCGTGGTCGCGGCGGGCGTCGTCGCTGCCGTCGCGCTGCCGCTTCTCCTCGCTCAGCTTCTCGGCGGCGGCGGCGGCGGCTCCAAGCCGTACGGCGTCGTGTCCGCCAGGGCGGCGTACCAGCGGCTGCTCGAGGAGCCCGACGCGCAGCTCGTCGACATCAGGCCGCTCAAGGACGCACGGGAGGACGGCACGCCTGATCTCAAGGAGGCCAAGAAGAAGGCGGCTGCCGTGCCCTACAACGGGGAGGACAAGAACGGCTTCTTGAAGAAGCTGGCACTGAGGTTCAAGGACCCGGAGAACACCACGCTGGTCATCCTTGACAAGTGAGAACCTCAGATCCTGGTTGATAACTGCAATGTATGTGCTTGGTCGTCGTTCTGTCTAGATACTTCTAATTGTTCCTCGGTTGGATTTATTAACTCCTCATCGCATTTTAAGGAACCAATTTAGCTGCATTTCATTCAAAACAGCATGCCAATGAATGGTGTCAAATCCTCAGGGTCGTCACTTCTGATTAGTGTATGGTAATGAGTCCATATCGATTTTAAAGAACCAATTCTGCACAGTAAGTCTATGCAGTCTTGGCGTGTCAAAAATTTCAAAAAGGTAAATTAACTTGAAATATACTCTGTTTTGATTTCTTTTTGGGGATCAAACATTGTCGTCACAAATCCTCCTAATTATGAAAAATTTGTCACGGAATCAGCACTAGTTAATTTTTTTCTAAACCATTATAAAATTATTTTGCTGATAGAGAATGCAAAAGAAAGTTATTTGTGAAAACTAGAAATGATGCTTCAAATCTGGAAACCTGAACAGTTCTCATGTACAGAGTATTTCGCTAATGTAGCAAGTATTCTGGATATGACTCGAACAAACTGATTTGTTGGATTGGGATTATGGCAAGTAAATAGTTACTGCACTTGTATATCACTTAAAAATTGGACATGTGAATTACACGGAGAGTTAATAATTAGATACGTGTTCTTGAAAAGACCAGCAAAGTGTTATATTCAGAATTAATGATACCTCTGTCTTAAGAAGAAGACTGAGCTTGTATTTTTCATATTAAATTGTGAGTACATGTTGGCTTGTCATGCTTCCATCACTAGTATAGTGTCACAATATTTTCTGAACATTTATATGAATATTGTGGAAGTCAGATTTGATGGGAACTCCGGACTAGTTGCTGAACTTGTCACAGCCAATGGTTACAAAGCTGCTTTTGTGGTGAAGGATGGTGCAGAAGGAAGCCGAGGATGGAAGGTATTTGATGCTTTAGGTGGCTTGTGCTTGCTGCTGTATAACATCTTTATCCACTCAACAAAGTTTCACCATTTGCTAGTGTCCCAATGCAGAGCAGTAACCTTCCCTGGAAGGCTCCTGCAAAAGGATTCAGTTTTGATCTGGGCGAGCTATTTGGGGTAAGTTACAATCTTCACCATGTTTTTCGTTACTCTGTTTGAAATTATATTGTACAAATTATTAGGTTTCAATGCATTAATTTTGGTAACTTTTATTTCTTAGACTGTTGAATGCTAAATCTACTAAGTGAACTTACAGGACGGTTCAGATGGTTTGCCTGTGACAATTGGTCTCGCTGCAGCTACTGGTTTGGGAGTACTTGCCTACACAGAGGTACTAAGTCTTGGAGTGTCTCTTTTCTTCAGGTGTTGCTTTGTTTCCTTACACATCATGTCCGATCTTATCCTGCAGATTGAGACTTTGCTACAGTTTTTGGGGTCAGCTGCTGTTGTTCAGCTAGTGGTAACCAAGCTCTTGTATGCTGAGGTACATTTTCCCCCCCTCTGTTCTCATGTTCAGTTTACTTCCCAAGCCAGACTTCTTCAGTGGGCCTGTTCTTAAAGCTATATCAACGGATGTCCTTCCTCCCTGATTGAGGTTTGAATAGAAGGTTATTTTCAATGATGAACCTTACATATATTTATTATGCTCACAGGATCGACAGAAGACGCTTAAACAGATTGATGAGTTCTTTAACAAGAAGGTTGCTCCAAAGGAGCTTGTTGACGAAATAAAGGTAGCTAGCCATCATCTTGAGCGGTATTGTTAAATATTGAATTATTATATTGTTCACATAGATCCATGTTCACTTCTCCAAGATTGTATGGCTATGCATAAATGAGTTATCTGAAGATTGCTAGTACCATTGAAAATGGAATTTGCAGAGCACAAACCATTTTTTTGTGGATTATGTACTCTTATTATGATCGAATGACTTTATAGTAATTAGGATTTGAAGTGACTATCTGAGCTGGAGACCTTGGTTGCCTGTTGATAGATTTAAAATGCATGGCCACTGGGTTACACTGAACACTTGTGGCTGCATATCTAGTTTTATCCAGCACCGCTATAGTTCCTTCCTCAGATAGGAATTTTTATTGAATTTTTCTTAATGTTGCGTTTGGACCCATGACATTTATTTTTTATTATTAAAAATCTTGTCTCACCGCTTTGTTTTTAGAGAAAACCCATGGTTTCCTGAAGTACAAGAAAATAATGATCACTTAAAATTAAAATTGTCAATACTTTGGAGTTTTCTTACAAACAAAGTAAACCTATTCAAAGGTTCCTTCTTTATTGATCTATGTGATATTTTGTAACATTGTTTGGCCAAATCTGATGTATTACTTTTGGTACTGAGCAATATGTATATGATGTAACTAAAATGGTCTTTATATGGCATTGAACATTTCCCATATAATAATTTGTAACCTTTCCATAGATTGTTTTCCTATATGTAGTATTCATAATTGGCAGTGCTCCTAGACACTGCACATACATTTCCTTGTGAAATTACTAAAATATTGCCAGGAAACTCCAGCGGCAATGGAACTTTTACTGGTGAAATTCAATTAGAATTATTGTTTTTGATGTGCCTTCCTTCTTGAGTTGAGCCAGCAAACATTGTTTTCCATAGAAAAATGGTTTTTGAATATGTCATGCCAAAATTTATGGTTTATAAATTCCTTTGTTCCATCTACAGGAAATCGGGCAGGCTCTACTACCTTTACCTGGTGATGCTAAAAGCCAACCAGCACCAGCAATAGCGGCTCCAGAAGCTGCTCCTGCTGCTGCCACACCAACACCTCTTTCACCTTATACAAATGTCAGTGTAAACCTGATACTTTATAGCCACTGCACAAGTGAACCTGAATGCCCATGTCATGCTCATTACTCTGCAATTGGAATTCCATGCAGTACCCAGATCTCAAACCGCCGTCACCCCCCGGCAGCACTGTTGCTGAAGGCTCCGCAGCGGCCAATTCTGCACCTGTAGCAGACGCTAGCACGGAATCATTTCCCCCTCCTAAAAGACCCAGACCTCAGTCACCTTACCCTAATGTGAGTGTAAAACTGAAACTTCTTAGCCATCTGTGTAAACACCATTTTCATTAAGCTATGCTCATCATTCTTTTGATCTGTGTGCAGTATCCAGATTTCAAGCCACCGTCCTCGCCTTCGCCATCACCACCATAATTAGGCAAGAGTACAAGAAACCGGGTCTAGAGGATATTAAAGAAATTGAGTTGTTCATATGGAGCCGGCGTCTCACCAAAGGTGTATGTTGTACTATGAGCCTGACAGTGTGTCTATTAGTCACTGTGGCAAGTTTTCTGCAGCAGTAAATGTATATGATGTAATGTCCGGTGATCATTAGTGTGCTCTGATTTTTTTTTTGTTGTCTTAATTGATATGTAAATGTCCAATTACTAGTCGTGAAAAATGGGAACCCTATAGAGCTTGATAAGTTTGACCAAAGTAAATGTGTTTTCAAAAACAGGAAAGTCAAGTGCTTGTTATGTCTTCTATAAAAAGCTCAGTTAGCGGTGGTGATGGTTTTCTGTAAGGATCTTCTATGCAATAATTTAGGTATGCATTGACTGTGTGCTAGATAATGTAATACACAGATAGCCTTCCACTTTGTACTTATATATGGTTTCTTTTGGCTTAATTTTAATATCATTCAATTGTCAGAAAAAAACTGGATAATTTCATTATAAAAACATCACAACCAATCATCTTAATTTTTACGATTTGGAGGCCTAATCATAGTCTCCATGTTAATTCTCATGGAACATGTGTTAGGAAAAAGTTCAATTTTGAAACCTCTTAAAAATTTCTTTTTAAAAACTAGAAGCATTTGGCCCTCTATTCCGTGGAGTCAAATCACTGTTAAAAATAATAGCTACTAGACCAGATCTTTAATAAAAAAATACCCTACTGTACCATCACCAAAAAAACTCTAAAGGAACTCCTAAATCTTAATCTAAATTACCACCATTATGCAAAATAACCTTAACTAACCTTTTCATCCAAATTATCCACATATCTCATTATAGACAATCATATAAAACACGCACACACGCGCACACACACTAAATTTTCTAAAATACCAACCTTCTGCATTATTAAAAATAAGATAAATTAACCTAAATATAAATTACATATTTCTCATTATATAGAAAACTTAAAAATATGTGGATAATGCTTCTAACTTGCCCACTTTTATCATCTTCAAAATAGAAGAACTTAAGGTATGACGCAAAATACATAGCTGAATCATATCTTTCAACTAAACACACATGTCCAGTACCATGGATGTGTGCTAGTGACAAACATTAATTGGGATGGAAATGCATATAGAGTATCATGAATTATAAGCTAGCTGGGCATTAATTGTATCGAACCGGCCTCGACCCCCATTGCTTATGATCTTACCCTTCCATACTTTCAAGGTAGTACTAAATCCACCAACTACAACATCCTATATGTCACATCGGCCAACAACTACAAACTTCTAAGGGCAGGTACATTGCTATACATGAGCGGTCTCATACGTCGTCTCATGCATCGCCCGCGTAGGATTTTTGATGATGTGGAGGAAAGAGAAGGGTGAGAGAGAATGAGGTAGTTGCTTCGCAAAACAACTACCTCATGAGCTAAAATTTAGGACTATGAGACAACTATTTTACCATTGTATGAGTTGTTGTCGTCATGCACCTCACAATTCTATATTTACTCTCTCCATAGATTAAGGAAATGCGAGTTGCTATGAGACAACTTAGAAAGACAACCATTGTACATGTAGTCTATTAAGTCGTCTTAAATTACGTGGCACTATATGAGACTAGTTATGAGACAACACCAATGTACTTGCCCTAATGGGCTGGGGTGTTACATTCCTTCCCTTAATTAAGGGATATGATGCCGTTGGTAGCTCACCAAGCTCCTCTCCTCACCCTCTCCATTGCCGGCGTGCCCCTCGATCCCCTAGGTCCTCCCCTCCTCTCCCGGCGGACCTCGACCCTCCCCTCTGCCCCCTCCTTTCCCGATGGTGGCGGCGGGGAGCCCATCTAGGCGGGCGGCGGCCGGCTCCTCCCTCCGGCGAGCATATCGGGCGGCATGGCTTCCATCTTATCCCTCCGGTGAGTGGATCGGCGTTGCGGCTCCCTCATGGTGCCTCTCCCCCATGGCCAGGGGGGGCATGCGGGGCGGCCACTCTTCCCTCACGGTCCCCGGTCCCTCCTTCCCTCCTGGCGCAGGGCGCTACCTCTAGCAACAACGGATTTGGCTGGTGCACATCCGGCGTCGGCAGCGGATCCCGGCATCAAGCACCCTCCACTCCCCTCCCGCGTGGCAGATCCGGTGCTGTGGACGCCTGATCTAGTGGCGTTGAGGCTGGATCTAGCGCGGGATGACAATGGTAGTGTGGGTCCATCGGCAAGCGGATTCGGGCGGTGGCGGTCCAAATCCTAGCCCATTAGGGTTTGGGATGGGCTTTTTCTAATTAACTATGGCAGTTTTTGGTGGGTTGATAGTCTAAATACCATCTTTAACACTCCCGGATGTCTTTGCTACAACCGAGTGCTGACCATCGGTGTAGTCTACCTTAGCGATTACTTTTGCTTTTCCTTGGGTAAACCCCACGCACATCCTTGCTTTCTTTGCACGCCCGGACTCCTCCTTTGCTAAGATGGGGGCGCAGCGGGGCCTAGAGGCGTCATGCGAGGCGTGACCCTATCGAGGAGTGGCCAACATATCCTCTTGGTGGTGTGGTTCTTTTGCACCTATTAGGCTTCGGGTGTTGGACAAATTATAGAGGCGGCTTCTAGCCGGCTCGAGGCAGTGTTTCACCCTAAGCTAAAGTGGCCAAGACTACATGAGCAGCGGGTCACCTTGCACAAGTTATCCCAGTTTCTAACTAGCTATTGCCCTATGAGACTCCATCGGATGCTCCACCGCCTCGCGGCCGATGCTTTTTACCTCATGCGTCATTGCATGTCAGGCGCCCGAGCATGAAAATACGCTCCGGCGTGTATCTTTGCCGTCCCTTGACGCCGCGGGTGTTCAAGATGACTATTGAGCACACACGGATGTTGTGGCGCTCCCCATCAAATCGTCAGGTCGAAAGTGATGACGTCACCCAATTTTCCCCGACTTGCATCCGGCTCAAACTTGGTCCTCATTGGGACGCATCATGTGCTCATCGGACGCATCGGATGCATGCATCCGATGGGCAATCGAAACCCTCGTCTTGATTTGTTTCTTCTCGATTTTTGCTTCAGGCTCGGATCCATCTTCATGCCTTGGACAATGCTTGATCTTGAGGTCTTTTCTTGAGCTTTTTATGTCTTGCTTGAGGTGTTGATCATTGGATCACCCGCGTCACCTTTGTCTAACTCATGTCTTGTATCCGTGAGACTACAAAATAAACACTCGCAAACACATTAGTCCCATTTGGTCATATTGGTTATCAAACACCAAAAATCCAAACTATAATGGGTCGGTGCCCATTTTGCTTCTAGCCAAGATAGATGAAGCAATGAAGAAGGTGATTTAACACCTAGAGTGTTGCACTATTATCGAAATCATTTTACAAGACACTTTGCCCAATCTTTTTCTATGGCGGGCGTTGAGTTTGTCGCCACGGTTAATGGCCCGATTAACCGTGGCGGGCGTTCTTTCATTACCCGTGGTGGGCACTTTTACCCGTTATGGAAAATCGATTAACCATGGAAACTTAAAAACCCACCGCGGTTAATATCTATTTTCCGTGGCGGGCATCCTAACATGCCCGCCATGGTAAATCGATTAACGAGGGGTGCATTTTAATAGGCCCGCCATGGAAAATCATCAAAGCCCAATAAGCCCAAGAGGCCCGATAGTTGTCTTCTTATATAAATACGAAGTGTTAGGGTTTCCAACTCATTCACTTTACGCTCTCCCCAACCCACGCTCGGCAACGACAGCCCTCCCTCCGTCTCCTCGCACACACTATCTCTCGCGGCCCGAATCGCCAACACTGCGCGGTGCCCCAAAGCCCCGATGACACGCGCCCCTACCTCCTCCCTCCTCTCTTCCCTCACCATGGTGGTCGGTCGGTCCTCTCCTTCATCCCTCTCCCCGCAAGCACGGTGGCGAGCAAGGCCCTCAAAAGCCGACACATATCCTAGAGGCTTGCGGGATGGCGAGTGCACGGCCTGCACATTCGGCGGCACACGGAGCAGCAGCCGCGGCCGAGAGGCACAATGTGGTCATCAGGTCAACCCCCCAACGCCGGCCGTCTCCTCTCTTGTCCTCTCGCATCCCTCTCTCTTCCTCACTCTTGCCTTCCCTCTGAGATCCAACGACGACGGAGGCGGGCTGCCTCTCCTTCCCAAGACACGAATCCACGTGGGCTCCCTCCACCACGGCGGCGGATCTAATGAGGAGGTGCCACCGGGCGGCGAATCCGGCGAGGAGAAGGTCCATGGCGGCAGATCCGGCACCAGAGGAGGTCCCGACGGCAGATTTGGCGAGCTACGGTGGCGGCAGCCCCTGGATGGGGCTCGGTAGGCCTGTCTAGGTTTTTTTCTTTTCTTTTTTTTTCAAAATCATTAACCGTGGCGGGCAAAGGAGCCCGCCACGGTTAATCCCGGATTAACCGTGACCTCTAGAGGGTGACGGGCGCCCGCCCTCCATGGTAAATCCCAGGGCGCCCGTCACGCAAAAAATTTTCAGTAGTAGTGTTGGTAGATGAAGATGATGATTCAACGAGCTATTCCTACAAACTAGTGTGCAAAATAAAGATCAACCTAGCATATATAAGTGATATGATGAAGGTCAAGTCCAACAAGTGCAACATCAACAAGTGGCAACTCAAGTGGTTCAACCATGTGATCAACCGAGCTCAAGTGATGGAAGTAGTGCAAGTTGTTAAACCGTGTGCATCAAGCTACTACAAGGGTTCATTTACTGAAACAAATAGTTGGTGACCTCAGAAGTGGTATGCGATGCAAATAAAATTAAGGCTTGTATCCTATCTAATATTTATCGTGATGCATATAATAATTAACATAAGGAACATAAAACCCAACTCCATCTGTGACAATATATATAACTACTTATTTGGAAGTACAAACAGGACTATAGACGCACACGGCACTTCAGGCACGTGCCATGCATGCATGCAAATGCAAAAGCAAGAGAACAAAGAGAAGCTACAAAGAGAAGAACTTATTAACGACGTAGTACACTGGTCGATGAAGATCGATCCATTATTCAGCAGCAGAAAAATGAAGATAAGAACCATCTCTAACATACTAATTAACTACACGCACAGCTACAGATCGAAATAACCCTGATCTGTATCTGTAAACTGGAGCCTACATGCCAAATCCTACGTCATCATGACAATAACGTTTGTTGAATTTCCTGGACAAGCTCCTCAGCGCTAAGTTCGCACTCGATCCCAATCTGTAACGCAAAAAAATAAGAGAAATGCAGGTAAGCATTGTGACAATTTTTTCCTTGTTTTGAAATCTATGGAGATTGGAGACACATATATAGATCGTCACTTTTCCTATATTTTAGGTGCCTGAAATTTAAAAAGATTTCAGGCAAATACTTTTGTACTACTACATTGTTATTTTTATGATTTGTTATTTGTCATTGTTTTATAGTAACACATTAAATTTTTGTCCTTGTCTAACTATAAAAAAATAATGTTAATTTTTAAATTGTCTTTGTGCCAACACATATAAAATTTTGTAAGGTTTGTAGTTTGTTTAGTTGGTTTTTATTATTGGAACCGAAAATTACAGATTGTGTCTACAGAAATTGTAATGAACTAAACCTGCAATTTTAGTATAAAATATGTGCAATAGCCGTCGTCTGAAATAAAACAAAAATTCAGGCACCTTGAAATTTAGCAAATCCCATAGATCGTCGATAAAACCACGATAGCATACGCAGAAGGAGCTATTTTTTAAATTATTTTCTAAAGAGTATGGATGAATAGCAAGGTTATATAGCTCATATATAGTATCTACGAGAGTCGAGAGTACATATATGTATTCATGAAACTATAGATGCATAACAGCAACTACTTCCCAGTGTTGTACGTTTTTCTACAATATCATGACAGTGATGCTGACATGCATGCTGTCATGCATAGTTTGCAGTTGCACCAGCAGGCATCTGACCTAGCTAGCTATTACTGTTTGAGGATAAGAACCATGGCTCTGCTGGTTTATCTCTCTCATGCATGGTTTCTACTGCTCAGGGGTACAGTATATTTCTTGAACACAATCAATACTACGTACCCAACCCTGTTCACTGTTTGTGCATATATACTGCACACCACTCACAAACTCACAGTACTGTATGCATTCGAACTCTACAGTAGATATGTCCAGGTTTGCCTACATACACGCACTAGGGCACCAATCTTCGATTCGATCTGATCCATTCAAAATATTGTTTGGGAGGGATATATAGAGGAGCCCTGACCTAATGATGGCCTATGCCATGCACATATATGCATGCAAGGCTTGAAACAATAATGGTTGGATCAATGATGCTTTTTTTCATGATTATTTCCTGGGGAGTTTGAATAGTAAGCTACATATAGAGCTCACATGAAATGAGCACATCCTAATATATACTACTGTTCCCAATTGAATGCCTGCTCTCCAGCCTGGTCCACCCTTAATTCAGCAGTGTGAGTGCCTTAAAAAAATACACACATTATTCTCGTTTGCTTCTTGTGAGCATAACATCATCATTCGATCTGTCCTCTTTCAATATGTTGTATTAATATCGACATGATGTTTCTGTATGTTGAATTTAGCAATTTATTTGCTGTTATCATTAGCTATCAATAAATCTATTTGGTGTTTACATATAAGCAAAAACCATGGTGTGTATATCTATAATATATATGTGAATATATAGGGTACCTTGATGGTGAAGGAGTGCACCATGGTGTCTTCCACGGTGCTGACGCTGACGTGAAGGATCTCCAGCGATAGACTCTCGAGTGCGGCGATGATCTTGAGCGCCTGCCCCGGCGCGCGGTGAGACACCGTCTTCAGCACCAGATTGGGCCCAGCAAACTCCACCTTCACGTCGGGGAGGCTGAGACCGGCCGCCGATGGCCGGCATGCTGCCTGCGCGGCGAGCTCGGTCACGAGGCTGTCTAGGGTCGGCAGGTACGTCGTCGTCGTCGTCTGCGTCGAGTAGTGCTGATCGAACGAGTAGGACGACGACGACGACGTTGGCGTTAACGCCGGTGACGACGCCTGCATGTAGGCCGCGGCGGCGGCCGGGTGTGGGCGGAGCCTGCAGCTTCCAGCCGCCGCCGCGCCGGATGCTGCTGCCTTGTACGGGCTGCCGGGGGTCGGCGTGCGGGGGCTTATGGGCACCGCGACACGCGGGCTGAGCGGCGGCGTGGACTTGACGACGGCGAGGGACGTGGGCTGGGTGCCGACACGCTACCAGGCCGCGGACTCAGCACTTGCTCAGCGTACGCCTTGCGGTGCTTCTTGGTCTCCAGCGAACGCAGCACCTGCTGAAGTTCCTTGATGTAGTCCACTACCCCTCCTATGATGGACGCTTGGTCTCCCTGCAAGCAGTTCATTGCATTTTGCTATGATCAACACTGAGTAACATAATTAAAAAAACACTAAGTAACATACTAGCATGAGCATGCAGTTAACAGATAATTTATATATTTCTCTCCATTTGGTTTCTCTAGCTATTTTGTCTCTCCCCTCTGATTAGTAAACAAATCCATGATGGTTCGTTCTTTGCTAGATTCTCTTAAACGATGCATGTTATACATACCCAAATATAGTACTCCTATGTATATCGACCGGGACGACGAGCCGTGAAGCGCCGCAGCACGCTTACTCCTTAGTCGCACAACTAGTTAAGGCTTAGTACATCCTAGATTGCTCCGCCGTTCAAGCCGGCGACTCGTGTCGTGTGTGACCGTCTTGCTTGAAGGCATCTCGCCTAAAAGTAAGTCGGATGTAATCAATAATTCTGATTTCCTTTAATGCAGCACGTGCACAATGCACGCTTTCGAAAAAAAAAACACCTAGCCATAGCTGTTTTTATTTTATTTTTTTACTGAACGTGTAGCATCATACATCAATCATCACACACACCAGACATGCTACCAGAGAAGAGAGGCAGCTAGGCAGGTCACCAAGTGCAGAGCCATCGTCAATGGATGATCGTACATCGTCCTTGCATGGACACACGCTGACAGGCACACCTCGTTCAGCGTGCATATATGGACACACACTACAGTGTCACGCGGTCGGCTTCTCATACAAAAAATTAATAAAAATCAAAGATGACGCGGTATTTTCAGTTGGATTATATTACTGCTGTTCTGTTCAAACCATGCCAGGAAAGCTTATTAGATTAAAAATCAAAGATGATGCTGTATTTTTTTTCCAGTTGGATATTACTCATGTTTTGTTCAAATCAAGCAAGAAAGGCTTAAAAATCAAAGATGATACAGTATTTTTGGATTACTGCTGTTTTGTTCAAACCATGCAAGAAAAGTTTATGTTAGATTGAAAATCAAATGTGATGCGGTATTTTGCAGTTGGATTGCTCCTGTTTTTGTGTTCAAATCATGTAACGAAAAAGATTATTAGATTGAAAAAAAAATGCAATGAAACAATATGCATGCTGATATAAACTAAGACCATGTGAAGTAGTAGTAGACTTTTATAGGTTAGCTATAAGATTAAGCAGCCTTACCCTCTTGACGTAGAAGCAGGGCATGAGCGAGCGCAGCACGGCGAGGTGCTCGTTCATCTGCTTCCTCCGGTTGCGCTCCACCGTGATGTGTGACATCTTCGCCTCCCCATCGTCAGCGACTGCATCTGTCACTGCTGAACCCTTGTGCTTCTTCTGCACGCCGCCTCTCTCCTCGTCTCCCCGAGCGCTTCCGGCTGTTCCCAGCCAGCCTAGCCCCCACGGCACCAGCAGTGGAGCTCTGGCTATATGCTCGCATAGCCGCAGAAGAACCACCTCCGCCACCACCATCACTATCACCGGTGCTGTTGGTGCGCTCCTCCCACGTAGTCCCTATGATGCTGAAGAGATCCTCAGCGCCCGATAGGCGGTGCCGGAGCTCACAGTGGTCGTCAACCACGAGCTCGCATAGGCCGTTGTCCCCCATTGATGGCCGCGGCAAAGTAATGTAAGCAGGCGGCGATAGCTACCTGTGCACGTACTTGTCTCGATCGTGTTCTAAATATAGCTTCTGAATCTGATCATGGAAGAAGTGGTAGGAGAGGAAAGTATGCAGAAAGTGAGAGGAACCTTTCGCTTGCTACTTTTATGCACAGGCTCGGAAAAGTGAGAGGAGAGAGAGAGACAGAGAGACAAGAGTAGACCGTTGTTGCTGATCCTTTGTATAGTCATGTGAGAGCACCAAGAGTCATAAATAGAGACGGCTCTAGATGGGGGAGCCTGTTCCACAGATACGGCGGCCATCACAACCCTAACTCTGGGACCTTCGTGCATCTCATGGGCCCTAGAGATGTCTCAAGGGTTTAATATGGTGCTCTGGACATGAAGGGATGATGTGGGATCAGTGTGTGAATTTTTTTATATATATATATATATATATATATATATATATATGGTGCACTTTTTATACACCCGGGGAGTAGTTACACCCACCTTTATACACACACAGGCAGACGTAGCTCATGGGGCTTAATGGGTTCTGGACCGGTTGAGAGTATGTGGGAGGAAATATCAGGCGGCGCATGCTGATCACTTCCGTGAAAAATGGATCACGTTTAATTGACGTTGGGTTGGCATGCGGATGGCTGTACATAAGTTTGAAATGTGTGCATTAATTAAATAGTAAGTATGTGTATGTACCTATTTTTTCGTTCAGAACTATACAGATGCTTTTTTCATATATAAGGAATTCATATTAATTCTTTTTGAAGACTATATACGCATACTACTTTTTTTGTTGAAAGGAGTACTCATTCATACTTCTTTTTTTTTAGAGTATATACCACTTCAAAAAGGAGTATATACGCATACTTTTAGCTAGTATGCATACATACGAGTACGAGATGGGTTCTTGAGAGTATTATTGAAGTTGAACCTGTACGTAGATAGACAAGAGAGTATATACATACTATATATTCCGGTTGCTATTTGAGTAGAGTATGTGTACATACTATTTTGAATTGGAGTGTACATATACATACTAATTTAATTAGAGACGTGTATATACACATACTTTATGAATTGAGTGTATATATGCATACTAATTCTAGAAGAGTGTATACACATACTTTTTTTGAATTGGAGTGCATATATATACTATACGTACATACTTTTTTTGGACGGGAGTGTAGACACATATTTTTTGAATGGAAGTATACAAGTATATGTGCCTGTTATCATGAAAGGAGCTAGATGTATGTGTCTGTTACATAATGTAAACCTTTATATATCAGGATTAAAGACTATGTATGATAATCTACACATGTTCTACGGAGTATGACGACGTACAGCTTTACAGGAGTACACAGACTGCGGCTGATCTGGAATAGATGGCCGAGGGCGATCGGCACGGCCACACGGATATGAGGTCGACGGCGACGCCAGCACGGTAGGCAACAGCCACCGGAAATCACAAGACAGCTGCTGCGGCCGGCTGTTGGGAAAACGGAACCTGCAGCACGGACGCATGGAGGCGGGCACAGACTCGCTCGACGGTGGGCATGGGGCCGTCGACGCCAGGTTGGAGGGGAGCCGCCACCGCTGCCCCTGTGTCGCGCCGCCACCGAGTGGAAGGCAAGGGCTGCCGCTGCCGCCGCCGCCGCCGCCGCCGCTACACCATGTACACGGCCACCAGGTGGATGGAGGTAGATGTCGGTCACCATAGTGGTAGCGATTCATCTCCGCAGGTCCGGTTGTAGAGGACCTGACGCCGGATGTAGATGCGGCCACGACCGCCCCTTGAATCTTGATGGAGAGATATGCATATGGCCGCATCGTGGAGAAACCATCGGGGCTGGCTGGAAGGGATGGGCCGCCGATGTGGGATTGGGGAAGGTCGCGGGCCGCCACGCGCTGGAAAAGAGGGAGGGGCCGGTTCTCACTTTGAAATTGACAGTGTCCGTCGTATTCGGCATAAAAGTCGGACGTACGGGACTGCATATCCTCTATTGGGTCTAATCATTTGTTGACCCGCAAAGGAGGCACGATTAGTGACGACGTACATGGTTTTGGCGTGGGTGTAACTACTCCTAGGTGTAGGAAAAATTTACCCTATATATATATATATATATATATATATATATATATTTTCAAAAGAGTGTGTGTGAAAATTTAACTTACAATAATCGCTAGAGCCCTCTTAGTTAAATTTGTGGGGTTTTAGCTATGGTAAATCCATGCATCTTACAACTGTCTGTTCTCATTTTTTTGATGCAATTCCTATTTTTTAGTTGTAGCTAAGTAAAAAGCATCATCTTTCAGGCCACAACAACAAAGTGGTTATTAGTTGTTCTACCTAACATGATTAAAGAAAAACTCAAAAACAACACAATTAATAAGCAGTACATGAGAACATACATAAGTCACTAAGGGTGCGTTTGGATGTCGACATTGGGAGGCTTGGCATTGAATTGGGTTCAATACCAATTCAGCCATGGTATTATATTGAGTCACAATTCTAATGCTATTGTTGTTTGGAGGCCGCTGTATTCACTTCGGGAAAGAGCCAAACAACCGGAGCCCCCTCCGCACCATCTCGCCGCTTCGGCACACCGCCTCCTCCGCACCAAATCCTCCGCCCGGCGCGCGCCCGGGCCTCCCTGCCGGCAGCCCGAGCCCCTCCCGCGCGCCGGTCCTCCTCCGCTGCGCCCAAAGCCTCGTCGTCCAAGCGAGCTCGCCACGAGGAGGCGGTCGACGCTGAGCCCGCGCCGCCCGGCGGCCGTGCAGCGGAGCTCGCCCGCGAGGGGAGCGGGTCGGGCGAGCCCGTGCACTCGCCGGTGGCGCTCCCGACGACGCGCGCTCCGACGACGCCCCGACGGCGCACTCCCACCCCGCCGCGTGGAGGGAGGGAAGGGCGACGCGGTTCCCATGGCTGCCGGTGGAGGGAGGGAAGGGCGGCGCGGCTCACCTGCTCTCCTACCCGTCGACGGAGGAAAGGAGATGGGGCACCTCGCCGGCGGATGGACGGGAGGGTGAGAGGCGAGAGAGACGGAGAGCGAATGCCACCCAATTCGAGGGGAGCGGCTCGGTATTGAGTTTGGGAGCGGCGTTGGGATGAATACCGGTTGGAATTGAGCTCGAATTCCAATTCCGAATTCCACCGCAGCCAAACAGTAGGCATTCGCAGGTCACGATTCCATTCCCAATTCCAGCCTTCAATGCCAACATCCAAACGGGCCCTAACAAATAATTAGTGGTCATGGGTTCAAACCGGGGCAAGAATTGGAGTTGCAATCGGTGATGATATCCCAGGTCACTACTAAATGCACCGACTATTAATAATCACTAGACCCGCTCATAAGTGATAGGTCTTCCTAAGAAACTCTAATTAAGGCGATGGGTCTTAACTTGATGTCACTTTTATGAGATCATAAGTGATGAGTTAGTGCTCATAAGCCATGGTTTTAGTGCTAACCCAATAACATTAGTTCACCTTATCTACTTGCCTCATCATTGCAAAATTGGCTAATAGGAGTAACCCAATAATCGATTAAACGTGGTGGTTTTTTAACCATTTTTTTTTTGTTACATGCACCGCCACGCCTAAGTTTTTCTAGATTCACAAAAAAACAGTTTAAAAACATTATAAAATTGTAAATATGATAAATTAGAGAATATATGCATATAAAATGATAAATCGAGAGAATATATGCACACAACATAAACATGTATTGCATTTGTTCATTCATATAACGTTTGTAACGACAAAACTGCAACATACACACCACCTCCCAGTTCAAGTTACGGACATTGGGAGGAGGGGTGTGTGTGTGTGGGGGGGGGGGGGGGGGGGGCTGGCATCCGGATGTCCAGGCAAGCGGTAGTCGCACATGTTACACATGGTCCTCTAGTTGCGTACTCTCTCATACTTGCGGTTCAACGCAAGCTCGCTCTCGATTTTTTGAAGAACTTCTCATCAAAATGTGAGCAGGTCATTCATTACGCACCTACAAATGTCGGGATTGCTTTTGCTTGAACTTAAGGTCCACCGGTCGTCCTTCCCATTTATTTTTGGATCTCTTGAGCGCCCGCCAGTTGCTACGGTACTCGTCACAAGCCCTGAGGTGCTCACAAAGATAGTATCCACACAGGAGGCTACTCGAAGGTTGCTTTGCGCACTGCATGCACGATATATGTACCACCTAATTGTTAGACCATTTCGAGAGCATTCAATATGGACTAGCACACACGAGTCATGCTACATACCGGGAATTCTCGCTTCAACTTCAGTTTGTTATAGCGTTTCTTCTTCCGACTCTTGGATCTCCAATCGAAGCTCATCTTCCCACTCATCACTTAGTCATTTCAAAACAGGCTATGTCCTAGCACATCATCAACTCAATAATATCATCACAATTCAATATTACCTCCTTTTCTTGTCGATATTATCATCGTCGGACCACCTTCCACATCAACACTATTCTCCTCCTCCTTGATGAGAACTCCACCTTTGTGGCCCAATCCACTCCTATTATCATCCCATCGATGTCCTCCTCCTTAGCGACCTCGTCTTCCCAGATGACATCCTCCACCTTGCCACTGAAATGGTCCCATGCTAGACTCCTCATAGACAACCTGATTACTACCCATGAGTACACCCACACCTTCTCCTACCCTTCCTGCCTGTTGGCGCTATAAGAATAAATGAATATATAGATGGGTCCTTGATGAGTGTATTGATGAAAATTAGTTTTGTAATTTATAGTTAATAGTTAGAAACTTATCTATAAACTTTATTCGATATTCAATATTTATATTGAGTTTCAAATTGTAATTAGAATTTTTTTGGGAAAATTAGCAAGAAAATTAATTAGAGATATGGTGCAATTTTTATGTTGGACTTTCTTTGTAATTTTGCGGTGGCCTCGCTCTCCTTTAGAATCACGCACCAACATTTCAACCAAAGGTGAAATGAAAGAGTTTTTGTGCATGGTTCTCGATTTTTGTGCATATACTTTTGTGTAGGTGTTTAACATGATAGTGTGGCTAAGTATGATAGTAATAGATCGATCGGTCATTGAATGTCATTTAAAGAGCTTGAGAAGTATGGGTTTATTGCGCCCGTCCTATTTTTTAATAAAAGAGCTTTATTAGGGTGAAAGGATAAACCATCACTCGGGATTAACACAAGTGATGGGTTATAACAATATCACTTCTCAAGAATCTTAATAATGGATCGTAGTTACGTATGCAGGACTTGTAACCCCGCCCCTCCCCACTCCACCATCCCTTCAATCCAAAAATATGCCCATCCATCAAATGTTCAAGATCTCTCGCTCTCTTGAGAAGGTAGAGCGATAACTCACTGCATTGCATGCAACTTTGTCATTGTTTGTACATTGGATTGCATGGTCCACTTTTTTTCTACACATTTGCCCCCTAATTTTACCTCATGCTCCGCCGCTTGTTGTAGCTGTGACCCATCACTAAATTTATTTACTATATATATTAGTGACATATGTCACCTTTGAATTTTCATCAATAATATGTTCATGATACGGTGAAGGGCTACAAACATTTACTATTGACGTTTTATGCCCATCATTCACCACCCCCCCCCCCAAACAAACCCCAACCTCTCTTGTACATTGTCAAGTGCTCTTATGTTAGACAAAAAAATTGTGAGTGCAAATGAAACCACCAATAAGTCATAACGAAAATATATTTTTCACTCCTTGTAGTCACATACAAATACATACATGCATGCGCACCCATTCATCGTCCCAGAAACATACCCTTTTCACTATGAATCTAGAAATATGTTTGTCTATAGATTGGTAAAAAACGAGACTCTATTTGGGATGGGGAATATGTGTTATGTTAACTATTAGACCAATGCTAAAGGGTAGCTTTGCCACATGCATATGCTAGCCAGTTCATGATTGTGCATGTGTTAATTTTAGATTAATTTGTGCAGTTGTTTTCCTTGTAAATCCATGAGTCTTCTTAAAGCTATCTATCAGAGGAGATGGCCAGATTTGGGTATGTATTTGTACAAATATGTATATATGTGTGTGTACATTTGTAGCACGTACGCGGTAGGAGTACTTGGTAGATCCTTGGTCCGACCATTCGGCACCAGCAATGCATCAAATCAATCACTCAAGTACCAGAGCTACATGTATCTACACCGAGCCTCCATAATGCACAGAGAGCAAGCACACCCTCCTTTTTCATTGCCGGCCAGCACGTCCGTACGGACTACTTGAACAATCACATGTAGCATCGCGTCGTTGGCCGCCATGCATGCATGCATAATAACACAAAGACAGGCTCTGAGCGTAGTACCTGTAGATTGATTGTGGCGGTGGGCCACGGCCGTATGAATGGGGCATTACGTACACGGCTGGCGGCGCGGCTGCCGGCCGGCCGTCCGGAGCATCGCAACGACGCGGCTGGCAGAGATCGGCTGGGCAGCGGCAATCAATGCCGATGCGTGCACCGGCCGTCTACATCGATCCCGAAGTTGGTGCAGCTAGTCGTCTCAGCTCGGAAAGAATCAACCTTGTGAATGCGCCAGACGCACATCGATCTCTCTGCGCGCCTTCGTATTTCCAACTACTGTAGTGGATTATATCTCGTTACCTGTGAAGATTCTCTAGTCTCGTTGCCCGTGAAGATCCTTTCTCATGTCTATCTGCTGGATTGCTTGCAGGATCTGTCTATGGGCACCGGCTGTCCGAGAGAAGGGCTAGACTATGGTCAGAAATGCATCTGTAGCTTTATCCTTAGCTAAAGTTTTGTAAGTTTGACTAATAAGACTATATACAGATAGAAAAACATACCAGTATATTTGCCACACAAAATATGTGTGCTATTAAAATATTTTTCGTGATGAATCTAATGGTGTTTACTTAATATCATAAACATTAATGATTTTTATATGTAAGTTAATTTGGTCAACTCAAATGGTTGAAATAAGTTGAAGCTATGTTAGAATACTCTTTGTTGTAGTGTACACCCTCCGTCTAAACCCTCCGTCTCAGGAAAAGAGTAGCTTTGGGATGGGGTACAACTACCAAGACCGAAAAAAAATATCAATATACCCTTATTCCCCATCGGGCACGTGGCGCCTCCTTCGATGCTATATGTTTTTGACGAGAAGTCGCAAAGGGAAACACCGGTTTATTTTTTAAATTTTTTTAATAATGCAGCCTTTGTTTAAATTCGCTCCCACGGGGAGTCGAACCCAGATCTGCTAGCTGCTACTGAGGTGCTCTAACCACTAGGCTAGAGACCGTTTCGCTTCGATGCTATATGTTTCAGCGAGAGGAACACAAATGGTGAAGTTCATTCATCTACATGAGGAAGTTACCGACGAAGCCCACATTTTTTGCTTTATGATTCACCGACGAAGCCCCATTTTTTGCTTTATGATTCACCGACGAAGCCCTGTTTTTGCTTTATGATTTTCCTAAAGACATCAAGACTCCAAACTGGATGACCTATTTATCCTTTTAACTCGTCTTGACGAGAGGATGCAATGGTGGAGTCCGTTACTTATTTCGGCAAAGTACATAACCGGCTTACTATTTTTGGTATAAATTCTGATATCAGCCCCTTATAAATCATATTATGGTTTTCTAAATGTTAGGTTCCTCATGAAGAGATTGAGGACTAATTCACATTGAGCTATAGATACGCACTTAGAAAGAGTTAGTCTTTTCATAGTCTAATCTCATTCATCCCTCTTTTAGCTAGGGGTTTGTACAGATAACCCATGCATATATTCTTCTCATTCTTATGCCCATAGCAAGGTGTTGATCTTACGCTTTTGCTATAATAAAATGAGAATTTAGTGATCACAACTGGGTTTAGAGACCGTGTTGATGCTCACTAGGATGTCACGCATACAAATAATTATCTACGCCTGTTTTTTGGATCAAGTTAATGCGTCTCATCAAAGCACTAGATGTGTATAATTCTCATATTATCTACGACTATATATATTTTCCACACAAAATATGTGTTCTATTAAAATATTTTTCGTGATGAATCTAATGGTGTTTACTTAACATCATAAACATTAATGATCTTTAATTATATGTAAGTTTGGTCAACTCAAAATGGTTGAAAAAGTTGACTATGTTAGAATTGATGTAATACTCTTTGTTGTAGTGTACACCCTCCATCTCAGGAAAAGAGTAGTTTTGGGATGAGGTACAATTACCAAGACTGGAGCAAAAAGACCAATATACCCTTACTCCCCATCTAGATCTGGCGCTTCCTTCAACGCTATATGTTTCAGCGAGAGGAACACAAATGGTGAAGTATCACTCATCTACCTTAAGAAATTATCGATGAAGTACTGTTTTGCTTTATGATTTTCCTAAAGACATAACAGGCTTACTATTTTTGCAATAAATTCTAATATCAGCCCCTTATAAATCATAATATTATGGTTTTCTAAATGTTCCTTAGGTTCCTCACGAAGTGGATTGAGGAATAATTCGCATCGAGCTATAGATACGCACTTAGAAAGAGTTAGTCTTTTCTTAGTCTAATCTCATTCATCCCTCTTTTAGGGTTTTGTATAGATTACCCATGCATATTTTCTTCTTATGCCCATAGCAAGGTGTTGATCTTACTGTTTTGCTAAAATAAAAGGAGCATTTAGTGATCAAAACTGGGTTTAGAGACCGTGTTGATGCTCACCAGGCCAGGATATCACAAATAATTATCTACGGCTGTTTGGATCAAGTGTCAGTGTCTCATCAGAAATATATAGATGTGTATAGCTCTCATATATTCTTGAAAGAAATCTTCTAGCAAAACCACCCTAGCTCCATATGTACACGTATATTACTACTCCTGGTACACTCTATATATGTACCATTTCATTTGCATTGGTTCATCTGCTCATGAAACCTGCATGAACAATAACGCCCGAACAGAACGTGTCTGTTACCCACCACATGTACTGTATAAACCTTGCCATTTACTGATGTATGAAAACCTTACCGTGGCCATATGACGATGCGCTCCACGATTGGTACGTACGTACAGCCAGAGCAGAGACGACAGCCTCCTGTTACGAGTTTGTACATCAGTTAACAGAGAGAGGTTATTGGATGAAACGCATGCCACGGACGTACTACTCGAGCGTATTGCAATCTTGTGCGTGGGCACATTTACAAGATTACTCAATTATATACGGAGTACACTTCGATCTGCATGAATGTATTTTAATGGACCAGGATCCAGGAACTCTATTTCAACAAAGTTTGAAGATGATATGAGGTCGTTCTAAACCTAAACATATATAGTAATCTCCAGGAAATTTCTTAATCATCAACAAGCAGATATAGATCGATGCAATTTGTTACTCGCAGGCCCCGGCCGGCCTGGTCAGCATCCAGTTTTTTTGCCCATATACTTTTTGCAGCATGCATATTATCTACAACAAGAATTTCCCTATGATTCTCCAAATAAATTCCACTAAATATATAATGCGAAGAGTAGCATACTTTAAATATTAGCGATGATGAATTTGCATACAGGGGCGGGGGCGCCTACATCAAATGAAGATATGATGGAGCAGCAGGTGAGAGTGTTCTTGCGTGCATATATAAAGATGGACACCCGGTAGGCATCTTAAATAGCTGTGTATAATAAATGGGCATAAAACTTAAGTCAGCACTGCAGCAACGCAAGTTGTAGTACTACTTCCTGCGTATAGTATTAACATACACATGTCATCCCAGACATCCATTTATCGCAATAGTAAGGCTATAGCTGCTGAGGTCCCGTGTCCCCAGCATTCAAGTATATTTTGGATCAGTGTGCGTGATTATATATATTTCGAAGTTGTCATATATCTATACAACAAAATCCTTAGGAATCCAAACTGATGTGTTAGTTTTATGTTCACTTTGATTAGGATTATTACTACACAACCAGTGCACCGTACCTTATTTCCTGTGATCAATGTTCCTTTTGCCATGCATTCTGCAAACAGTTAAGAGCGAGCCTTAAGAACATGAGCAAATTAAAAGGAAACTTATTATTGAAACCTCCAATGCAAGTAGACATCTCAATTGGGTGTAATATATATTCTTTTTGTCCAACCAGAAGCAGGTAAAGCTGGTAATACAATAAACCGCTATTGGCTAACAACAAGGTGCCAAGAATTATGTGCTTGAAAAGTATACCCATGTTGCTTTGAATGTCTCGTTGCGTGTGTCTCATGTGTAATATTGCAAATCAGGGGGCCGTCATAAAGCGGTTATCTGGCTTCATGGGCATGTCCGCTTGTGCATGTCTTTTCCCAAACAATAACTAACGAAGTGCACATATCTGTAGATGTGTTAGATCCTTGCGTGTCTCTTTGTGTATGTCCTCATACGAAATAAATTCAAGTTAGTTGTGTATATATTATTGCTGCGTGGTCCATTTGTAGTTGCTGGGACGATGCGAATCAATGCAATAAGCAGTGGTGTGTTAAGGAATCTCCTTCCAAAGTGATCGACGACGTGACCTTATTTATGTCTGTACTTATATACAAAACACATGAAGTGGAGCTAAAATAATAATTTTGTTCTACAAAATTTTCTACATATGAAGTGGAATGTGAAGAAGCACTAACTATGTCTTGTAGTACCTTCAGCATTTTATTTTACATAACACTTTGGAAATCAGTGCATGCCCTGAAGACACATGTTTGATGGTTGGTTTCTAGGCAAATATTTGTTATTGGAAGTCATTGGAAAAGTGAAAGTAGAGTTATTCTTAAGCAATGTGCTCATAGAATATTAATGTCATAAACATTACTAACATGTTCATCTATTAATTTTCGGGGCCTAAGAAAAAAAAAAAAAAAGCCGCCAGGTGCATTAATGCATGGGTATGGAGTATATACGCCAGTGCAGAAACCGACATATGCAAGCGGACAAGCAAGCTCAAATGCATGTGCAGAGAGGAGAGTGCGTGTGGGCCGACCGGACACCGAGATTGTGCCCTAGCTAGTTGAGTTGCATGCAAACATCCGCTCACATGATTAAACACGCTTCATCTACTACTACGTACCACAGGTAGTCACTGTAGCACCTCCAGTACGATTTGTATTTTATACTTGTACACTGTACGTAAGTACTGTATGCTGCTGTGCAGACTGCAGTCAGACACAAATAATAGTAATCAATATGCATGCCCAAATGCATGAGCAGTAATTACCCAGTGGAGATGGCAGAGTATCCGATCCATATAAGAGTGCGTGCGCACAGACATGCATGGAATTTAAAGTCTATCCTCGGTTTCAAATCTTTTATTTGAGACATGTAGCACAACATTTATTATTTACATCCCGTGGGTGAGAATGATTTGGCAAAAATACTATGTTGATTCAGTCCCCCATGCTTCCAGAGAAGTTGGCTCATTTTGGTGGAAGAATATTATGAGATTAAATCCTCTATTCAGAAGGATTGCAAAATGCAATATTGGAAATGGCAAAACAGTCTGTTTTGGGATGATCTATGGGCCAATGACACTATGGCACACTCCTATCCTAGATTGGCTTCATTTGCTAGGAATGATGTCTCCTCAGTCTACCAAACTCTTCAAGCAGTGGATTTAGACACTGTTTTTATGCTTCCTCTTTCTGATGAAGCTAATACAGAACTGGAATCACTTCAAATTCAGGTACAGGAGATGGAATATGGTGAGCTTGCTGATGATAAATGGATCCCTATTTGGGGAAACAAATATACCTCAAAAAAGTTCTACAATTATGCCTTCCAAGGTGTAGAGGCACATGTTGTCTTCAAGGTAATTTGGAAATCCAGATGCACCCCTAGAATCACATTTTTTGTGTGGCTTGTGATGGTGGACAGACTCAACCCAAAAGACATGCTACTGAGAAGACACTTTCACACACAGGGTGGTGCAAATTGTATCCTTTGCTCCACTGGATCTCTGGAAACCTTAGAACACTTATTCTTATTTGTCCATTCTCAAGAGAATGTTGGCGAGACGGGTATCAACCTGGAACATGCAAGTCGGGATCTTTGGGACGAGGGGTTATGCAAGGTCGTGCATCACACACAATCCCTTGCTTCGTTGAAGTGGTGCTGATTGATTCTTGGGAGCTTTGGAAGCTCGGGAATGATAAAGTCTTCCAACGCCGAGAACCAAGTATCCGGCTATGGCTTATGAACTTTAAGTCTCAATGTGCGCTTCAATCGGTTAGGTTTAAAGTAGATCTTTGATCTTCTTTTTTGTGTTTGGCTTGATGCATTTAGTTAAACTCATTGTATGTACCCTCTATCCCCTTTTATAATTAAATGAAAATGCCTTTTCTTGTGGGGATCTCCCCATAGTCTTTTTGTAAAAAAACATTTATTTATTTGTTTTGTACATAATTGAGATGCAGCATGCATTTTAACTTGTAGTACCATCATATAATACTACGAGATATTTTTTTCTTAATTTTTACTCCATCCAAAAAAAAAATACAATTCTTTCTTTTGAAAACTCAAAGAGTTTGAATTTTGACTAGATCTATATAATACTAACACTAATGATACAAAAAGTATCATTACAGTAGTTATATATAGATTATAGTTTCATAACAAAATAAATTTAGAGATATAAATGTTAATACTATTTATAATAAACTTATTCAAACTGGAACCAGTTTCACCGGCACTGATCGGATCCTACAATAGTTCTTTTGTGGACAAAAGGGAATACTATCTGGAATGTACAACTAACAATAATCAAAGAGATGCAGGTACGCCGATCAAAAGTTTTTCCATGCAGTACTTTAAGTTGATGGACTTAACTCACACATCAAGCATCGATACATCAACGTCATTGATGAACTTAATTTTATCTTGTTACTCAATTTTGCAAAAAGAAAAGGAAGTGGGAGCTCATTGCTTTATTGCATGCAAATTAAAAAGTAAGAGGATATGCATCATTGTTTTATTGAAAAGTGGGAGCTCTTTTGTGTCCATATATCCTTTAGTATATATAGACAGAGCAGCCTGCAAAATTATAGCATCGACGACCGATATACTCCATCTCTTTCTCTTCTTCTTTATTCCAGACAGGAGAAGCGCGAGGCGATTGAATTGAATTGAATGATACGAGTGACACGGAGAAGTCATGGCTCAGTTAAGTAACACATAAGTATATCATAGCGGGGTGCAGACAGGCCCCCGCCCTATAAAAGGAAGTGATGATGACAGCCGTTCCTACAGTGTACATGTACCCTAATGCATATGGTGCCACGGCCGGAACCAAATGGCCCTCATGCATCGACCTAGCTACTACCACCGTCTTAAAAATAATGCAATTTCAGATGCATTTTTCTCTTAATTGAAGTATATATCTGAAGTTTGAATAAACATATATAGATAAATATTAATGTTTATGACACCATATAGCTATAGTATGAAAATGTATCTCAAAACAAATCTAAAGATATATATACTTATTTAGTATCATACTAAATATTGATAATAGTTACTCAAATTCAAAATATTTTAACTTGGTATTTTTCCTATTCTAGAGTTGCATTCCTTTCTAGATGAAGGGAGTATGATATATCTCTTTCCTTCTGCATTCACATGCATTTACTCGGCCATATAAACGCATTCAAGCACATTCAACTGGCACCTACTCCATGTAGCCCTAGCTAGAGCCACGCACGCATATGGGCTATATGGCTCTTGCATGATGAAGAGAAGGAAGCTATAGCTAGCAGGGGGCCGGCCGGCAGAGTACTATACGTCTGCCTGAGCAAGTGGAATCAGATGGCAGACTGGAAGATCCGTCAGGGGGAGAAACCAACAACAGTAAGACGACAAGAAGCCTCCTGTATTTCCGCCGGTGGCCACCCAACAGAATTGCAGTTCCTGCTGGCTTGGCTGACCAACAATTATATGTGCATGTAACTGTCTCTCTTTCTCAGTCAGGCACTCATCAGTGTGTGTGTGGTGGAGTACGTATACATGCAGAAATCATTGCCTGCATGGGCCACGCATTACTGCGGAAGCCTGTCAGACAGATCGCCCTCCACAGCCGCCCCCGGCCCGGCCCTCTCTGTTTTTATGGTCAAGCTGATGCAGCTGGCTCAAGGAGCGGCCGGCACACAAGGTCACTATAGGTGCACTGACAGGCTTCCGGGGGCACCAACAACTATTTCTACAAGTCTGTGATGACCACATCTGAAGGACGCTTGTTTAATCTGATTTTTTTCTAATCAAAGCCGCGTCCTTAGAAAACGTGTTTGTATATATCATCACAGACACTTATGGTTATGGACAACCTGAGTCATGCATTGATGGTATCTTATCATAGACGCATTTTATCCGCACACGTCTATGATCATATATTATATAAACTTACGCGCGTCGGCCGAGTGTTGCCGTCTCCGCTGTACACCGTCGGTGAGCACCTTCGACACGCCCTTCACACCATATAACCATAGTGAAATTAATGTGTTCGTACATCTCCCAAGGTATCTATTTTCAAGAGCAGTTTTCCACTGACACCACTATAGGATTTTTATGAGGCGTTTAGGAAATCTTACCCGTGGTGGTTATTTGGGCAAACCACCATGGTTAATGGAGCCCACCTGAGGTTGGGCCGCAGGGCAGGCAACCACCAAGGTTAATCGCTTAACCATGGCTGGTAACTTAAAAAACTATCATGGTTAATGTCGATTAACCATGGCAGTTACTATAATGTAACCGCCACACTTACTCCATTAACCATGGCAATTTTTGTTAAGGCGCCCCGACTATAATTACCGCCATGCACTTTTTCCCCCCCACTGCTTCTCTATTTTTGTGGGTTTTGAGCTCCAAAACCCCAAAAATTGGTCAGTTCTTATGGGGAGAAGTTTTGCCCCTCGGATTTATCAAAGGGGGCCTTGCAAGAGGTTGATTCTTACTCTCTAACCCTAATCTCTTCTTTTACATGACTTAGGTGTTTTTTTATCTAGTTATAGATTTAGATCCAAATGGAGGAGAGACAAAGAAACATATCTAGATCCTAATGGAGCATTTTTCTCCAGTTTTTCTAACTTTTTTGGGTGTGTTTGTAGGGTCACGGCCATGGACAAGGATTAGATGTACAAGACTTCGAGGCTCGATCTGCCGTTCATGGAAAATGTGAGGAAAAAGTATCTTCCCTTTGCGCAAATTATATTCAATTTGTTCAGTTCTCCATTGAGCTAATTTCGAGAATAACGTACACTCCCACTAATCTTAGGTTGCTAGGCCTTGAATACCTATTACTTATGAAAGTGATGCATTGAAAGTTAAATATCCCTTATTAGTTCAACTGCTAGACAATATAGACACGCCATATGCTAATACGTATGATAATATATATGCTAAAGTAGTGGTGATAGTTCTAGCTCAACCAACACTACAAGAGCATAGACCTTCTATGACAAACTATGACAATTACATCCTTTTTCTTGTCATTGTACTCCTTCTATGACACAATGGTGATATATATGGTTGTTGTCATAGAAACCTTGTAATAATCCAACTTCGTGACTAATAGACCCAATTTCCATTAACCTTAGTGACAATTACACATTTGTCACTAGTTTACTTCTTACAACAGTATTTGTCACTATATTTTTCATAATATATTAGGTGAAATGTTGACAAGTGTCTAGTCATCTAACGTGGCATGTGACATGGCACATGCATTATGACAAAAATAATTTTCATAAAAACAAACTTGGTCCAGCTAGCCCATCTAGCAAGACTAGTGATTACAACTATAATTCAAAATATATGCCCAATCGGCCAATATGTGAAGCGCATATAAAGAATCATGACAAATAACAAACCATATTTGATTTTAATAACAATGACAATTAGACATCCAAGCAAATCAGTTCCTCCAGAATTATTTCTGCATAGAACATTTAGGAGTAGCAGACAAAAAAGTCGATATGTATAGCCCAAAAACATATACATACATCTATATGTTCAAGGTTTTGGAAGTAATCTTTTTAATGCATCCGGACTCTAGTGATGACACTCATACAGACATTAACAAGCCACCACCCTAGTGGCAAGCTTATCTTGTTTGTGAGCAATAGGTTGTTGGTTCATACAACACCTACGCTAGTTCTAAATTTTTTTGAATTTTCTATAATAGTGGCTATAAATGTTTTACAACTAATAGTTAATTGATATTTGGGTCCAGTAGTTCATTTAATTGTTATTTTTAAAAAAAATATTTTTTTTAATTAATGACAATTACATTATTCTATCAATTTTGTCTACTGGCACAGTCAAAGATAGGGAAGTGCACATGGTGACAATTGTTTATGATAAAAGCACAACTTACTCGCAAACTCTTGTCATCTATTGAAAAATTATCATAAACACATCGTTTCTATGGCTAAAAAGTGTTTTGTCATAAGAAAATTGACATAAAAGGCTCAATCTTTGGTAATGCAAAGAGTAACATAGTAACACAAATTCATATGAAATGATGATACTCAATTCAACATAGTTGATTATAGAAATACACAAAGCTACAAGCTTGTTTGCAAGTGTAGAGATACAGACTTGGTCGGAAGGGACATTAATTGGGAATCTGATTCCTTGTACATGCACATCAATAGGTCTTGGAAACTAGTAACAGAAGGTGGAGCACTCAAACCATCCTAAATTGTCTCTGATCCAACACCATGTTGCCCTTCCAATAGTTCCTCCTCCTCAACTATGTGTTGGTTGGATTCTATCATGACAAGCCATCCATAGAAAGATTTGCACTTTCAAAGGAACTTTGGTATTCTAAGTCTCCATCATTCTAACATCAATGACCCCTACAAAGGAAATAAATGTGTATATGCCCCTTGTAGAGTACTTCCCTGAGTCATCACTGTCTATAAGAAAAGTCTCCTCTAGTTTATCATCAACTCTCTGTAGTCATATTGTTGCATCCCAAAACATCTTCTCATGCTTTTTGTATTGAAACGTCTTGGTTATGACAAATATTTAACAATCTTGGATAGCTAATCTTTAACTAGCATTCATCTAACCACACATCCCTAAAAAATCTTGTTTGTTTACCACTGCCTACTATATGACCCTTCCCATTTTCATACCAACTATCTCCACTATTTAGTTAAGGACATGTCCAGACGTTAATGGTTCATATAAATTATGATGTTGTGGAGAGATAGCGAGGTGAGAAAATGTGCTTTTCAAAACAACCACCTAATAAGCTAAAATTTAGTATTATATGCCAAGTTCGACACCATTGTATGATTTATGATTGCCATGCATATTCCTTTTATTTTGTATGCACAAATTAAGGAATTGTAAGTTATTATGGGACAACTAAAAGGATAACTCATTGTGTATTAAACTGACTCATGATTAGATAGAGCTAAATGGTGGTGTTTCGTGACTAGCCATCCTGTAATATAGTGCATTCTAGTATTTGAATTTTTTCTCAAATATAATGTATTTTAGATTAAAACCAGTTTTGTATTAATTAGTTACTTTCATTTATCAAAATATCTATTAATCACATTGATGATAGCGTCTGATTAGAAAATGAAATGAAAGCACATGTATCTTTTATGTTCTCCCTTATTAGGTGGTTTAAAAAGAGAGAGAGAGACAGTTATTAAGGGGGAGGGGAGAGAGAGAGAGAGGGGGAGCAGGCGATCACGATGGAGACCATGCACGCATTGAATGGCACCATGAAAGAGGTATGACATGCAAAGCTTGGATGGAGAGAGATCGACTCATGTCTTTATTTTGGAGGGTCCGGCCGGCCGGCAACCGGAGAGAGCCATGCATGCCATTCTTCGATCGGGCGGCACCGACAAGATTACCTCTAACACTTCCTCCTATCACATATAAAAGAGTGTTGTTTCAACGTTGACCACGCATGGTCTCTTTTTGTTATTTTAGTTGAAGTTATAAAAATGCCATAGAACGTACGTAGATTTTATCTGAAATTAAAGTGGTTCCATAATAGTATAACGATGGCATATATATTTGACATAAAATTATATTTATTTTAATTTAATAAATCTACATATCTCATTTTATAACTCATGGGGGCATTCCATTGAGACGGAGGCAGCAAGGGAGGCTTATTAGCTTGAACCCCACCTGTCGAGAACCGGCGATGGATTCCGGCTATCGACATGTCGACGGGCGATCTTGACGGCGGCGGTGATGGTGTAGGCGGTGGTTGGGGCTGTTTGGGAGTAGTAGAGAGGAGGAAGAAGAGGAGGAAGCGGCGGTGGGGGCGGTGCTGCTGCCGCGCCGAGGAGGGCGGCTGAAAGGTCCTAATGGCTAGAGGGGGGTGAATAGCCTTTTAAACAATCCTTCAAGAACACTAAGCACCCGGATTAGTAAATAAGATGGTGAAGCTAATTAAGCGGTGCTACTAGCTAACTATGCAAGCCACAAGCAAGAGAAGATGTTTCTAATATCTCTAAGAACACTCAAGGGCTAAGTCACTAGATTACTCCTAGGTGAACAAGCAATTCTAACTAGATTACCAACTAGGAGCTAACAAGGCTAAGCAAACTAAACTCACTACTCAAGCTAACAAGCTAAGCAAGGCTACACAAGACATATCAAAGTAAATGCACGTGGAGTAGTGAACGATATACCGACGTCGATGTGTAGAGGTGGAAGCCAATCACCGTGATCAACAAGAAATCTCCAACGAGCACAACAAGGTTGACACGATGATTTTTCACCGAGGTTCACGTGCTTGCCGGCACGCTAGTCCCCGTTGTGGCGACACACTCACTTGACGTATGCTAAGCTTAATGGCCGGTGCCAAATCCCCTATGGGAGCTCAAGCAAACGATCACAAGAGAGGGTCCAACAAGCCATGAGCAATCCACTAGTGCTCCTTTCGCGATTCTCCCGCGGGGTAAGGAACGACCCCTCACAATCACCACCGGTGTGGCCTCAAACAAGCTCCACTTGAGCTCAACACCGCCTCTTGCTCCAAGCCGCTAGGGAACCGGGCAAATTCCCAAGAAAACAAGAATCCCGCGGCTTCTCCAAGGATGAAGTGCCTCTAGATGCAACCGATGATGCAATGCACTTCTATCACTCTCAATCTCACCAAGAATTCGAGTTAATGGATGGAGAGATGAGTGGAGAGGAGTATCAAATGCTCACTAGCAAGTTGGAAGCTTCAAATGTGCAAAGAGAGCCTAAGGAACCAGCCAACCCAAGTATATATAGGGCTCCTCTCGAAATGGAGCCGTTGCTCTAAAAATTTGCTCTCTGCAAGACCGGCCGGGATGCACGACCGGAACCACCGGCGGTCCGGGTCGAGGGTCCGATCGGGTGCTTCCGGCCGCTACTGAGACAAACCCACGGGCCCACGGCTGGCACCCTTCGTCCGCAAGCGTCCGGCCACCGGTTCCGGCCGACACCGGAAGCATCCGGTCGGTGCGGTCACCGCGTCCGGCAAAAAACCCGCCGCGGGGCTCTGCGCGAGACGCATCGCTTGGACGGACGGCCGGTGGCCGCGTCCGTCCGCGCGGCGGCGCGTCCGGTCGCCTCGATACCGCTTCTCCATCTTCTTCTTTGCTCTTTGCTTCAAACTTGTTTCGCCTCTTGCCGTAGGTTGCCAACACGTCCAAGATGACCACGTTATCACCAATGTTAGCACGTCGAGATGTTAGGCAAGATCGAAGTTAGTGCTCTCATGTCCTAAATGCAATATGCAAGTCAATTGGACCTAGAAGCACTTCACCAAAGGATTGTCGCGGCATCCCCTCTTGATAGTCGGCTATCTATCCTATAATGTGATCACACGCTCTATCGTGTCTTGATCACCGAAAGGAAAACCCTATCAAGATACCTTTGCCTTGATCTCCCGGGTTCCTCTTAAGCCGATCACCGAGCTTGACGATCCATCATGTCCACCATCATTGTCCATGTTCATGATCATCACGCTCCTTGTCATCCACCTAATCCTTTCTTAAGTCACACACTTAGAGCAAAGGATTAGTCCACAAGTGTGTCATCAATTTCCAAAACCAAACTTGAGATTTTAATCTCCCCCTTTTTGGTAATTGATGACAACCAACTCACAAAGATTTGAAATAAAATTCAATTAAACTTGAATTGCTTGCCCATAGGATTTTGATCATGAATCAAGGATTGGACAAACATTTCAAGGTTCGGTTTTGGTAGTAGTAGCTCCCCCTACATATGTGCTTCCATGTGTTTGGATCAAGTTGGCACATATGTATAGATAGAAACCTTTGGGGAGAGATACTAATACCAAAAGAGATGCTAAGGTTCTAGAAATTGGACCTTTGAAGCGTGAAACCATCGGAGTCCTTAGCATCATGTATCTAGACATTCATCAAAAACTCAACATACCCCATGAGATCAACATTAAAGGCTAAAATGTGAGCTTTGTCTAGATACATCCTATGCATGCTAGTTGGTTAATACACCAATCAATTTTCAAAAACTAGCATACACCAAGCAATCATGTATATTGAATTTAGATTGCCAATGCAACATCACATTATGATCATGCACATACAAATGCATAAATAGTCTATGAGCTTGCTCCCCCTATTTGTGTGATCCTTTCCAATATCTTTGTGACTTATTTCTCCCCCTTTGTCAACAATCACCAAAAAGGTGTAAATGAGAGAAATCAAGTCAATCAAAGTATCACATGTGGTCTCATCTAGAGCACTTGCCTTTCCATGTATTCAAGTTTGAACCAAGGACAAGCTTTTTCACGCCTCATATACATAAGGGTTATCTTGCACCATGTTAGAATACACATCAATAGCGCATTTTCTAGAGTTGACACTAGGATTGCAAGCACATAAACATGTCATATGCCACCACTAGTTCATAGAACCAATCAAAGCAATAGTGGTGCCACACATACATTGAAATCATTTTATTTTCCATGAATGAGCCTAGTAAGTATGCATGATGGCTAGATGCACTAACAAGTCCTTAACATCATATGAATGCCATGACAACCAACTTGTACCTTGGGGTTTGTCGAAGAAGAGGCATGTCATATAAGTGGGGTGCATCAACTCAAGTTGGAGAAGTCAATAATGTTCAATTCTCCCTTTAGCATGCAAAACCTCTTCTCATCAAGTGGCTTGGTGAATATGTCGGCTAGTTGATCTTCGGTGCCAATGCCCATAATACAAATGTCACCCTTTTTGTTGATGATCTCTTATGAAGTGGTGCCTTATATCAATGTGCTTTGTTCTTAGATGTTGAACCGGATTTTGGGTCATCTTCCTTGCACTTTCATTGTCACAATACAATGGGACTTTGTCAAATTAGAATCCAAAATCCTTCAATGTTGACCTCATCCAAAGCAATTGAGTGCAACAACTTCCCGTACTAATGTATTCGGCTTCGGCGGTTGAAAGAGCAACACTATTTTGCTTCTTTGAAGACCATGATACTAGTGACCTTCCAAGAAATTGACATGTGCCACTTGTGCTCATTCTATTTATCTTGCACCCTCCATAGTCGGAATCCGAATATCCAATCAAATCAAACTTGGATCCCTTTGGATACCATAGTCCAACATCTTGTGTGCCCTTCAAGTACCTCACAATTCTTTTTTGTTGCCTTGAGGTGACTTTCTCTTGGATCGGATTGATATCTAGCACACATGCCCACACTAAATGCTATGTCCGGTCTTGATGCGGTTGCATAGAACAAGCTTCCAATCATAGACCTATACTTCTTTTGCTCAACCATGTTGCCACTTGGATCGGGGTCTAGGCTTCCATTGGTTGCCATTGGTGTGGACATTGACTTGACATCTTGTAGATCAAACTTCTTGATCATGTCTTTGATGTACTTGCCTTGACTAATGAATGTGCCATTCTTCAATTGCTTGATTTGAAGTCCAAGGAAGAATGTGAGCTCTCCAAGCATTGACATTTCAAACTCATTGGCCATCATCTTAGCAAACTCTTCACAAAACTCTTGGTTGGTTGACCCAAAGATAATGTCATCAACATATATTTGCAACACAAACAAGTCTTTGCCAATCTTTTTGGTGAAGAGTGTGGTGTCCACTTTGCCCATCTTGAATCCTTTAGAGAGGAGAAAATCTCTCAACCTCTCATACCATGCTCTTGGTGCTTGCTTCAAGCCATATAAAGCCTTCTTCAACTTGTAGACATGGTTGGGATACTTTTCATCTTCAAAGCCCGGGGGTTGTTCCACATACACCAACTCATTGATGAAGCCATTCAAGAATGCACTTTTCACATCCATTTGATAGAGCTTGATGTCATGAGCACATGCATAAGCAAGCAAGATTCTTATTGCTTCAAGTCTAGCAACCGGTGCATAGGTTTCTCCAAAGTCAAGACCCTCTACTTGAGTGTACCCTTGAGCTACTAGCCTTGCCTTGTTTCTAACCACAATTCCATCCTGATTTTGCTTGTTCTTGAAGACCCACTTGGTTCCAATCACATTATAGTCCTTTGGCCTTTCCACCAATTCCCATACATCATTTCTCTTGAAATTGTTCAACTCTTCATGCATGGCATTGATCCAATCTTCCTTCTTGAGTGCATTTTCAATGTTCTCCGGTTCTTCTTGTGCTACAAAGGCATGGTGAGCACAAAAAGATGCTAGTCTTCTTCTAGTAACCACTCCACTATTGATATCACCAACAATTTGATCAATTGGGTGATCTCTTGCAATGTTAGATGGTTGCATCACTTGCACTTGATGACTAGGATGAGGAGATGGACTAGCTTGTTGCTCTTGATCTTGATCTTCACCTTGAGTGCCACCAGTGCTAGCTTTATTTGTACCAATATCAACCGAAGTTGTAGGCAATGGGGTGTCTTCATCATCATCAACTTGTCTTGGCCGAATATCACCAATATTCATTGTCCTCATTGCATTTTCCAAGTTGGAACCACTTACATCATCATAATTTTCAACTTCATTTTGAGAGCCTTGGGTTTCATCAAATTCAACATCATGAACTTCTTCAAGCTTGCCACTACCCAAGTTCCACACTCTATATGCTTTGCTTGTGGTTGAATATCCAACTAGAAACCCTTCATCACATTTCTTATCAAACTTGCCCAATCTAGTGCCTTTCTTGAGAATGTAGCATTTGCATCTAAAGACTCTAAAGTAACCAATGTTGGGCTTCCTCCCATTGAGCAACTCATAAGGTGTCTTGCCAAGCATCCCATGGCAATAGAGACGGTTGCTACAATAGCAAGCCGTGTTGATTGCTTCGGTCCAAAAGGAATGGCTAACATTGTACTCACTAAGCATAGATCTTGCCATTTCAATCAAGGTTCTATTCTTCCTCTCAACTACACCATTGGATTGAGGAGTGTAGGTTGGTGAGAATTGATGTCCAATTCAAGCTCATCATAAACTCTTCAATTCTTGTGTTCTTGAATTCACTTTCATTGTCACTCCTAATCTTCTTGATGGATGTCTCAAATTCATTTTGAACCTTCTTGACAAATGTCTTGAAAAGCTCAAACACATCATTCTTGTCATGTAAGAAGAACACCCATGTGTATCTAGTGTAGTCATCAACTATGACAAAACCATACTTGTTGCCTCCAATGCTTGAATATGATGTTGGCCCAAACAAGTCCATGTGTAGCAACTCAAATGCCTTGCTTGTACTCATTGTGCTCTTGGTTGGATGTGCATTGCCATGTTGCTTGCCGGCTTGACATGCTCCACAAGGTTTGTCCTTCTCAAACTTCACATCATTCAAGCCTCTAACCAAGTCATGCTTCACTAACTTGTTCAATTGCTTCATTCCAACATGACCAAGCCTTCTATGCCACAACCACCTTTTGCTAACCTTTGAGAGTAAACATGTTGTCAACTTGGCTTCTTTTGAGTTGAAGTCAACAAGGTAGAGATCACCATATCTAAATCCCTTGAAGATCATGTTTGCACCATCACCACTAACCACTTCAACTTCTTGACTTGTGAATATGCATTTGTACCCATGGTCACAAAGTTGAGAAACCGACAAGAGGTTGTAATCAAGGTGATCAACTAGCAACACCTTTGATAAGCTTTTCTCTTGAGTGATAGCAATCTTGCCTAGCCCCAACACATTGCCTTTTTTGTCATTGCTAAATGTGATTGACTCATATTCATCAATGCCCTTTATGCTAATTGACTTGAACATATGGGAATCCCCAGTCATGTGTTGAGTGCACCCACTATCCATTATCCAATGCTCTCCTCCGGTACGGTAATTGACCTACAAAATAAGATCAATTCTTCTTAGGTACCCAATGTTGCTTGGGTCCTTCAAGGTTAGTCACCAAGGCCCTTGGTACCCAAATAGCTTTCTTGTTTGAGCCCATCCATGGTGTACCAATGTACCTAGCACGAACACCATTGTTCTTCTTCACAAGCATATATGAATTATCAAGCTTGATGGAAAAAACATTGATCCTCTTGTTCATGCACTTGTGCTCTAAGTGACCAACTTGCTTGCAAGCTTTGCAATAGCTACCATTGTTCTTCACAAAACGAGTTTTGTGAGTCACATAGGCGGCCTTGCCTCTCTTGGGGATATAGCCTAAGCCCTCCTTATACAAGGATGCCCTTTGGCTACCCAAGCACATAAGCAAGCGGTCCTCACCACCATAAGCCTTAGCCAAGGTGTGATTGAGCTCCTTCACTTCCCTTTTCAAACAAGCATTCTCATGAATAAGCATAGGATTGTTATTATCCTCACTAGAGATGGATGTGCTAGTGATAGAGTTAGTGGAGGTCTCACACTTAGGGGTTGATTCATCAACAAGGATATCACACATGATGCTTGCATTGCATGTATCAACATTCTCAACAACTAAGCACAACTTGTGCTCATCAAGTAGAGAGGAATGAACTTTCTCTAACTTAGAATGAGTTTTCTCAAGCTTCTTATGGTCTTCCTTTAGACTCTCATAAGATGCCCGAAGCTCATCAAGTTCTTGCTTAAGGCTCTTTGTTTCCTTATGCAAGCCCTTGCATTCCTTTCTACTTTGTTTGAACATGACAACGCATTCATCAAACATGCTTTGCAACTCCTCCCTAGTTTGAGTTGGTTCCTCATCATCACTATCACTATCACTATCATCATCTTTAGTGATAGATTGTACCTTAGTGGCCTTAGCCATGAAGCATGAAGAAGTAGTGTCGAAGAGAGAGATCTTGTCATGCATAGCAAGGTAAGCTTGTCCCTTCTTCTTCTTCTTGTCCTCTTCTTCATCACTTGAAGATGATGAGCCATCACTATCCCAAGTAGCCACATGTGACTCATTCTTCTTCTTGGGCTTGTTCTTCTCATTCTTGGCATCATTCTTCTTTCTTGCCTTCTTGATGCCCTTCTCATCATCACTCTCATAAGGACACTTGGCAATCAAGTGACAATCATCATGGCAACGAAAGCATGTCATGTTGCCTTCATTCTTGCCATCCTTGGTCTTTTTCTTAGATGATTGCTTCTTCTTGTTCTTGGAGATATAGTTTTTCTTCACAAACTTTCCCAATCTCCTCACAAAGAGAGCCATGTGCTCATCAATTTCACTTCCACTAGTAGAAGTGCCATCCTCTTCATCACTTGATTCCTCCTTCTTCTTCTTGCCCTTGGATGAAGAACTAGCTTTGAGGGCCAATCCCTTCTTGTCATCTTTCTTGTCCTCATCCTTGGTTTTCTTGTTTGCCTTGTTGATGAGCTCTTGCTTCTTTGAGTCATCTCTAAAAGAGTCATCGGTCATTACTTCATCAAGCAATTGATTTGGTGTCAAGAGCTTTAAGTTGGTCTTTACTAGCACGGTCTTGAGCATCTCAAATCTTTCCGGTAAGCACCTCAAGAACTTCATGTTGAATGTTGTGTCCTTGATGTCTTCACCGAGTGCATTGAGATCGTTCACCAACACTTGCATGCGGTGAAACATCTCCGGCACACTCTCATCTTCCTCCATCTTGAAGCTATTGAATTGTTCAAGCCTGATGTAGGCTTTGGCTTGCTTGACTCCTTCGGTGCCCCCATAGCACTCTTCTAGCTTCTTCCATATGTCATGGGCGATGGTGAGTGTCTTGACTTGCTCAAACACTCTATCGTTGAATGCCTCATGAAAAGCACTCACGGCCACATCATTGGCATATATTTTCTTCTCTTCCGCGGCGGTTGGCTCATTTGGTTTTGCCACTTCAAACTTGTTTTCGGTGACAACCCACACTTCTCTATTGATTTGCTTGAGGTGTGCGGTCATCTTCAACTTCCAATGCCCAAAGTTGGTGCCATCGAAAGGTGGCGCCTTCTTGGTGTTGTTGACATGGAAAGTAGCCATTTTCTTATCACCGTTGGATGTTAAGCCACTCAAATACGGTGCCTCGGCTTTGATACCACTTGAAAGGTCCTAATGGCTAGAGGGGGGGTGAATAGCCTTTTAAACAATCCTTCAAGAACACTAAGCACCCGGATTAGTAAATAAGATGGCGAAGCTAATTAAGTGGTGCTACTAGCTAACTATGCAAGCCACAAGCAAGAGAAGATGTTTCTAATATCTCTAAGAACACTCAAGGGCTAAGTCACTAGATTACTCCTAGGTGAACAAGCAATTCTAACTAGATTACCAACTAGGAGCTAACAAGGCTAAGCAAACTAAACTCACTACTCAAGCTAACAAGCTAAGCAAGGCTACACAAGACATATCAAAGTAAATGCACGTGGAGTAGTGAACGATATACCGACGTCGATGTGTAGAGGTGGAAGCCAATCACCGTGATCAACAAGAAATCTCCAACGAGCACAACAAGGTTGACACGATGATTTTTCACCGAGGTTCACGTGCTTTGCCGCAAGACGCTAGTCCCCCGTTGTGGCGACACACCCACTTGACGTATGCTAAGCTTAATGGCCGGTGCCAAATCCCCTATGGGAGCTCAAGCAAACGATCACAAGAGAGGGTCCAACAAGCCACGAGCAATCCACTAGTGCTCCTTTCGCAATTCTCCGCGGGGTAAGGAACGACCCCTCACAATCACCAGGTGTGGCCTCAAACAAGCTCCACTTGAGCTCAACACCGCCTCTTGCTCCAAGCCGCTAGGGAACCGGAAAATTCCCAAGAAAACAAGAATCCCGCGGCTTCTCCAAGGATGAAGTGCCTCTAGATGCAACCGATGATGCAATGCACTTCTATCACTCTCAATCTCACCAAGAATTCGAGTTAATGGATGGAGAGATGAGTGGAGAGGAGTATCAAATGCTCACCAAACAAGTTGGAAGCTTCAAATGTGCAAGAGAGAGCCTAAGGAACCAGCCAACCAAGTATATATAGGGCTCCTCTCGAAATGGAGCCGTTGCTCCAAAAATTTTCTCTCTGCAAGACCGAGGACGCGACCGACCGGAACCACCGGTGGGTCCGGTCGAGGGTCCGGTCGGTGCTTCGGCCGCTTCTGAGACAACCCACGGGCCCACTGGTGGCACCCCGCCGTCGCGCGTCCGGTCACGGTTCCGGTCGGCACGGAAGCATCCGGTCGTGGTCCGGTCACAGCGTCCGCAAAAACCCGCTGCGGGGCTCTCGCGAGACGCACCGGCCCGGACGCTCCGGTGAGGTGCGTCCGGTCACACCCGGCGTGCGCGTCCGGCCGCCCTCGACATTTGCCTCTCCATCTTCTTCTTTGCTCTTTGCTTCAAACTTGTTTCGCCTCTTGCCGTAGGTTGCCAACACGCCCAAGATGACCACGTTATCACCAATGTTAGCACGTCGAGATGTTAGGCAAGATCGGGTTAGTGCTCTCATGTCCTAAATGCAATATGCAAGTCAATTGGACCTAGAAGCACTTCACCAAAGGATTGTCGCGGCATCCCCTCTTGATAGTCGGCTATCTATCCTATAATGTGATCACACGCTCTATCGTGTCTTGATCACCGAAAAGGAAAACCCTATCAATATACCTTTGCCTTGATCTCCCGGGTTCCTCTTAAGCCGATCCACCGAGCTTGACGATCCATCATGTGCACCATCATTGTCCATGTTCATGATCATCATGCTCTTTGTCATCCACCTAATCCTTTCTTAAGTCACACACTTAGAGCAAAGGATTAGTCCACAAGTGTGTCATCAATTTCCAAAACCAAACATGAGATTTCAGCCGGGCGCGTCGCGTGGGCGGCGGCGGCCTGGGCCGGCGTGTGGGGCGGCGCGTGGAGGCGGCCAGCGCGGCGTCAAGGGCGGCGGCAAGACTTGCGCTGGGTGGAAGGAGAGAGAGAGAGAGCCTAGGGCTGGAGAGCTGTTGGGAGTTACCCCTTTAATTTATTTCTTCTTAAGATTCGGTGACTACATGCCCCTTGTATTTATAGTCCGAGGGAGACTTACATGCTAAGAAAGATCTACTGAGGTTTCCTTATAGATTGGAATTCCTCTTTTACAAGCAATCTATTTATTCCCTATTTTATTCCTATCTTTATTCCTTAAATATTCCTTACTTAATTGCGAAGCAAACCGGCGTGGTGCGTTACGGGCAAGGGCAGCGGCGCCCGGCCCTCGGGCGCAAGGCGGAAGGCGTTGGCCCCGGGCGGCACTTTGCGTTCCCCCTTGTTGGGCCCTATTCCGGCGATCCCTTTTTGGGTCATGACACCCACCTTCTCCACCTCTTAGTGCCATAAAACTGATTTAGAAGATAGTCTTTCGGTTAAATTACACATCGGACCGTCTCCATAAATGGTCAAGCTATAGTCAAATGCCCCGCCTTCAAAATTGATTTACACACATGGGCGTCCTAAGACAATTGTACGTGTATAAATAGATAACAAACACGATCGCCTTTAGGGTGCCCTTCTTTATATAAACTGATTTTCGATATGGACATCGTAAGACGTCTCTAAAAATCGTTGTTAAAAGATATATATATTAATTCTAATCTTTTGCCTCTAAACATTGATTAACTTCATTCATCTTTGTAAATAGATCGACGAGAGACCGCACGAGACGATTTAATATATATCTTTTTGGGTCATGACATCTCTCCCTTTTTTCACGACAAGCGCCCTCGCTATTTGTGGTTCTCGCACCGGTGACATATCCGATGCGCCGGGCAAGGATGGAGATGCCGATGTTGAAGCCGAATGGATGTCGCGACGAAAGTGGCCCGGTCGTCGGGGGCTTATCAATCTCCTCGAGTGGTGCCCAAGATGGTGCCATCATCTTTATGAGTCCGGGCGAGGCCATGGGGCTTGTGGTCCGTTGAAGGAGCAAGTTGAGGTGGAACGGAGCCTCTGGGGGTGTGACGAGGTTGACGATGTAGGGGTTGATGTGGGTGGTATGTACCTCTTGTGTCGTCGTCGGTAAAGGCCCCAAATCGAGACTTTGTCAAGATGGAAGTGTCGATCTCTTGAGCGAAGTTGGGTTGTCGCGGCGCCGTATGTAGGGCGCCTCCCGGTGCAAAAGTGCAGCCCACGGTATGTTGGCGTAGTCATACCGGGGCGTAGATGTCGTTGAGGAACATTGGGTCCCACCGTTGAGCTCGAGTCGCCCCGGGCTGTCATGGCCGAGTAGTCGACGCCGCGATAGTTGTTGGTGTCGCCGTTGAAGGACGCCCCAAAACCGTGGATCGGGACACCGTGGTATGATGTCTCCGTTCTCCCGTGGCGCCATCTTGGTGATGCAGGGAGCCAAAGAAAGAGGAGTGTCGTTCTCTTCGGGTGGGCAATCGTGGTACTGATGTTCCACTTGTGTGGTGCCGATGGTGTCGCCTTTTGCCGGAGCCGCAGCTTGATTGATGGTGTTTTCCACCATTGTTGATGTCGGCAGGATGTCCAGCAGGTGTGGTAGATCGTCGTCGTCGAAGGTCGGCGAGTGAACGACCTTCTCCTTGGTGGCACCTGGGGGGGCGTCGGTGTTCTCGTCGGCCGTGGCTCCCATGTGGGGAACATTGTGGTTGCCAATGTCGAGGTTGGCCGCAAGGGGGTCGTCGTTTTTCATGCCTTTGTAGTTGTTGTCGATGGTAGGCATGGCGAAGACGTGAGTCGACGCCGGGGGCTCGTCATCGGCGTTGGCGCCCTTGGAGGCCGTCGTTGACGCTCATAGCGCCCATGGTCGTGTTGTCGCCGTTGTCAATGTCGTTGATGGTGCCGTGTCGAAGACGCCATGGTTGACGCCGCAAGCGGCATCGTTGTAGCATGTGTGGTAGAGATAGAAGCTCCTTGTTGATTGGGATGTACTTGCCCGGTGACTATGGAGCGTGTGATGTCCTGGTCGGCCAAGATGTTGTCCAGATGCTAGGATCGGCGACGTCGGTTGACGTCGATGTGTCACCCATAGTGACATTGGTGTTGTCGTTGATCTTTGAGGGACGCCAAGGTTGGCTATGTCGTGGTCGCGTCGATGTTGTTGGGGCCGTCCCTGGAGGTATTGTCGATGTCGAGGACGTCGGGGTTGAGACCGGGCGACGCCGCTGTCGGCGTCGGGCGACGTCGTTGAGTCGCCCTTGTTGGCACTCAGATGTTCCCAATGTCAAGGAGGGTGTTGGTAGTGACCGAAACTTATTCGTGCCATTGTAGTAGCCGCGAGACGTTGGCCTAGGTGGGTAGGCTTTTCGTCGAAAGCGGCTGGTGGACGTCTGTGGTAGCCTTCTCGATCGATCCGACCGGTCGCAGCGGTAAGGGCATCCGTGGGGTAGGCGTGCTCGTTGGTTGCAACGCCGATGATCTTGGAGGGGGTGACGAGGCGGCGCCTGTGAGAGCACGTCGCCGTCGCCGGCGGCGCCCATGGCGAGGATGTCATCGGTTGTGGGGAGGTGACGTCAGAGGCGTGTACGTCGGACAGCAAGGCCCGCGTGCTACGGTGTTCTTCTTTGTTGTGGTCACCAGGTCGCCGTGGATGTCGATGAGAGCGTTGTTGATGTCGGAAGCGGGCATGGCATGGCGGCGGCGATGTTGGCGGCGCCCGTGGTCGTGTCGTCGTTGTACGTCGTCGGGGCAGGCTGATCATCGAGCTTCTCCAAGAGGGCGGTGAAGGTGGCCCGGATTTCCTTCATGGAATCAGCAAGCTCGCAAATTCCCATCCGGAGCTCGGCGCATTTGTGGTTGTCCATCGGATCTTGGCGTTGTTGGTGGTCGGAAGCCGTCGGTGGTGGGAATCGTCCCGGTCTCCGGATATCACCGTCAAAACCGGCTATTCGACATGTCGATGGCGATCTTGACGGGCGGCGGTGATGGTGTAGGCGGTGGTTGGGGCTGTTTGGCGTAGTAGAGAGGAGGAAGAAGAGGAGGAAGAGGCGGCGTGGGCGGCGGTGCCGCCAGCGCCGAGGAGGGCGGCGCCGTTGGCGGTGGCGGCGGCGGGCCAGGCGCGGGCCGCGGGCAAGCACGTGGAGGCGGCCAGCGGCGGCGGCGGGGATCGGGCGGCACGTGCGCGGGTGGAAAGAGAGAGAGAGAGAGCCTAGGGCCGGAGAGAGCGTTGGGAGTTACCCCTTTAATTTATTTCTTCTTAAGATTCAAATTGACTACATGCCCCTTTATTTATAGTCCGAGGGAGACTTACATGCTAAGAAAGATCTACAGGTTTCCTTATAGATTGGAATTCCTCTTTTACAAGCAATCTATTTATTCCCTATTTTATTCCTATCTTTATTCCTTAAATATTCCTTACTTAATTGCGAAGCAACCGACGCGTGGTGCGTTCGACGTATGGCAGCGGCGCGCCCCAGCTCCCTCGGGACAAGGCGCTCGGGTTGGCCCCGGCGGGCGGCACGTTGCCCCCCCTTGTTGGGCCCTATTCTGGCGATCCCTTTTTGGGTCATGACACCCACCTTCTCCACCTCTTAGTGCCATAAAACTGATTTAGAAGATAGTCTTTTGGTTAAATTACACATCGGACCGTCTCCATAAATGGTCAAGCTATAGTCAAATGCCCTGCCTTCAAAATTGATTTACACACATGGGCGCCCTAAGACAATTGTCTGTGTATAAATAGATAACAAACACAGTCGCCTTAGGGTGCCCTTCTTTATATAAACTGATTTTCAGATATGGACATCGTAAGACGTCTCTAAAAATCGTTGTTAAAAGATATATATATTAATTCTAATCTTTTGCCTCTAAACATTGATTAACTTCATTCATCTTTGTAAATAGATCGACAGAGACCGCACAGACGGTTGCCTTAGGATGCCCTTCTTTATATAAATTGACTTTCAGATATGGACATCTTAAGATGTTTCTAAAAATTGTTGTTAATAGAGACATTCAATCTGGTATTCTACCTCTAAAAATTGATTAACTTGTATAAAAAAAATTCATAATTTTTTTTGTATGACCTCAAATGAAGAAAAAATTTCTATCAAAATTACAGCCCACAACGTTATAGTATACAACTATCTAGATACCCAAAATGTTGTTCCATGCTCTTAGATCTTGAAATATGAAGTTTAAACTTTTGAACTACCTTAGATGTTGCCGTGGTAGTTCATAATTAAGCTATGTTGTTAGACAAACATTTTTGAACTACCCAAAATTTGTTCTATGCTATGTTTTTGGAGTTTAGACGAACTTATTGGGTCTTCAAATTTTTGAACCAGCTCAGATATTGTCGTGGACTATAAAACAAATTCTATGCTCTTAGATTTTGAAACTGTCTAGAGATTGGCCCAATCAATGCAATTTACAACCGTGATTGCAATGTTTTATTTCAAGTTGTTTATAGTCCTAGATATTTTCTTTTGAGGTTTTTGGATTTTGAAATATAGGTGTTAGAATTCCAATCCACCCTGGATGTTTATATGGTTAGTATCAAAGTTGTAGTGGACAATCCAATCTACAAATTTGGTGCTCATAAATTCTTTATTTGAAGTTCTCTAGGATCTTTATTTTCAATAGAAACATTTTGAGATTCAATTTTTTGAAAATTTAAAACAAACTCGAATAGCGACGCATCATATGCCATAATTGTAGTTCTTGACAAGATCCAAAACTTTGTGGTTGAATTTTTCACTTAAAATCATTTATGTTTTCTGAAGGCATACTCTCAATAGATGATTTCATCAAAGTATTTTTTTATCTTTAAGCACCTGTCTTCTCTCTTCTATCCTCAAGAAGTTCTGCTATGTCATCGCTTTCTATCTTATTTCCCATGTGGACATAGTTTCTTTTATAAGAGACTATTTCCTTCGGTCTCTTTGTTCATTTTAATGTCGCACCATCATTTTACTTTATAAAATGATATCGGTTTCTATCTAATTTTAATGTTGCATCACCAAACATTGTCAGTTTGAATTCAAAGCTGTCATCGCTGACACAAACACCATTGTCGGGTACATTAACAAACCGATAATGTTAACAGAAATAACGCTGTTGGGTTCAAAATAACTGACAATGTTAACATCAAGAACACTATCGGGTGAATAAACTGATGGTGTTGTCACACTGCTACATTGTCGGCTCAATGTAACCCGACAGTGTAATTTCTATCAATATTTGTCGGTTGTTCAATGCCCGACGGTGTTCTCAATATCAATGTTGCTCGTTTGACTTAGGAACTGGGCTAAAAAATGTTGTTGGTCGAATAAGTACCCGACATTGTTTGATCACAAAGTCTTGGCTGCGGGTTGGATAGTGAACGGCGGTTTCTCTTCAAATCATCGCCGGTGTCTTGAACCAGCAATGATTTGAACTCCACATCACTACCGTTTTGGTTCTCGACGGTTCATTTTACGGCAGTGAAGAGAGGTGTGGACCCGGCGGTGATGTGCTGATATGGGGTAGTGGGGAGCTCGTCATTGCCCGCGCCGGCAGCATCTCCACCACGACGCGAGCACTAGATCTGGCTGTGGGAGGGCTAGATACGGGAAAGGCAAGGCAAGGCGAGCCGACATCAACCACCAAGCAACGCACCTCCTCCCTTTTTGCGTCGGATGAAGGGCCTCGCCAAGGTGCCCGCTACCATCCTCATTTCTTTGCATGGGCATCCGTGGCGCACTCTGGCGGCACCGGGCGAGAGGAAGGAGAAGAGTTGGGGGACAGGGTGGCGGTGGTGGGCGACGAGGAGCCGAGGAGTCAAGACGCGGCGATGAAATTGAACTCTAGCAAAAAAAAAATTATATAAGCACTTGTCTTCTCTCTTCTATCCTCTAGAAGTTCTATGTCATCGCTTTCTATCTTATTTGCCATGTAGACATAGTTTTATAAGAAACTATTTCCTTCGGTCTATTAATTTTAGTGTTGCATCATCATTTTATTTTGAACATGTTAACAAATTTTCATAGAAATTATTCTAGTTTTTGGAACAGTGCTTAAATCGAATCTTTGTTGTGAATTTTGATAAGAGTTGATGTAAGGCCTGGAGCTAGCTAAGGCCTGGAGCTAGCTTGCAATAAATTGATGTGGTGCAGGTACCTGCAATAAACATGGGTTCGTGCTACTCCTGCCTCCTGGCTTCTAAGCTGTGCTGGGGAACTTTGTGCATTCTGATCGATCGACTAGAGTTGGTACGAAACCAGTACAGCAACGGCGAGGATGTGCGTGCCGTCGTCCACTGTCGGCCACCCGGCGGCGTCGCGTGGGACACTCCCACTGCTGGCACCGGTAGTGACACCACTCCAATTCAATTCGCCGGCCGCGCGAGCATGCAATTGCAGCGAAGTAAATAGGGTTCTGCGGGATCGAGTCTGCACATGCATGGTTGGTTGGATAGCTCTCAGCGATCCCCACCGGTTCTCTCCTTTTTTTCTTTTTTTTTTTACAAGGCTCCCGTATCTGGTCCAGTCGATCGAACCGTTATTTTGCTTCGCCGCTTATCCCACGCGTGACTAGTACTAATATATCCTCTACATTTTTTTTTTTTTTGACAACATATATCCTCTACATGTTGTACGGCGCATGCAGCCGCCGAAGCTGCTATATAGGCCTTCAAGCTTCAGGTCACCAGCTAGGTAATATATTGCATTGGTTGATCAGCTTGAAAAAAGGTTACTGTTTTCATCTGCTCATTCTTCCTTTTCCAGTTTCCTTGTTCATGAGTTCAATGGTCAGTTTAAAAAACAATCATTGGTTGTGTGTAAACTTCTTGCAGAGGCCGGAGTACAAATTCCTTTCTCTAAAACAAATTTAAAAACAATCGGTACCATTTTACTCTTGGTTCGATATATAATTTGGTCCGTATATCTTTCATCGTATTTATAGCCCAAGTTAAGAGCATCTTCAAGACTTTTGTAAAATAACTCCCCATTTTAATTTTTTAAGTTAAAAAAAACTTCCTAAGGTTGTCAAATATCCTCTCCAACTCTTAAGTTTTGCGCAGTCGGAGAGAAACTCGATCGGTATCCCTCCAATATTTTTCTTGGAAGACTGCAATGCAATGCATGAGAAGTGATATCACTCGCCGCACATTTCTCATCAAAATCGTATCCGACTGTCCAAACCAAACAAGACACTACTTAAGTATAACATTCAACATTTTTTTTTAAATGATGTTTGTTTCTTTTTGATAATTCGTCATCGCCCGATTTATCTAAAAAAAAATCCTCAGTCACGCACGTTTATATTTTTCCCCTGAAATATCAGAAGATTTTTCCACATGCACTAGATTATGTAGAAAAGATTAAATAACAGTGTCCTTATAATATTTGAGAGATCACATTTGTGCATCTTAGTAACACTATCGTTTTGTGACGGAATGGAAAATTTTCTTCAACAGAACGCAGTAGCTTTTGCCGGTTTGCCCTGGAGGCTGGACCCATGGCCATGGGGATGTGTTTGCTTCTTTTTCATGTTACTGGGCTGCATGTTTATGCAGGCCGTAGGCCTATAGCATACAGGAAGCCTTTCCAACGTTCCCTCAAAAAAAAGGAAGCCTTTCCAATGTTTTTCAGAGCTCCTATTGTGTCTGAGAGCTGACGTGGTCTGCTCAGTGTGCCAATAGCTGCAGCGTCTGCCGCGGCAGGAAAGTTGCTGCCCATCCTCTGTCTTTCTTTTGTACAGGTGGTCGTTGGCGTAGTCCGCCACGGGCGACTTTAGGTCGCCGCACTTGGACTGCTGGTCGGCCGGCAGCTCCAACTCGAAGCAGCTCCACATCCGCGTGCGCCAGAAACCCCGTACAACGGAGCAGCAGCACGCACGCCAGTGGCGGCTGCTGTGCAAGTGCAACAAAGCCCCCCATTTTTTTTTTTTTTTTTTTTTTTTTTTTTGCGAGGACCCCCGCCAATTTTCTGAGGAACAGAGAACCAGATGAGACCAGACAAAGGCTCTCAAACAACCGTTTTCTGGATTCATTCCGGGAACGGAGCAGCAGATGCAAATTCCTTGGTCACGAAACGTGTGTCGCACGTCCAGGTGACGCACGCAGTCCAGGACTCCCTCACGTCGACACTATTCTCTCTTACGTTCTCACAATTCTACCGAAACGTATCAACGACACGACACTCATCTCACAATTCTACTCAAAAACACATCATCGGCACGACACTCATCGCTTCTTCCGTGAGGAAGAAAGCATCGTTCATACCAAAGACATGTTTCGGTAGCGGCATCCTACCTCGATGAACGGTGCTTTCTTCCTCACAAAGAAGCGATGAACGTCATATGCCAATAACGTGTTCGAGTAGAATTGCGAAAATAATAATGTGAGAATGTAAAGTTGACAAGAGATAATAGTGTCCAAACAAAATTTCCATTGATCCTTTTCCATGTATATATACACAATTCCACATTAATGGAATAGAGATTATGTAAGCCATTAAAACCAGACATAAGAGGTATTGAAATTGAGGTAACACAGACCGAGAAAGGGAGGAGAGGACACGACAGCCGCACAATCAGCACGAGATGCATTACATGGGCATATGGTGAACGACTACAAAAGTCTACCGACCCATATACTTTTGGAGTTGAACAAAAAATGAAAAATCCATCAACTCTTTAAATGTCATATCATAAGATAGTATGATCATAGCCATTTATTTATATATTACCAAACTTTTAATCGATGCACAACCATTACCGTGGTAACTCACACAGCAACAATACTAAAACACAGTTATTTGTTGTATTGGATTTATTCAAATGCATACTGCAAAATTCAATAGTTCATCGCAACACAGTTTTTAGTCCACACAAAACTCAGCAATAAACATCACGTCTGAAATGGCATGATCACAACTGACTGACAACACCAAGCATTACTCAATTCAGCACTTCAGCAGATACTCAGGACTAACCATCATGACAGGCGCCATAACACTGGCCACACATCAGTAGAATATAGCCAGCAAAGATCTTCAGCAGCACCAAGGATCTGAACAGGTGCTTTGCTCAGGAAGAATCTTCTGAGAAATTGGCAGCAAGGTCCCAGTAGTGAGGAACTTTCGCATCAACAAAAACCTTCTTGGCTGCAGCCTCACTCCGGCAGTTGTGTACAGTGAACCTGTGGAAGGTGGGCTTTGCCACACTACCCTGCCAGACCAATACACAGCTATTCACTGGCTTGTCAGCTTCCACTTCGGCATCTTCATCCTCACCAACAGCAGTAGCCCAGTCTATACGGTTTAGCATGAGCTTATTATACCTTTTGATTGACTTCTTTCCCCTTCAACAACCACAACACTGATACCATCAGTGATGACCGCAGCACCTGTTAGTTTATTCTCTTGTGCGTTCACATCGACTTTGAAGCGTGTCTGCGGATGGGACAGGTCTCTTATCTTGTAAACACAAACTATAGTCTCCACTGTGTTAGTAGGATCATCAAAAAGCTTCCTTTCTTTCTTCTCACGGCGCTCAGATGGTGTGAGCTTGCGGCTATGTTACGGTCAACGTGAGCCTGCTCACGCTCTGCAGCAGCAGTTCTTATTTCCATCTCCAACCGTGTCGGGTCTTGTACAGCTTCAGAGCCTAGTACTTTCATAAGATTGCTCATTTTGACCTTGGGTTTAGGTGGCTCCAAGAGGCCTTGCCTAATCATTTCTTGCCTATCTTTTTCCTTAGCAAGACGCCTTTGTGTTCTTAACTTCTTCTGCTCCTTCTTAGTCAACTTCAGTGGCTGGGGGGCGGTGGTGCAGGTTCAGCAGGTGGATCATATGGTTCTGGATGTTCAACATATATGGTGATCTTGTCCATATTAAGCTTCTCCACAGAGATATCCTCGTATGTGGCAGAAAGTAAAATTTTTGCATCCCTGAAAACAACAATAAAAATTAGATTATGTTCATTTACAACATAACATTAAAAAAAACATCATTCAAAGAGGAAGCAAGAAACAACCATGGCTCAATTTCAGGGACCTCTTCCTTCTGCTTTTGTTTTGGAGCTCTCACACCAACCTCAATAAGATTTGGATTCATGTCTACTTCTGCCTTTGCCTTGGCAAGCTGGGCTTGCTTTTACTTTGAGCTCTTTAGCTTGTGCTTCACCAAATTGACTCTGGATAAAAGAAACATTCAAATAAGTGAGAAGAAATACTGATAAACATAACCAAAACAAATCTTTCGGGTTCATCCTTACACACCTTAATTTTCTGCAATTCAGCCTGCCTAGTGAGTTTGCCCTCTTCAACAAACTGAAATCCTGGCCTTTTAGGACGGAAGAGCTTCTTTTGGTTTATTCCCATCCTTTCATCAAAATGAACACTTGATTTTGCAAGAGAGTCCAAGTCCGGCTTGATTATTTGAAAAGCCTCTTTCTTCTGCTTGTTTATATTGACCTAACCAAGGTAGAACCAGATAGTACCAGTCACCAAACAAAAAAAAGCGTGGATAAAATTCAATAGTAAGCTCTGTAGTAACCTATGAAAATTTACCTTCAGAGTACTCAAATTCGTTGGCTTTGTCATGCTGATAACATTTCCCTGCTCATCAATTTCCCTACCTTGAGCATCAAGGCGAAGAACAGGAGCCTTTGCAGGTCTTTGTGGTACAGTAACTTCAGTGGATGTACCAGGGAATAAGTTGATGAGAGGACCAAATGTGGATCTTGGCGGAACCCCATCTTAGCTGCAAGTTCTTGGGCTCGCTTCACAGAATCGAGATTGGTAATGTTTGTGAGACCTGGAATACCAATTGCACCACCTATGGCTGATGTTCCAGAGATGCTACTAGTTGGCAGACCAGAAACATTAGTAGGTTTTGCTTCTCCTTTAGAAATGAGTTGTGCATCTACAGCTGATACAGAAGTTTTTACTTCTTCTTTAGAAACTTGTGTAGCAGTAACAGCTGTACCAAGCTTATTATTAAGCTGTATGGGGAAAAAATAAGTTTAAAACAGTTGCCAAGGTACAATGAAAAATTAGAGCAAGGGACTGGGAATAGCTATGTTTTCTTACCATAGGTAATTTCTTGAGTTTTTCTGACAGTTCCTTCTTCAGTTGCAAAGCTTTTTTTGCTTTGGCTAAAGCATCAAAAGATATACTGCTTTTGCCAGCAGCAGATGTTGCACTTCCATCTGTACTAGATTTTACGGTAACCTCATCAGATCTAATACTAACTCCCTCATTTGCATTGCTGGTAGAAATTGAAGATACCTTTGAAGGAACGGGAACAGAAGATGGCACAGAAACGGCACTGAGCGGTTGCTGAGAACCAGCCTGCAAAATATGAGATGAGAAGTCATACATAGAAATAAACAATAGCAATATAATGAATCGTCAATTTTGTCTCAAAATACATGGCACTTAAAAGAGACAAAATACATCAAACACATCCAAAAAAAGAACTAACAAAATGGTCAAGTGGAATGTGCAGGATAGCCCACAGCACACATAAAATTAACCCATCTTCAAATCCTGGCCAGCATATTATGACTTAGCATATCAAAATGAACAATTCTTAACAGGCATTCACTTTAAATGTCACATCCTTGCGAGAGTAAAGAAACTGACCAAATGCAAAAGTAGCATCTGTAGCCAATAAGGCAGATTATAGCATGGGCAAAAATACTATGACATTCCTAAAACAACTTCATATTCAAAACATTATTTCAATTCCTCAAAAGTATAACTATACTACCAATCACTACTGGGCAAACAAAAACCAGTAGGGGGCTGCAGTAGTGTTTTAGAATGTATTTATAATAATAAGAAAAGCTGCATAAGTGCACCATACTTCCAACTGATAAGTGACAAACAAAACAAGACTTATGACAGCACAAAACAGTAATTATGACTTAGAAAGCATTGCCATAGCTGCCTTATTCTTCTGAATCTAGGGCAAAAGTTGGCATTGATTAGCAGTGGCTACTCAAATCAAGCAACAGTAACTGTTAATCTCCTAAGATATTTTCACAACAAGACATTCAAGCAATATCACTCAATTTAGATGGCATAAACTTCTTGAGCAGAACTGAACCTTACAACACAGATTCTGCAGAGACTTTAAGCTCTTATACATTTTTTAGAAAGATGATAGATTATGAACTGATATTCTATGAACTAAGCAAACAGTATGACTCAATAATCTAGCCATTCCATTTGTCCAGGTTTCCATAACCCAGTAACTAGTAGTAAAATCATCGCTCACTTGACAAAAAGGAGATATAACTCATAAGCACTCTACTTGCCCAAGCTTCAGTAATAAACATGAAAAAACAGTATAAAAGTAACTGAGAAACTGTAACAACACTTACATTACGCGCATCGCCGTTCTGCGAGTCCCCGTTAACAGTTAACTCGCCCTTCTTCTGCTCGTGAGATGAGATTTCCTTACCCATCTTACTCATATCACCATTCTTCTCACTTGCATCGACATCCTCAAACTTCCGGCGCTGCCGCCTAGGCCTCTCCTCCTTGGGGGAGGCGGGTCCACGGAGGCCCTGGCCCGCTTGCCCCCTTCACGGCCGGGCTCGTCCCCATCGCCACCGCCCTCGTGGCCCTTCCTCTTCCGCGCCGACGCGGTGGAGTCGCGGCGCTCGACCGACTCCCGCGGGCGGCTCGACGAGCGGTCCCGCTTCGCCGAGGGTGGTGGTGGCGGGGACTCGGACGGGGACACGGACCGTCGGTTCCCGCGGCGGCGGTCGTCGTCGTCCCCTCCGTCACGGTAGCGGTGGCTACTACGGCCGTCGTCCTTGTCGTGATGGTGACGGTGGCGGCGGTCATCCTCGCCGCCTCCGCCTCCGTCCTTGTCGCGGTGGCGGCGGCGGCTGCTCTCCTCGTCTCCGCCGTCGTGCTTGCTGCGGTGGGCGTCGGTGTCGTGGTGACTGCGGCGGCGGTGCCGGTCGTCGTCCCGATCGCGGGATCGGTGGTGCCCGTCGTCGTCGCGAGCGCGGCGTGAGGAGCGGTCGCGATCCATGGGTGGGGATGGCGAGGAGACGGGCTAGGGTTTGAGTCGAGTTCGCCAACGAGGGAGGGAGGGGGATGCGAGGAGAAAGAGATGAAGGGATCTGAGGTCGGCGTCACGTGCGGGTAGTGGGTTGGATTGGGCCGTTGTTGGGTTCGGGGCCGATCGGTACGTCGGTGTAAACCAGATCGGGCCTGTCGCCATTTGGGCTGATGGCGGTGGCGGAATGTTTTGGAACTGCTTCTACGGGCATCGAGTCTGTGCTTATTATTTTTCATTTTTTCTGCTTTATTAAAACAAAATTGTTCCAAAACTTTGAACTAGCGCAATCGGCTATAAAAAAAGTCGATAGTGTCAGAGTGGCCATCATTTTTTTCTTCATGGTTATGTGTAATGGATTGTGCAACGGCGCCCATCGGATGGTCAAGGCATTTTATAAGTATATACCCTCGTGACCCGAGTTCCCCATACAAGGCGTGTTTTTCCGATGGAGATAAAAAGTCTCTTCATCTTTGGTTTTGTGAAATCTTCTAGGATGTTAACACGTAAAAAGATTGGGGTTGGTTTAATATATTTTTCAAAATAACTTAATCCCGAAAGAAAGAATAGATAGTGCAATAGCTGCTTGAGCCGTCACATTCCACGTTTCAAAGCAAGATCTAAGGACCGGCACACTAGCTTATACATTAATGGTGTCCTTGTGCATGGCATGCGTGAGACGGTGAGAGGTCTTCCACCATAAGAAGAATGATCGAGCACATCTTTCCCTTCAACTCGCGACAAAGCACCGGTGCCTCACATCCCGCATAACCACAGCGTCGACATCGTTGCTTCACTGTGGACCCCATGAGAGACTATCTCATCCCTCTCTTCCCCATTTCTCTTTCTGTTGTTGCCCCGGCGCCATGGGCGGCACCTCCAAGCTGAACACTTCCTCCCCGCTCCGCCTCCGATGGCGAGCTCTCACCGTCTGTGGTGCAGGCGTGCCGCATTGTGGTCACCCACCGCATCCCTCTCCGCACGGAGCCCAATTAGGACGTGTTGCACGGCTTCGATTCGCCTGTGGTCTTCTTCGGTGCGCTCCTGCTCTAGTTTGCTGATGTCCACACGGCTTTGATTTGCCCGCGGTCTCTGCCGCCCAGTGGTCTTCGTCAGCGCGCTCCAATCCGCTGCCGCGCGATCCCTGCATCTGCGGAGCTCGCGATCGATCGCCTTGTGTCGATCCCTGTTGCTCCGGCGCCATGGGTGGCGCTTCTCTTGCAGTCCGATGTCCTCGCATCCACACGAAGTTCTACGACGGCTTCCGCAAACCTGGGCCAGAGGCAGCCGTCGTTGGGGAGGGGCGGGGCACGTCACCGCTGCTCCGAGCGGGACGGCCAGATCCCGTGCACGCGGGCGCTGGTGCCATGTGCCATGTCGGTGAAAAAAGAGAGTTTCAAGCATCGGTGATTCTACATGCATCGACGCCGGAAATTTCTGCGATCTCGGCATCACCAACAACGATCAAGTGTTAAAACTTTCAGCATCGGTAAAAAACACACGATGTGGCCCGTCGAAGGCACTGTTTGACTCTTGGTAAAGGCCCCTCTAGAGGTACTTCTATGGATTTCTTGGAGAAAAATCTTGAAAAAAAATCGTGAAGAGTATAATTCCTAGGAACTTTTAGAGACTAGTTTCCTAAGAATTTTAGGGTTTTTTTAGTCCCAATTAAAAAATCATTAGAACCAAACGAGCACCTAAGAGCACCTCCAGTGTTGCAGGCAACCGAACCGTGGGGAGAGAGAAAATGGTCCACGGTTCGCTTCCACACTACAGCTACCGAACCGAGGGAGAAAAATTTATGGTTCGCATCTCAAGTATGGTTCGAACCGAGGGATTAAAATATTCACAGATGGTCTCGCGCGACGCGTTGCCTTGCTCGTAGCGCGGTCCTCCCGTCCGCGGCGCCCGCCGCTGTCCCGGTCCTCCACGCCGCCCTCCTCCATGCGATGCGCCGCCCTTCCCGCTGGTCTCGCCGGGTCCTCCGCGCCGCCCTCCCCTCCGTGTGATGCGCCGCCTTGTTCTCGCGCGGTCCTTCCGCTGGTTCGCCGGTCGGCTCCACGCGCGCAGCGCCGCCCCCGCGCCGCCGTCCGCCCGGGCGCGCAGGCAACCGCCGCCGACACAGTGTGGGCGACGCCATAGCGCCGGCGAGCGCCCCTGTCCAGGCACGGGTGGAGAGAATGGGGGAGACGAACGGGGAGGAGATGGACGGGAAAGGTGGAGAGAGAGTGTCAGTCCTCGGTTCGATCTACACCGGAGACGACGAACCATCGCCAAAATCGATTTTAGAAGGCCCACCAGTGTCAGTGTTGTGTCAGAGTTCGGTTCGGTATACACTGGAGGTGCCCTAATAAGATGTATAATTCCTTAGGTATGATTCGCGTTAGCACAGCAGTGTGTCATCATGGCGTCCTATTTATGTCACTGCATATGTAATCCATGGCTGTCGGTCGATGATAGGCCGCACGGGCACGGGCGGCCTCTCCCTACCTAGCTCGGTCAAATGAGAACCCTGGCCGTGCGATTAAGCTAACCCCACGCCGCCATCAACTAGCGGATGCCGCTGCATAGTCCGTGACTAGCATGCCCGGCCGGCCGCGGTCAGCCAGGCCAGCTCGCTGCTTCGTTCGCCGTCGTCGTCGTCCCCGTGTCCACCACCACACGTTGCAAAGACGAAGCCTTTGGACCACCTGTAAAGCTTCATGCATGCAAATGCGTCACCATCTCCTGATCCACACTGTGCCTTATCCTGATGCCGCCGGCCGGCCGGCTCGTGCAGCTTGCAAATAGTCGGAGTATAAAACACACGTACGGTACGGCCTAAATTAACAGATGACAGCCCTAGCTGCTAGTGTATAAGGTAGCAGCAGAAGCCAACCCCGGCAGGGTGCACCAGGAGATCGAGGAGGGAGGGAGGACATCGATCGAGTACATCCGATCGACGACGACGTACGTATCGATCATGCCGTGGTTCCCAGCCGTGCCACCGTCGCTGGCGGCCGCCGACGGGGCGGGTCGGATGAACAAGAAGCGGTCGGCGGGGCTCCCGAGGCTGCTGCACAAGCTCTTCATCAAGGTGCTCCGCCTCAGGCCGGTGTCGGCGTCGGCGTCGATGGAGGAGGAGTTCTGCTACTACTACAGCTACGGCGGCGCGGGGTCGGCGTCGTGGGCCGGCGTGCTGTCGTCCATCCCGGAGGAGGACTTCGACGACGACGATGACGATAGCTCTGGTTCCGAGGAGGAGGAAGGCGCGCCCGACGACGTCCCCGGCCCCGCCGTGCTCCGCAAGGCCAAGTCCGAAAGGTTCCTCGTCGGCCCACCCGACGCCGCCACCGTCGTGCACGTCGAGGTCCTCGTCTGAGCAAGGTCACCATCGATCTGCCTCGATCAGTTCACGCGCGCGTCGTCGTTAAAGGCACCGCCGCTCCTTGCTTGTCCTTGGCCGCCGCCGTTCATCTCACCTCGGTACAACGCTGCTGGGGTTTGGACTTTGAAGGGAGCTAGCAAGTGTGCGCTTGCCGTCGTTGACCGCCTGATCGGCGGCGAGCCACCCATTGTTGAGGTCGGAATCCCGGCCTTATCCCCAACCATGCATCTCAAAGCTTATCAGACGGGTGGCTCCAAACTGAAGGCGTCAATATATACAGTACTATGTAGTATCTTCATTTTGACGCCTAATGTACAGCGACGAAGAGAATCCAAATCTTCAGTACGTTTTGTATACTGAGAATTTGAAATCAGTCTTGTTTGTTCGACAATTATTGTCGAATTTGTGTTCGGTAGTAGATTTTGCCACGACAACCAGGGAATTCGGCTTGTGGAGCAGGGAAATCAAACATGTGGCAAGTTTAAACACGAGAGCTTCGGTGGAAAATGAAAAAAAAAAAAAGGCTTCCATAACCACAAAGAAACTGCTGTCATATTTTAGCAGTACACTGATGATGTGGTGTTTAAGTGTTTTTAGTTCATGTTCATGCTACTTTTCAAAAAAAAAGTTCATGTTCATGCTACTTTTCAAAAAAAAAGTTCATGTTCATGCTTATCCCAAATAACCAGTGGCTATTGTAAGCTGGACGGCTCTCTTTGCTCAATCTATCACATGCTGTTGTACACTTTTTGCCATGTGATGGCATAAGCCTGCCGTTGATTGTTCTCACAGACTAAGTAATAAAGCAGCCTTCGTGTGTGTGTGTGTGTGTGTATGGAACTTTTTATCCCACTTTCTTGTTTAATTGCTCAACGTTGAAGTTGAAGAAGTTATCACAGTGATCTTGCTCAAGTGGGGGTCATGTAAAGCAAGCCAGCCTTGTACTTTTTACCAAATGATTCAGTTTCACAAGATGTAGCCTTTTTATATATCGATATCAGGCGTCCATTAAAATTGGATATACAGTATGGATCATGGATGCAGATACATGATCCGATTATATGAATGGGCCACCGCTAGAGAATGGCTCGTGAGCACTGAAGAAAATAAGCTTTTGTTACCGTTATAAATCTGAAAATTAGGATTCTTCAAGGTTCATAGGAAACGAAAATTAAGAGACGTTTCAAGAAGAGATTGTTGAGTTTTGTGCCCAAAAAGATTTATTTTATTTGCAACACAAAGGATTGTGTGTCAACTTCCGATTAGGTTATTTGATGATTTTGCTCGTGAAATATTTCATGCCAAACAGACCTTGCCAGTGCCCATCAAAAGTTAACTGAACCACCAGATATCAGAACTGAGCCACCAAAAGTTAATTTCCATTTTCCCATGAACACCAGATATCAGAACTGAAGCAAGTCACTCATATTGTTAGTCTAATAAATACATACTACCAGTTGAGATTGGTAAATTGTGCACCAAATGTCAGAACCGAATCAACTCTTACAAAACTTGCTGAGATTACTCAATTTGTGGCAAATGCTGAAGTTGACTAAACTGCCAGCCACTGGCCCGGAGCGGAGCACCAACGTCGCCTGCCATCGCCATCCGCTCGCTGAGTCGCCTCCGCCTGAGTCTGCCCGCCGGTCGCGCCCCTGACCAAGGCCGCCCGCCCCGGTCCCGGGGACGAGTGGTGGAGGAAGGCGGGTGCGGCCACCAGCACGGCGTGAAGAGCGTCTCGCCGCGAGCGAGCGGTGGGGATGAGCTCGTACTCCCACGCCCGGCGCACGGCCAGCTCCGGCTGGCACCGCGCATGCGTCGCCTCATCCACGCACGGGTCAACGCTGGTGCCGGACGGACGCGACGGGGACTCTGGGAACGGGACGCGGCAGGCTCAATTGGACGGAGGAGGAGAGCAGGGAGGGGGCGACTCACCCGTGTGGGGCTCGATTGGACGGAGGAGGAGAGCGAGGAGGCCGCCGGTGGAGGGAGCTGGGAGGGGCGGGGAGGCGGAGGGCAGGGGAGGGGCGTTGCGCGTGAGGAAGCTAGGGAGGGGAGTTGACGGAGTGTCCAGAGAATGACATGTGGGCCCACCCTCGGAACAAAGTAAAATCCCCCACCCATCTCGTGACTTCGGTGGGGTGTCCGGGTCAATCCTAGCTCGTGTTTCCACCAGCTAGCACGCGGCGTCGGCGACGAATCTCGGGAGGCGGAGCAGAAGCTTCACAAGCAGGCTTCGAACGGTGGTTCAGCTGTTTGCCTTGCTGTCGGTGAGGCCATCGACGGCTTGATCAGACGCCGTGTTAACTCCTCCGACGAGATCGACGAGGTATGTGCAGCTCGCAGCTCTACTCCCCTCTCCCAGTTCGTGGCGTTCGATCGACAGCCATATTGGCACACAGTAGCTGAAGAAAGCTTTGCGTCTTTGTGTGTTGGGCCAGATCTTGCAGTACAGCAACGTGTAGTGACGCACGCCATGGCGGAGCTTGTAGTGAGCGCAGCGATGGGCGTAGGGACGGGAGCCATCAAGTCTCTAGTGGGAAAGCTTGCTCAAGGGCTGGGCGATGAGTACAAGCGCTTCAAGGGGGTGCGTGGTGAGATCAAGTCTCTCACCCTAGAGCTGGAAGCCATGCATAAATTTCTTCTCAACATGTCCGAGGTAGAGAATCCTGATGAGCAAGATAAAGCTTGGACCAAGGAGGTGCGGGAGCTATCTTATGATATGGAGGATAGCCTCGACGAATTCATGCTCCGTGTTGATGCTAAATCTGCCGATTCTCATGGAGTCATGGACAGATTCAAGGAAACCATCAAAATGACCAAGCTCAAGACTCGCTGGAAGATTGCCGAGGAGATTGAAAAACTTAGGATCCAAGTCAAGGAGGCGGGCGAAAGAAATCATAGATACAAGGACCCTGGCAGCGTCAAGAGCACAAGCAGTATTAGTATGGACCCAAGAGCTCTTGCTATCTTTGAGGATGCCTCAAAGCTTGTAGGTATTTATCGACCAAAAGCTGAGCTGATTAAGTTGCTGGCGAAAGATGAAAAGTGTGCAGTGTCGAAGAAGACCAAGGTGGTTTCTATCGTTGGTTCAGGAGGACTTGGGAAAACCACCCTTGCCAGTCAAGTATATCAAAAGCTCAAAGGACAATTCGACTGTGGAGCTTTTCTGTCTGTGTCACGGACTCCTGACATGACAAAGATTTTGAGAACCATTCTCAGTGAAGTAACCAACCAACCTTACAGAAACACCGAAGCTGGCGGTGATGAGCAACTCATTTGGAAAATCAGAGAATATCTTGCGGACAAAAGGTACAAAACTATACAAACCAATGTTTACTACAATCATCTCGTTTATTTTGTTTTTCATTGTATGGCATTTAACACTTGTTTTCTCTGATAACTTTTCCTGATAAAAGATACAATATGTACATAGTAGCTATGATCGCTGATTTGGTATAGGCTCATTCTATTAGAGTAGCAATAGTTATTCATCTAATTTGCTCCTGAATTAGAGACTTTTCCATGTGTGCCATTATAAAAGTTTGAAATTCAACACAAACCACTAAAAAGTTCGAGCGGTCACATGCTCCACTGCTCTAAACTTTTTTTGCCTTCCATGCCATTGCCATCTGATTGAGCCCTAATGATGTCAAACTGCAGGTGTGAAAAGTAAAAAAATATCCTTAGGTATGAAGATGCCATTGATTTTTTTAGGATCTTAACGACTTCGAATAAAAAAACTCAAAACTAGAAAAGATCTCTCCAAGGGAGACGACACGAGAGAGAGGATAGGTGCCCTTCGTATATAAAAGTGCTGTAGTGTGTGCAAATCAAAAGTAGTGTGCGTGGGTGGGTAGCTGTATGTGGTTCGTGTTGATACAGTATACTGTCCAGTTTGTACTATCCACATCTGTATCATTAAATTTGTTTATTGCACATCAATTTTCATATTTGTAAGAATCTGAATCTTGTTAGGTCAAATTATTCATAGTTTTTTTCCTCCAACACGCAGGAAATTGTACATAGTTAGAGCCTTAGTTATTGTTTCTTATATATTTCCATTTTCAAGAATCACTTACAATGTTTTCTCATGAGTATCGTATATGGTTTATCTAATAATTTTCAGTCGTATGGCAGGTACCTATTTGTAATCGATGATATATGGAAGGAGGAGACATGGAAAATTATTAACAGTGCATTGCTCAAGAATAGTAAACATAGCAGAATAATCACCACAACACGTCTGCAATCCATAGCTAGTGCATGTTGCTCTTCAGATGGTGATAATATTGTTCACGAAATGAAGCCACTTAATTTAGCAGACTCAAAAAAAGTTGTTCTTAGAAAGGTTATTTGGCTCAGCAGGTAATTGCCCTGCACACCTCGTGGACGTTTCTAACAAGATATTGCAAAAGTGTGATGGTGTACCTTTGGCTGTCATTTCTATATCTGGTTTACTTGCCAACAAACCAAAGATAAAGAGTGAATGGGATCGAGTGCATGATTCTATTGGTCGTGGACGACTAGGAAATAATCCAGATGCTCAAAGCCTAATGCAGATATTATCACTCAGTTACTTTGACCTTCCTCATCATCTAAAGACTTGTCTATTGTATCTAAGTATATTTCCAGAGGATTCTGTTATTGCCAAGTGGCGTTTAGTAAGGAGATGGATAGCAGAGGGCTTCATTCAAGAGGAAGAAGGCAACACCCTATATGAATCAGGGAGAGGTGTTTCATCGAGCTCATCAATCAAGCTTGATCCAAGCAAAGAAGATAAATATGCATGGAGAGGTGGAATCTTGCCAAGTCCATGACACAATTCTTGATTTTATTGTTCTGAAATCTGAAGAGGAGAATTTTTTTACTGTATTTGGTGATGGTTATCAAATACATAGTCCAGGTAGCAAGGTCCGTCGCCTGTCTCTCCATGCGAGCAGTCAAGAGATAGTTTCCAAGCTGGCGGAGCTGGATTTGTCCCATGTTCGGTCAGTAACAGTGTTTGATTATTCTGTGCAGCTACCTTTGTGGTCAAAGTATGGTTTTCTGCGTGTTTTGGACTTGCAAGGCTGCAAACAAGTGGAAAGTCATCATTTGGCAGCTTTTGAGAACTTATTTCAGTTGAAGTACCTGAGCTTGCGTGGAACGGGAGTTTGCCAGCTTCCAGAAAAGATAGGGAAGCTGCATTATCTGGAGACACTGGAAGTAAAGGAGTCAAAGGTAACAATATTGCCTGCCAGTGTTGCTCAGCTCCCGAGATTAGCTTATTTGGCTGTTGATCAAGGGGTTAAGCTACCGGATGAGGCTGGAAGCATGACAGCATTGAGGACATAGATTGCGTGGATATCTCCAAGCAGTCAATTGGTTTTATGCAAAAGCTTTTGCAGCTGAAAACTCTCAGGAATGTCTCCTTCTTTCTCAGCTCGGCTAACTGCAGTAATGCTAAGGAATTCGAAGTGGCAGATATTCTGGTGCTCGCCGCCTACCAGCTCTGGTGTTTCTCCAGGTGGTAGCAGACGACTCATTTGAAATTGAAGGGAGAAGTCTGACCATACGGGGTAGTGATGGATTCGACAGCCTGAGGCAATTTGATTTCCTTTGTAGTGTACCAGTGAAGTTTGAAGCTGGAGCCATGCCAGCAGTTGAAAAGCTTACTCTCATGTTCCTGTTCACTTCAGTGCAAATTGACCTAATTTGTAATGGAGATTTTCCTTTGGGAATGCAGTACCTCTCCAGTCTGAAAAGTGTACATTATGTGGTCTTTTATAGGGGCAAGGCAATTCGTGACTGGATCGGGGAAAAGATCACCCAGTTGGAAAAGAAGGGTTTCAGTCGAGGCCAAGAGATGGCGGATATGATCTCAACTCTGGCGTTTGCCATATGCTCTCGGCTGCAGACCAGCTTAAACCAAGATCCAAGTACGGATGCAACTTCAGCCAGTAAGACAGCGGTGCACAGCCATCCCAAGTTTAGCAAACTCATGCTCAGTCATAAAGCACGCTGGGAATTGGCTGGCGAGAGAAATGACCCATCTCCAGAGCTCGCCTTGTTGTTTATACAGGAGACTATATCAGGAATCCTTTACTGTGAACAAGTAAAAAAACCTGAGACTGAAGGTACCGACACCTGCACCATATTCTGACATTACAGTCCATAGATAATTTCTTACTGTACAATCCACAACTATTTCTTCTTCCGTTGTCGGTTGATGTTACTCATCATCTTTCTTTTTCAGACCAGGAGCTTTTCAGTGCCATAATCAGGACGTGGCTGAAGGATACCTCAGACGCAAGCTCCTTCCGCTTGATACAAGACAGAACCCACACTGCTATAACTGATTTTTCAGAGGATCACGACATTAATGCTAGAGCGGAGGTTTTCATAAGACGCTTCCACATGCAGCTTAACGGCAATATGATTTGACAACGAACCACGAAGAACTCATAACCCATAGGCCCTCAAAGTGTATATATGGGACATATGGATGAGACAATTTATTTTGCTCAAGTCACTTATGGCCTCAAGGAGTGACAAAAGAACTGAAAATGGGCAGCGATGGGAAAACTTTGTTGAACTGATTAGACTATCCGGACTCTTCATCCTTTAAATGCATCCTCTATTTTTCCTAGTTATCAAGATTCTCTCTCCTATACCATTTTCTTCCACACTCATGATCAGTAGGGTCTATTTATAATTGAATGATGTAATCGAATTTAATTTCGTTTTTTGTTTGTGAGTTATAACATTTTTTTAGTTACTTGAAATAGTGAGGTCCGCCACTCTATGCTCTCACCTCTCTCTTTCCCACGCGTGGTGGTGGGGCCAGAGAATCCAATAAAGGAAGTCCCCTACTCCGGTACATTTGCCGGACGATTTCACTTACAGGACAACATAACGGACTCCGGTGCAGCAAAATTAGTACTGGATGTAGCGGTACCAGATGCCTCCCCAGTACCGGTGCGGACACTCGTAGCACTTTTTTATTTCATGAACAAATGGTATGCCATTTATTTGAGGCCTACTTTTGTTCTAGTTTATATAAATCTGAAAATTAGGACTTATTCAAGGTTCATAGGAAACGAAAATTAAGCGAGGTTTTTTTTTTTTTATAACATAAAGGAAAATTAATAAACTAAGCTCCTTGTAAAAATACTGAACTGAGCCACACAGTAGAAAGTGTAGTTGCCAGTGCTCATTAAAAGTTAACTGAACCACCAGATAAATATCCTACAAGTTCAGGTTGGTAAATTGTCTGCCAAATGTCAGAACCAAAGCAACTCTTACGAAACTTGCTGAGATTACTCAATTTGTGGCAACCATATAAACTGACAATAAGGCAAATGCTTATGTTGACTAAACTGATTGCAAGTATGCAATTAAAGCGATGAAAAGCTACCACCCCGGGATTCAGAGATGAGAATCCTTATATATAATCATCGTAGGAATTAGTTATTCTTTCAGTCAGATGAGCTCTGGGCCTTGGTGTACTCCTCCATCTGCTTCTTGTATGCAGCCATGGCAGGCGCGACCTTTGCATTCCACGCCTGCCTCTCCTCGCCGCTCAGCTCCTTCCACTTCACCGAGATGAGAGCTCTCAGGGTCGAGTTATTGATGCCCGGGCGTTCCTTGAGCAGCTGCGTCCTCGCTTCGTTGCTGAAAATTACAGAAATTTTTAAGGTGACACAGCCCACAAATGGCATCATGTTACAGCAATCGGTACCACAATTGGAATTTGTGCTAAACCTGAAAAGTAGGAAGGAAGAGGCTGGCTTCTTGGGCCGGTTGGGATCAGCGTTCTCCTGCTTCTTTTTCTGGCGGTTTTCTTTGGTTTTCTGTTCAATAATCAGGGGTTAAAACCACAGCATGGCTTGTATGCAATGTTTTTTCTTCGAAAATATATTCTATACCTTGATGATATTATCTGTCTTCTCCTTCTTTTTGAGCAGCTGGAGAGCCTCTTGCTTCATGATTTTCTTATGCTCCTCTTCTTCTTTCTCAAGGCTTGCAGCTTCCTGAAAATCACAAGCTCCACATTAGACATTTATCTTTCAGAGTTTAGTACCAAAAACAAAAGGCACATTCTGTACAGGTTTCACACCTCGATCTTTTTTTCTGCTTGTACACTTCCATCTGCTTGTGGTACTCTTCCTTCTGCTTCCTCGCAATCTTCTCATAGGGAGCCTTCTGAGCTTCTGTCATGTTCTTCCACTCTTCCCCAGTGATCTTGCCAATCTACAGGAACACATACATAATGTCACATCAGAACAAATGTGCACGCATCAACACAACAGCAACCTTATGTGTAGGCAAATCCATCACCTCAGGCACGTTCTTCTTCTCCGCGACCAGCTCAGGGCGCCTCTCCTGCGAGTACAAGAAGTAGGCCGACATGGGCTGCTTGGGCTTGGAGGGGTCCTTGTCCTTCTTGCTGTTCTTCCTCCTCTTCCCCTTGCTGCAGTCGCCCTCCTCGGCCTCCTGCCTGAACTTGAGGTACTGATCCAGCAGCTCCTTGGCGGTCCACTGCATCTGCTGCTCCTCGAGAAGCTTCATAGCCTCGGCCTCGCGCTTCTCCTGGCCGACCACCTGCAGGTAGGCCTCCTTCTCCTGGCGGTACCGCTCCTCGTAGGGCTGCTTCTCCTCGGCGCTCAGCGCCTTCCACTTGGCGCCCAGCGTGCCGGACACCTCCTTGAAGTCCGCCTCAGGGTTCTCCACCTTAACCTGGAAACGACATGGGAAACGCAATTCGTCAAACACCTGGTGGGCAAATCACAAGGAAGATGATGAATCGGGCTGATTTGTGGGCGGTTATTGATCTCACCTCGGTCCACTGATCCTTGAGCCAGAGCACGTACGCCGGGCACGGCTTCTTCCTCTCGGGCCCGGCCTTGCCCTTTCCCTTCTTCTTCTTGCCCTTGTCGTCCCCGTCCTGGTCTTTCTCCAGCAACGACTTGACGAGTGGGAAGCTCTGCAGAAGAAATCGGGCACATCATATCAGACGAATTCAAATGCAGAGAACCAAGTTCGAGGTCCTGAGCCAAAGCGGAGAGATCTGGATCTTAACGTACCACGGTGGGCTTGAACTCCCTTGGCGCGCTGCACCTTCCTGAGCTGGGCCTGGAGACGCTCCTGCGCCTTGTCTCTCGTCTCGATCTCCTCCTCCTTCTTCCGGATGACCTCATCCCGCTCCCGCACCATCTCCTCAGCCTTCTCCTTCTCCAGTCGCAGCCGCTCCATCATCCCCTGCAGCTCGGCCACTTGGTCCACGACCGCGACGGCCTTGGCCTTGCTGCTCTTTGCCGGCGCCCGCTTCGCCTTCTTCTGCGCCGAGGCCGAGAGGTCGGCGGCCAGGGCGGCCTTCCCGGCGGAGATGTTGGCCTCGTTGTCGAGCACGGCCACGAGCGGCTTGCGGCCCCGGGCGCCGCCCTTCTTGCTCCCTGCTGCCGCGACGGTCGCCATGGATGGGGTTTGGAGACGGGCGGCGGCGGCTTCGACGAGGTGGAGATGGAGATGGTGTGTGTGGTCGTCTCCGTTTTGACTTGTTTATATAGAAGCAGAAGGGGAGCGGGACGGGACGCATCTAACGGTCAGAAATTTTGAAATTTGAACGAGAGGTGACGTCGGCGCGTAGGGCGGCGTGTCCAACGGCTGGCCGATGGAGTCGCTGGCATGTGGGGCCAGAGGAGGAGGGAAGGTGAAGGTGCGTGCGTGCATGGCTAGGATTTGCCTTCCGTCAACCCAATAGCTGATTAGCTGTACTTCCTTTGTTTAATAAACTTGCTAATAATAACAACGCTGCGATGTGAATGTGAATCGAGTCAATCTTTAATCCGTTTGAAACTTTGATTTGAAATGGATGGTGGATGAATTGGGCGGCCCCGGCTTTTGCGTTTATCAGGAAACTCGGATCTCTTGGCCGAAATGGAAGGATTCTTGGTGCTTTGGTGATTAGCACGGGCTTAACGATGGGAGATCGCGCCGCTTTCGGGAACCCGTGATTTGGTGGTTGCCATCCAATACCTACAATATTTGCATGGAAACATGTACTAGTACAAGTCCAACTTTTTTTTGAGCAAAATATAATAATAACCCAACTTTTTTTTAGTGAGAACTAAGGAATAATAATAACCCAACTGAATTTACCAATTCGTCTAACCCCGTGGGCCAACAGGACCTACTGTAAAATAAAAGGAAAAAGTCTATTTTTGGTCTCTCAACTTTTGCGAAAGTCCGATTTTGGTCCCTCAACTCCAAAACCGGACAAAACGGATCCCTCAACTTTTCAAACCGTGCAGATTTCGTCCCTCGGCGGGGTTTTGGGCGGTGGTTTCGCTACTGATAACTCCGGTTTTGCTACAGTGACTCTGGTTTCGTTTTTTTCCTTTCTTATTTATTTAATTTGAATCTTTCAAAAATCATAGTAAATCACGAGAAAAATTCATAAAATAGAAAATCCAATTTTGTTGGACTCCACATGAGTAGAGCTACGCAATGAATATATAATATGGTATACTTTAGTACAAAGTTTTTACTACAAGGTTTTGCCTTTTTCTTTTTATTTATTTCACTCAATCTTTAAAAAATCATAGTAAATTACAGAAAAATTATAAAATAAAAAATTCAATTTTGTTGGACTCTACATGAGGCGCGCAATAACACAAATTACATAGTTCTTGTGGCTCTTTAGCTGGGTTAGGTTAGCAAGGTTTCTTTGTCTTGTCTACGCACGCGTCGCTGCCGTGAACCTGATCGATGGATCCTGGCCAATGAATTAAATAGTACACCTATATATCTTTATTGTGTAAATATGCTCATGTGGAGTCTAGCAAATTTGGTTTTTCAATTTTTATGATTTTTTATAATTTTTTAAATATTGAGCTGAAATAAATAAAAAGAAAAAGGCAAAACCTTCATAGCAAAAATTTTATATTAAAGTATACCATATTATATATACCATATTATATATTCATTGCGTAGCTCTACTTATGTGGAGTCCAACAAAATTAGATTTTCTATTTTATGATTTTTACGTGATTTACTATGATTTTGAAAGATTCAAATTTAAATAAATAAGAAAAGAAAAAACTAAAACCATGGCCATCAGAAGAAAAACCGGAGTTCAGAAAAACCACCGCCAAACCCGCCGAGGGATGAAATCGCATGGTTTGAAAAGTTGAGGGACCTATTTTGTCCGGTTTTAGAGTTGAGGGACCCGCCGAGGGATGAAATCTGCATGGTTTGAAAAGTTGAGGGACCTATTTTGTCGGTTTTTAGAGTTGAGGGACCAAAATCAGACTTTCGCAAAAGTTGGAGGACTGAAAGTAGACTTTTTCCAAAATAAAACAGGCCGTCGAAGTAAGTGCCTGCACACAGTGGGCCTCGCAGGCTGCGGCCTTCTGTACGAAAAACCGGGTTTGGGCCCAAGATAAAGAAAGTTAATGCAGAACCACAAAACACATTTAGCACCGCACTACAATTGGCCCAAGCCCAAAGTTCACGCACATTAACAGGAGCAGTAAAGTTCATAGACTACATACATACACAACAGAAACTTGCATTGAGGAGCTTCAACAATCCATAGACAAAATTACATGGTCACACCACCATGACAACACTCGGATCAAAACAACCTCTACAACGATTCGAGGCAGGGTTACATTAGCAACCTATAACACAAAGGCATGGCGTGGTTGGCAGCACACAATGTTTCAGAGCCTCTGCTTCTCGAAGCGCCACAAATTTCACTGAATGATCCTTGGGACTCGCATCCCGAACCCACGCTTCATCTTCTCCACCCTGTGTTTCCAATGGCAATGGCAAAATATGAGTTTCATCAAATATACTCGGACCTACGCTGAGCATCATGTCTATGAATTTTACTAGTAGCTAACAGGTAGCAACATTCAAGAACCCCTGTACTTGCTGTTGCTTATTTTGCTACTCCTACACCTACTAGATGATCTATGAAACAAGTGTTGATTTAAGTCATAAGAGAAATCGACTAGATTCAGATAGCACACGCAGTGCTCATTTTGCTACTCCTACTAGATGATCTATGAAACAACTGTCGATTTAAATCATAAGAGAAATCGACTGGGTTCAGATAGCACATGCAGTGATTGTTTTGTTACTCCTACTAGATGATTTATGAAACAACTGTCGATTTAAGTCATAAGAGTAATCCACTGAGTTCAAATAGCACATGCAGTGATGCAAGCCTAGAGACTTGAACACAAACAAAAACTGAAGAAACAGAAGCTTCTTTAAGTTACTTACGTCGGTGCAAGTTTGCCAAGGCAATAAAGCTCTTCACCAGATACTTCGTCGGATACTTTACCAGAAATCTCAACCCTGTATGATCTATCAGGAGAATCGGGAAGCCCTCGACCCACAAGTAAATCCAAGTCCTTCTGGTGAAGTTCTCGGCCGTTGATGAACACACCAGTGTTTCCATCAGCACAGTTCTTAGGCATAGGATAGTTAAATTCCGCAATAAATGGCTGCAACAAGGAGACAAGGTTAAAAGCTTTGGTCAAGATATTACTAGGGTGTGATAACACAGCAAGTATAAGCTCTCTTACGGGTATCATGCCAAGGCAGGGCTGTCCCATAACACCCCAGAATCCAGCACGGTAATCATACCTAGTGTAGAGGATATATAAGAATAAAATGCCAAGTAACATTCCAGCTAAAGTTCTCTACAGAACAGAATAACAATTTTACTAGGAAACCTGAAGAATGAAATGCACACAGAAGCCACAAATCATACCAGTATTCACCCGGATAGATTGGTCCAGCAATCTTCTCGGCCTTCCTGACAGCACGGTCAGAAATGGGATAGCCATTGATGAAAACCTTTGCTCTGCCATGGCCCATTCCACCATTAATTTTAAAGCTCTTTTTTATCAGGCTGGAGAAAAAGGAATCACCCGATTTTGTGGCCCTCGGGTGGTCAACATATTGTGCCCCATCACCTGGATCTTGACTGTACTCAGGATCATCATACTCATCATCTGACGGGTCTAGCACACTTGCTACAGGTACATCTTTCACTTTGTTTGGCTTAAAACTTTCAGTTAACACACCCTTTTCATGTTCAGACCGGGTACTTCTGCTTCCTTTGCCTGACCCATCAACCACCCTCTCTGATGGAGAATATCCAAAATGATCACGAAGAGGTAAACTTGGAACACGAATAACCACTTCGGCATCAGGAGGAAGGTCTCTAGAACCAGAGGAGTTCTTCTGGGAATTAGATCTAGCAGGGCTATTATCATCCTCAGAAATGCTGGTAGAAGATGATATGCACTGCATTTTGTCTGCTTCACTTGAATTTGATGGCAAATCTTTTTCTTGAGAGCAATGACTGCCAACAGAAAAACTATAAGATGGAAGAACTCTCTCATCACCATTTTGTCCATTGCTTCCTTGGCCATTGTTGGAACAATTTTTACTTCCAGGTGATAAGTGTGAAACTGGTGTAGGTGCTGAAACATCAAGCCTGCTTCCGTCAAGTCTGACCACGATTGCATGTGAGCATGACCCACAGCGCAGCTTATACTCATCTTTTTCCCAACAAGAGAGCATTCTTGGGAAGCTGCAGCACTTCATAGCAATTGTAGCATATGGTAAAGGGGCACCATTGACAATGGGTTCACAAGTCTGTGCAGGTTTTTACTCAGGGTGGCCCTCATGTGATTGTGTCGCATCATACCATTCATACCTCTTGAATTGTAGGTCTGTGCACCAAACACAACTGGGCCTTCTACAGGGTACAAGCTAGGATTGTTCAGAAGATATGGTGCTCTGCGATGGTTGAAACCCAGTGGAGCCCCATGAACAGGTAAGAATTCACGATGGTAACAATGTAAACAAGAGCAAGCAGGCTGATGGTAGAAGCCGTCATGGTGATAAGAGATCAGAGGGTCAGGATCATACTGTCCATGGAAATAATTATCAAAGTTTTTCCATGGATATGGAGCGGCTGGGTAGATAGGAGCTCCCATGTGTGCAACCGGTTCCCCATATCCATGGAGATCTTGCTGTACAGACACTGAAGGATAAGCAGGAGGAACAACAGGCACCGGCCCATTCAAAGAAGGTGAGCGCTGAGAACCATTCCGTTGCAGCTGAGGTGAACCATACCGCAATCTGCTCAGACGCTCATGAGGATTGTAGGAGCTTGCAGGATCCACCATTCTATTTGTTGAAGTATTCACACTTGACTTGTCAGCAATCTCGCAGGATCTCTGTACCTGGTCCCTCAACTCATCAAGCATCCGCAGAAGCTCACTACGGTCTTTCTCAAGGCCACTGACTCTGGTGCTAGGACCATCTGAATTCCTGTCACTCAGATGGCCCTTCTCACCATTAGCAAATATGAATCCCGGTTTCATATGACACTCAGATGGCCCTTCTACAGGGTAAGCATTAGAAGGGATGCTGTTAACCACTGGCCTTGGTGATCTGTCTCTAACCCTCACTGGCTGCTTTGCTTCTCCTTTCTCTTCATGACGAATGCGGCGGTATTTGGCCTCCCGAACTTCCCTGCTGTCATCTCTGAGTGCAGGTTCAAGCTTCATGGTGCAGCTGGGTGTGCAAGTAGTTTGGTTATCATCGAAATTGAATCCAGATTGGCTATATGTGCAGCCGCCACCATTCTGTTGGGTACGAATCTCTCTTCGGACCTAGCTTCAATTGTGTTGATGTCTGCTTCTCGAACAGCACAACTAGCTTCAGATGCTGCTCCTTTCTTGTCTGGAAAACTCTCAAGCACTTCAAGGTACTTCACATGCTCAGTATCTGAAGAAGCATCAGGTCCTGAGTTCTTCTTTGCTGCAAATGAGTGGGAAAAAAAGTAACCATGAGAATTGACATAACAGAAACATTTAGCTAATCATTGGAAAATAAGGAACATTTACAGAGAACACGTCTTGAAAACAAAGAACAAGTAATCGAGATCCAAAAATTTGCACAAACTCACAACCACCTCCATAACAAACTTTGTCCATCAACACTGAATCCGAACTCCTAAGGTCGCATTTGTGCAACAGAAAAGACAGGAAAGCATCACCAAAGAGTGGCGAATGTAACAAAAAAAAAATTGACGAGGGAATATGTAACTGAACTAGTTTAAATAGTTGGTTCCAATCATTTTTCATATCATATTTTAAAATGACTGGAGATATTTTTGACCGAAAAATGACTGGAGATTCATTGAGACAAGACATATTAGACCATCCCTGTTGCCAACCACAGCCATGTTCTGTGTCCAAAGAAATATGTACAAGTGACAATCATAGCGAAGGTCTAGAAATTCAATGGACTTCCTTTCCCAGAGAAATTAGCTTCATCGGTTTGGGAAGCACAGAAACCGAGATACTCCCCAGAAATGATCCATGCTTTGAGTCATAAAAATCCAAAGAATTCTAAAGGTACTCTTCTTGTTCAAGACATTAAAAATAATCAGCAGAAACTTGTACCAAGTGGAATGTCCCACAAGATAACCTTTGTAATTTTGACAAAAAAAAATGGAGGCGGGGAAGGGGATGGATGGAGGAGAAATTGCCTACAAATTCAGTTATCTGGGTACTGAAATTTTGACCGCAGGCTGTTAAGAAGGTTTGTCGCAAAATTACTGCAAGAAAAAGAGTTGGGTTCACCAAAGACAGCAGTGTAGTAAATGCCAACTCATATGCCAACTACCAAGTGTTGCAGGATGGAAGCCAAATCCGGAGGAAGTTGCGAATACAACAAGGGAAGAGGCCTAAAAGAAGGAAAGGAGCATTTGACAAGAATGGGGAGCAAAAGAAAAGAGACAACCAACGCACGCTAGTAAACAAGATTGCGTAGATAGAAGCTGAAGGAAGGAAACACGCGAGAGAAAATGGAATCTTTGGGAACTCAGAAGAGGACGAAATGAGCTGGTCACATCGGCGTCCCAGGAAACCGCCCAACCCAGAAGCAGCCGCAGCAGCAGTCCCCACGATCCCGTTTCGAAAATCAATCATGTGTTTGTAGAGAAGATTCTCCCCACATTGTGGCAGATGAACTGATGTAACCGTGAAATCAGCTTGTTGATCTAATGCAACGCAATGCAACAAAAATGCAGGTGGAATGGGTAGAGAGAGCTCATCAGAAGAAAAAGGTACTACTGTATGTAACTGCAAAGGCAAGGAGTTCATGCCCCCCAATAAAGAGCAGGAGAGAAGTAGTAGGGAGTGAGTGAGGGGGATGGACGGATGATGCACCAACCTTGGAGCGTGGCGCCGCAACCGCCGCAGACGTAGACGGAGTAATTGGGGAGCTCAGGCAGGAGCTTGTCGCACTTGGGGCACCGCACCACCCGTATCTCTGCTGCTGCTGCTGCGGAGGCGGAGGCGGCGGCGGCGGGGCCGGTGGGGGCGCTGCGCCGCGGAGCCGGAGCTGTCCTCCGCACCACCCTCCATGAACAATGCCGGCGAATCCTGATGAGGCCTGACTCCTGAGCTGAGCACGACGGAATCCAATCCCTCGCCTCGCGACGAGCGAGTCAGTCACAGTCACAGCACCACAAACCGCCGCCGCCGCCGCTGCGCCGGACGCGTACAACGAACGCCGTGTGTGGAAAGTGGAATCAAGGGAGGGAGCGCGAAGCGAGAGGAGCGGCTCCGGTCGGCGGAGGACAGAGGAGCAATGCCGGGGAGCGCGGCAAACGAAGAGGCCGGAGAGGAAGATGCCAAGAGCGGGCGGCCGGCCGGGGAGAAAAAGGAGTTGGCGAGACCGAGAGGCTGGACCGCTGGAGAGGGAGGAAACCGAGAACGACCAGGTGCGCACAACCGCAAGGCGACGCGACGCAGAGACAGGCAAGGGGAGGGGAGGGAGGGAGAAGAAGAAGCCGAGGCGCCGAGCTGGCTGGCGGGCGGGCGACCGTGATGAGGCGCCGCTTTTTCTCCCCCCTCTCTCTGCTCCCGCGCGGGGTGGTGGTGGGACGCACGCCCAGCCCAAATGCCCGGCTCAGGCAGTCAGGCGGTGAGCCACTCGGGCCAGCAGCGGCAAAGCTCTCTCGCTTCCTTGCTTTGCTTTGCTTTGCGACTGGCTGCCTGGGTGCCGTCTGCCTTGGGTCTCTTCCACCTTTGGCTGCGTCTTTTTCCTCTCTCTCGCCTCTCGGTCCCTCCTGGCTGGCTGGCTGGCTGGCTGGCTCTGTGTTTTTGTTGGGCGCCGAGGTGGTGAGGTGAGGTGAGGTGAGGGTGTGGTGTGACCGACCGCGTGACGGCGTCAGGCGAACGAAGGCGAGGGAGGGCGGGCGGCAGAGGAGGAGAGGGGCGTTGGGGGCACAAGAATAAAGAGCGGGGTACGCTTAAAATGTTTGTTTAAGGAAGGAGGAAAGCAGCAGTGCAGAGTACAACAGGTTCAGGTTCAGGCACACTCAGCTCTGCTCTGATGCAAGCACAGGCACAGGAACACAGGCCCAGGCACGGCAGCACCCATCTCCTCTGGGCGTAAAATGTTGACGATACAGGGGTACAGCAGCATCCCACACTTGTCTGCAAACTTGGATTTTGGACCCGGCCGGGCAGGCCGGTGGTTTTTCCTTTGGGACATTTTTTTATATTAGTACAGTAATCTTTCCTCCATCCCAAATTATAAGTCATTTGACTTTTTTCGACAACAAAGCCAATTCATTCGCCTTATTTAAAAATTTGTGCAAAATATCACTTTTTTTGCACGTGGCTTTCTTTATAGTATAAGTTCTTAAAGAATGACTTGAATTTGACAATATTTACGCAAATTTTTGAATAAGACGAATGAATTAAACTTCGAAAAAAAAGTCAAACGACTTATAATTTGGGATGGAGGAAGAGATTATGCTAGTATTCAAGCTAAAACTTTGAATTTAATCATGTTAATGTCACTGTCTATACATTTAAATCTCTTTTATGCTATTACTACTATTGATCATGATCTGATCGACTTTGGCTTTGCCACGAATTTTAAAAAGGATCGTCCTCTGACGATTGGATGAATCCAGGTTACTCGATGAGCCAATTGGTCCTATCGGTCACTTTTAGACTTTAAAAATCGGTCTCGAAGACCCTATGACATTAGTAATTTTATAGTTCAGGTCAGCTACCTAATGATCGATGGGCATGAACATTGTTGTTATATTCTAAAATAAATCTCAAAATCCAAGCACTATATAGCATCAAGTCATCCAGAACTTGAATCGGGCGGACACGTATCACAAGAAAGCCAATCAACCGACTTATGTTTAGCTCGTCTGTTAGGATTGCTTAGGCCGGTTTCAATGGGGGTTTCACGAGTGTTTTATGTACATTAAATGCAGTCACACATCAGAAAAATTTCACTTTTGCATGAAACCCTTAGGAGGGAGAAGGAAAGAATTTCACCATGGTGAAACCTTTGGGACTGTTTCGCATGCGTTGGAAACCGTGTGAAACCCCCCATGAGACATACAAATAGAGTTTCACCATGCAACTATGCAATTAAACCATGCAATGAGAGAGAGGTTGTGAGACCCTTAATTGAGTATATGAAACCGTAATGAAACTATGCATTGAGGGAGACGTCTATTTTATGTCAAAATTTCACATCTTGAAAATCGGGAGGTGAAATTCTCCATTGAGACCGGCCTTATACTAACAATTACTACCGCTACAAAAAATACCATCCAAACAGGCAAACTGATAGGATGGAATTGTTTTTTATTTGGATCCTAACAAATGACTAATCTATCAAGTAAGGCGAATCCAACTAATGAGACTCAAACTTTTAGCTAAAGAAACTTTAGATCACTACTGCCTTCGTTTTTTTTTTATATAAAGAGTAATTAGATATTACACGATCTTCTAACTTACACTTTGACCATTTATTCACTTTATTTTATATTTTCATACATATAAAAACATGATTTGGGTAGTATATAACTATATTTAATTACAAATCTTACCATATATTGGTCAAAGTGTTTAAATTTTGAATCTTCACATATACTATATGTGCGTTTTAAGCCAATTTTAGTGGGGCCTTCAATGTTCACATTTTCGAGATTACCAACTGTTGAAAATAGTACAAACAAATTTCATCCCCCATGAAACATCCCAGTGTTTTTAATCATCTCTCTTCATTTATATTAACTTCTTTTAAGATTGTCGTCTTATAAAAGAAAATTGTGCAAACGGATAGAAAACATGGCGTTTGGCTCCCTTGTCCACCCCGTTCTGTCCATGACTCCATATGTAAAGGTAGGTGCACGGTGGCTCGGCAGAATTAAGACCTGTATTTAGGGGATGCATTTGCAGTTGCAGACGGTACACAAGAAGTCTTGCGTAGAGCAGCAGCGCACGGATGGCAGTGGCCGGCGCACTCCAATCCAACCTGAAGAACCACGGCTATACTATTTAAATTCGCAGGCTGGCCTTGTTTAGATTGCTAAAATTTCTAACCAAAACTTCCAAGTTTTTCCACTTTCTCCCATCACATCACATTAAATACACCAAAGACATATATTCGAAAGTATGAAATGTAGGTAAAAAAAGTAACTAATCACACAGTTCTGTTGTACATCACGGAGATCTAATCTTTTGAGCCTAGTTAGTCCATGATTGGACAGTATTTACCACAAACAAACGAAAGTGCTACACAGAGTGCTACGGGAGTTGAAACAGATTACTTTTTGCTAGTTTTTAGCAATCTAAACAAGGCCCTTGTCTATCGTTGACTTCGCTAAAACACTGACTAAGCTAAAAGTACAGTCCTAATCCAAATAATATGACATCGAGTACTTATCAAATCATATAAATAGAAATACTACATAAAGAATTTGTAATCCTAGTGGATGTTATTTTTTAAACAGATTATTGCCATCAACCCGCAGCATGCAAGCGTGGTTGCTCGCTGGTGTGCAAAGGCCCCGGCGATGGGATCCCATGCGCCTCGAGGGTTTGGCCGTAGCGAGATGCTTGGATGTGGAGGTCCCCACAAACCTCAAGGGTTGTGCCCTCAGCGATTCGCCGTGGATCGCCTGTCTTGTGCACTCCTCCCGTCTAGCACAATCGACGATCGAACGAATCGCGGTTGTGCCTTCCTCTAGAGACCCCCATCATCTCCGCCAGCCCTAAGCTCATGAAGTCGAAGACTTCAAGTCGATAGATTTACGTTGAGGCACAACGTACGCCTTGCCAAGAAGCATTACGCGGCAAACTCCACGCACAGAACATCCTGCAGAAGCTTGGAGTTGCCGCCCACCCCCCGGACATTGTGGATGAAAAGCTTTTGTCGACCTTTGTGGATCCTCCGCCCCCTCCCGTGGAGGAGGCACTGCAGGCCTTGTTTGGCGATGGTTTGACCCAGTGGCTTGGAACCTTAACTTGACCCGGTTGGTCGACAAGACGAGCTAGCTTTGTTGTGATTCCATCGCATTAGTCGCAAAACTTTTATGTAAATCACAACCGTGTGGTGTCAAGACGGTCGATTAGCTTTAGTAATCAGTGGATTACTACCGCAAAACTTTGTACTATTTATGTTTTTTTCCACTCCTTCTTAATGAGTATATATTGTGAGCACATTCGAGGAAAAAAATAGATTCTTGCCTAATCCCATGCTTCTCTCTCCTACTATTATATCTACCTATCCTATATTGCCCGTTAATTTCGGTTGATTGAATAGTGTTTTGTGAGAAAGAATAATCTGAAATAAGGCGGCTTAACAGGGATCTAGGCAACAATTTTCTCCTCTCTCCCTTAAGTAGAACATCATATCACCATTTTCTCCTCTCTCTCTCTCTCTCTCTCTCTCTCTCTCTATATATATATATATATATATATATATATATACACTTTGGTATTCTTTATTAGCATGAATTTCTATGTATAAATTCTTTTGGGGAATTGGATGATAAAGTTAAAAGTAAATGGACCCAGGATGAGTGAATTACAGCTTTCACTCAATGCATATAGATATGTTTTGCTTGCTGGAAAAAACAGGGTTTACGACGTAATCAGAATCTAGCAAATGGTCCTACTAACACCAAGACAACGGTACTAGCGTTCCAGAGCAGCACGTCCACTGTACTCTGTACACGCAACGACCATTTGTTGGCACAACCACCTAACATAACTATGGACGTGATCATGCCCCAACTTAAATGCTTCGGCTGGCGCTACAAAAATGAAGCCTCTCACCACCGGGAATGTGCGAAAGAGTACATTAGCGCCTGAAATTTTGGTATCAAGAGTTCCGGAGGCATCTCTGTCTGGTAGAGAATAACTATAATCCATGTTGTAGTGCACGAGTACTCCATTGTAATCTCACCATCAATTATCAGCGTTCCATTGGTGTAGCGTTGGATCGTGAAGATCAGACCGACACTCGTGAGACACCCAACCATGGTCCATGCATGCATACAGTTTGTGACGTTATTTTTCTTCCCCGTACAGGCCAGCAATAATCAGACCATGCATGTTGTTGACTGTTGCCGGAGGAACGACCGGCGGCAAGTGCGACGGGAGTACTCCTACACCATGATGATGATCCATCTATAGCTGGGACATACGGTACGTGTCTGGAGCCCTGCCTCTCCGTTCCTTGATTTTTTTTATTATTGGGGTCCAAACAAACGCGGCTGCATTCTCCATTGTGTGGTGTGGAACGTGGATACGGAACAAAGCCAGTGGGGGATCGGACACCCAGGCTGTATTAAAAAAACACAGACACACCCGCACTCTCGTAGCAGAAAATTACTTGCAAATTTTTTAACTCGATAAATAGTAACTCGTTCATTTGTATTTATTAAATATTATCTAATTATGGATTAATTAGACTCAAAAGATTCGTCTCGTGATTTAGTATAATCAAACCGTGTAATTAGTTATTTTTTAACTATATTTACCGCTCCATACATGTGTCAAAAAATTAATGTGATGGAAGTAAAAAAACTTGAAACTTTGATGTAACTAAACAAGGCTAATGAAAACCTGTTCTCGGCCGATCGACGTGTCTTTCACACATCTGAAATGTACAGTATACTCTACCGTTGAATAATGATACATTACCTAAATAAAAAAAAACGTCGTCACTTTGAATGGGATTGAGAGAGTATTATACACTGTGCAAACCTATCGCGTACTGTAGGTGTAGTCCAGTAGCTTCGGTACCGGGCAGTCACGTCTCACACGCTGCATGCATGCATGCATGATGAGTAATCACGGATACGATGCACGTTGATTGATGGACGAGCGAGTGACCTGCCATGGCCGGAGTACTTACTAGCTAGTAGCTGGGCACACCATAAACCAGGGCTGGCCAGCCGAGCACGACTAGGGCTCCATCTCTCTAGCACACGAGGTACGTACGACGACACCCCACGTTGCAACTTGCGCGCATTGTTGGTGCTGCTTGCTGGAGAACATGGACATGCATAGACTAGCCAACATGAATCGTGGCACTAATCTGCCATTAGCAGCTGGGGATCATACCTATCGAAGGATGGATGTTGCACTAGTGTTCCTGCATATATATTTCAAGGAACTGCCTGCCAGCACAATCTATAGCTAGCTCCTCTATATATATAAAAAAAGATTAGAAGAGTGTATTTCAAGGAACTGCACAATCTAGTAATAACAAAGATTTAAACCTCAAAAAAAAAAAAAGATTTAGATCTCATCAAAATCAAAACATTTTCATGATAAATCTAGTAATGTTTATTTCTCCTATGATAAACAATAGTATCTCATAAAATTCGTCAAACCTTAAATCGTTTGAATGTCCATGCTCCTCCTTTTTTTTTCTCATGTACAAAGTATTTGTTGGCAAAATTAGTTTAGTGATAGATTTAGTGACTAACTTATCATATAGTATGTTTTATCCACGGGAAAGTATGGGTAACAAGGAAGTGGCCAGGTTAACAATTAGTCGTCGTACACCTTGTAAGCATACCCGCATCGATCCACCATATGGCCTTGGATGTGATTTCTGGAACGTACTGCCGTCTGGCGTGGTAGCCGCTGGAAAGAAACAAGTGGTCGAAGAGGGAAATTACTACTGGAAATGAAGAAAAGGGGGTTATAGAGTTCAAAGGCCTCAGAGAGAAAATTAAAAAGGAAAAGGAGAAACAAAAGAGAAGCATGGGAAAGGGACAAAGCAAATCGCTACCGATGAGAGTGGTTTTCGCCTTTGACGCTGCCCTTTGGGCTTTGGTGAGCAAAAGCAGAGACCCAAATTCAATTGCTACTGGCCAACCAAAGCTGAAAAGAAGAGTATGAGATGACCGACCAGAAAGAAGGCCTTGGTCTAGTAGCCGAGGTAGCCAGCAGATCTCTAGTATAGAGCCGGCGTCCGATACGGCTACTGCGTCACTTTTCTGATGAATTTCACATGTGGCTCAAAGCACGAATCCTACCTGTGTGCAGATAGATCTCCATCGCCAGCACAAGTGCAGAAGCGGGTCTCGGTCTCTTCCCGTTGGTGATCGGCCGGCGGCCTCACTTGCTTTGCTACTGCTCCTTCCTGCTTTCCATCTCACTCGTTCTTGCTTTCCATCTCACTGTCTACACCGTATCATTTACCATCTCGATTCTTTCCACTGACTACTCCTATGTTCGAGCATCTTTAGTGGAGTAGTACGTATTATACTGAATCTGGAAGAGTATATTCCTCTCTAATAGTAACAAATTCATATTTTTTTTTTTTTGGTTAGCATTATTCATGTTTGGTTGTGTGAAACACATGTTTGGGCCCAGGCTAGTAGTACATGTAAGTAGTATCTGCATCTGATGGAAGTGATCTCCAAAGATTACGTACTCGTACTCCTACGGTGGAGTGCAGTAATGAGATGGTAGTAGCAGAGTAGGATACTGGTGCATCTGGATCTGCATGCAGGATGATGATGACGCTGCACGGCTGCACTGCACCCAGCAGCGGCAGTGTACTGTGCCGTGCCGTGGTGAGAGCGAGCCTCTGTCATGTCCTCTGCTGCTTGGTGCTTGCTTGCATTGCAGTCATCAGTACTGTACAAGTATACTGTAGGAGGAGTATAGTACGGCGGCCCTAGTCCGGTTTGGACGTTTGGGTGTTGGACTTTGCCTGCTGCTGAAGGTTGAAGGTTGAGGTGTGAACGAAATTGAACCTCGTGCAGTCAGTCGTGCGTGTGTGCTCCAGAGTCGAGTCGAGAGCAGACGAAACCCAAGCTGATGCTTGCAGATGAAACCAAAGCAATCAGTGACATGGGCGGGCCGGCGATTGTTTGCGATTGTTGCGCATGTGTGAACAAAGGACGCACCCAAGCAGGTTGCCATTGCCAGCTTTGGTTGGTTGGTGGTTCACCGTTCACCCCACAGCCAACATGGGCACGGGCGCACGAGTACTAGTACGCGTTGGGGCGCGGACCTAACTCTGTCTCGCTATGAAGCTATAGGATGCAGCTAGCTGCTGCAGAGCATCAAGACAACGCACAACAGTGCAAGCCTATACATAATCCTAGCCCTCCCAGGGGCAGCAGCCAGCAGGGCTCAGGCTCAGCTGTGTGTAGAGTCTAGTAAGGGTACTCTGAAGGAGGGAGACGTGATGTCCCGATCGTAATGGCACAGGTTGACGAGATTTCTCTTTGATCAATCACACAATCAGACTGGCACGGCTGGGGTTGGGCCTGCCTGCCAGATCGTCGCGTCCACGTCTTCCTCTTCTTGCCTCCTCTCTCTCGGGATGGATGGGATCATGATCATGGAGTCGAGAGGGAGCGACAAAAGCCAGCCAGCATGCTGCAATGCAAGGACTTGAGCGAGTCTGACTGACTTTGACTTGTACCGCTCCAGAAAACCAAGTTGTTTGGAAGACCTTTTTTCTGCTTAGGCCTCGTTTAGTTGGCTAAAGTTTCTAACTCTTTTTCCACCCTCTCTCCATCACATCACATTAAATACACAAAAGACATATGTTTGAAGTATAAAATGTAGGTAAAAAAAATAACTAATTATACGGTTTAGATGTACATTACAGGGACGATTCTTTTTTGAGCCTAGTTACGCCGTGATAGGATAATATTTACCACAAACAAACTAAACGTGCTTACAAGTGTGCTTCTGAGTTTCGATTACTTTTGCAAATATTTCTAACAACTAAACGAGGCCTTAGGCCTTGTTTAGATTGCTAAAATTTGTAAGCGTATGTCACATTGTACAATCGTAAGACGTTTCGTTTGTTAGTAGTAAATATCATCCTACCATGGAGTAATTAGGCTCAAAAGAATCGCCTCGCAATGTACATCTAAACTATGTAATTAGTTATTTTTTACCTATATTTAATACTCCGAACATATATCTTTTGGTGTATTTAATGTGATGTGATGGAAAGAAAGTGGAGAAAAAGTTAGAAACTTTAGCAATCTAAACAAGGCCTTAGTTCATTTTGCTCTAGTAGGTGTCAGGTGTTAGATCGCCAGGTCTGGGCGCTGATGAACTTTGTCAAGTAATATGTCTGTCCCCCCCTTCTATGGGCCCTGGGCGTTCGTAGGAGGGGGTGGGTAAGTCTGTAAGGTCAAACCTCTCAAGATACGTTGTCACAAACTTTGTAATTTCGTTGCTCCGGTAATGAAATTCGGGTATCCGTTTTGGAAAAAAAGAAAACCAACCATGTGAAGAGACTGTCTGTGGTACACGGGACCAATATAATCCACGTTTCACCACCCTATAGGGGTACAAGTACTACATGTTTGGTTGCCGGCCACATTTTACCACGCCTAAGGTTAAGTATCCGCCATAACTTGCGGGTGTCTTTGTGGCGGCCTTGTTTAGATGGCTAAAAACTTGCCAAAATTTTGTAAATTTTTATACTCTCTCCATCACATCGCATTAACACCAAAAGACATATGTTCGGAGTAATTTAAATGTAGGCAAAAAGTTACTAATTACACAGTTTAGATATACATTGCGAGAGATCTAATCTTTTGAGCCTAGTTACCCTATGGTAGGATAATATTTACCACAAACAAACGAAACGTCTTCAAGGCTATTCTGAGGAGTTCGGGACAAATCTTTTTTGGTTTTTTAGCCATCTAAACGAGGCCCAAGTTTTTAGCGGGGGCGGAGCAAAAAGCTCGTCACAGGTTCGACATACAAAAGTGGTGGCGAAGGCGAGTTTCAACTGTGGCGAGCCTTACCTGGCTAACGAACCAAACGCCGGCCACAGCACGGTGGCGAGCCTAGCGTGGCGATGTTTGGCCGCCAACCAAACGTCCCCGGTCAAGCTTAAACCAGCGATTGCCCGCGCACGTTTCACAAAACTTTATACAATGGAGTGGAGACTCACAGGACTTTTGTTTCTGGGTTACAAAATGCCTTACGAACTAGTGTTAGTGCACACACACGCATATATAGGATGATGAGAAAAAGATAAATAACAACCCCTGTCGGGCCCTGGTGTCGCCAACGCTAAAAATGCGTGCGGTGATAGAGCCACGACGACACACAACGTCTAGCATGTGTGCATCATTCCAACACTGAAAAAGCAAAAGACGGGGATTTTCCGCCATGCATCCTGGAAAACGAATCGGGAGACATATACTACATGAGTTGACGAGATCCCATGATTGTACAACAAAAGCAAAAGAGGGCTTCCAGCCCTGATGATTGAAAGAGCTGTGCATGCTTCTTTTGACACCATAATAGGCTTAGAGCCCAGCCTACATTATACATGTTATATAAGTCCATTGTGCTAGTGTGTGAGCTTTTTCTTTGTGATAATGAAAAGGGCCCGGTTTCACTCTCTTGAATCCAAGAGAATCGTACCAATTTTCACATAAGTTTTTTTTTTAAGAATTACATAGTACAACGCGGACACTCACAACACACACGCGACAATCATCCCTATGAATACTTGCAAACCCTACCCCGATGAAGACCTCCGAAGCGACCGAAAGAACCTAAGCAGATCTAGAGATTCCCGAAGTCACCATCGGTGAACTCACTCAAAAACCAATCCTAGCATTATTTGGCAATCAAAAATAAGCAAAGAACTGCCGTCTCTAGTGACCGACAAACTTAGGAGGAGTCATATTTTTTTTCAATCACACATTTGCAATTGTCACCAAGTGTGCTGCATGCGTTGTTTTGAATAAACCTTACGAAAGAGATTTGGAATGTTATTTTCAAAAAAAAAAAACATATCATTTCTTAATAGCCAGAAGGTCCAACAAATGGCTGCAAGTCAATAACACTTTGGGAATTTTTGGGTAACCAATACAGTGAAATTCAGTCCTAGAATAAGGTAATTGCCCCCCGGGAGACAGGGCGTGGTGGGTGAATGATGAAAGTTGAGGTTCAGCCTTGTCCAATGCAAAGCCCCTGGGGCCGGCCAGTAAAGTCCCGGCGTATATGCCGTTGTATCTATCGGTCCAAGTCAGCTCACATCAACCAGGTTTCTTCTGGATTTTCTTGCCATGCGTAGGGAGGGGCCAGTTTGCATGCATGCAAAAAGCACCCTTGCCTTGCATCATGCTCATCCAAGTTTTCCCTTCGATTGGACTGGACGGCTGTAGTAGTAGCCGTACTGTACAATTTTCAGTTCGGACGAGCAGTCTAGCACCATCTAGCTTGTTAATATTAATAGTGCTAATATGATGAGTAAGACCTGTTTGGATTCAATCTTACCGAATTCAGTTTCTACTGGTAACCATTAGTAGTAGCAATGTAGCATGAATAATCAAATATGGTCTAGACTGAATGACTGATCCATCATAGTTTCAGAATTTTCTACTTCATCTGAACCTACAGTGCTACACCTTTTTTTTTTTTTTTTTACAATAAACATATCTAATAGTATAACTTTGGTATACACTAGTTAATAGTTTAGTAAGTGAATCAAATTAGAATGGATAAGCACGCAAAAACGGGCTTCCATTGTGTGTTTGGAGGAAGAGCAGCCATTCAGTCCAGCAGATGGGTATGGTGGTGCTGCACCTGCATAGCCAAAGTTGGTTCTGGTCGACATGCCAATCTGCCTGAAAAGGAGGGGAGAAGCCAAAGGGATTGATTGGGTGGAACACAGGTGACACACACAGGTGGAGGAGGAGTGAGTGAAGCGGCAGTCCCAGACATGCGCCTTTGATTGATGCTGTACGTACGCGTGTTGCCGTTTGTAGCAGGATAATTGGCGACACGACTGAACATTCTCGTACATCAGGAAAAAGATCTCTAATGATTTCAGCAACAATAGTAGTATAGTACTCGGTATCTGCTTCATTGGATGCGTATGCATACTACGTGCGTGCTTGAACTTTTCAGATAATATACATGAGTGCAAATAGATTATGATTTCAGATAATATCAAGACTGAAATCAGAATTAACAGTAAGTAGTTTCGTAGTACAACTCCTCCTATAGCTACTACTCCAGCTGCATAGCAGCACAGTAGCTACAGTTTCTCTCTGCCTGATTTGATGTGTCTCAATATTTTTCTCGAGCCCGTATCCTTGCCATGATGATTCGGGTTTGGATACGAATCTGAACCGATCAAAACTGTCGGCTAGGGCTACAGATTCCTCCCCTGTTTCAGCACAAGCGTCACAGTTACAGCTATCCACCGTTCCAGGCACAATCAAGAGCTAGCCTCGACAAGCTACATAATCCAATGTCCATGCAGCTAATTCAGTCACTGCTCCAACTAAAACAATGTTGTAGTACTACTCACAAAAACAAACATGTTTTACTCGACAACATGCATCAGTATGTATCAAATGAACAAGAAAGGGAGACAAAACCCACCCTGGTGCTAGTAATAATGCTGTGTTTGTTTAGGAGGACATGTGATGTGACAAAGGGGTGAGGGGGACACATGATTGAAAAATGGCCAAACCCCAAGGCCAAACCAAAGCAAATAATGCATCATCCCTCTTTGCCTGCGTATGCATCCAAACAAATCCAAAACCTTCTTGCTCTTGTCGTCCCCGTGAATGAAACTGGAAACCAACCGGCAAAGACACACACACGGTGACACTATCGCCATTACTAGGAGTACTACATTGTCATGCTCCTCTTGCAAGCAATAATATTATTTGCATGGCCACAGGTTTCTTGCAATGCCTTGGCAGCAGCTGCATCAGAGCACAGTAGTGTATGGCCATATGCTATCTCCTTGGCAGCTTTATAGAATCCAAAACAGTCTAAACAAGGCCTTTAAAGTGGGCCAGATGGTGAGATAAAGCTAAAAGTCCAAGCTGAAGGGCATTGCTTTGCATGCACCAAAAGCTATCAAAGCCAAAAGCTCAAGTACGGCAGGGCAGAGGAAATGTCCTTGTTAATCTCTTTCCCTCTACTATCTCTTTCACTGCCAACAGTGCCATGCATCGGCCTCCGTGCATGGGTGCATCATCATTGTTCAGTACTGCCCCATCACCCCACCTCTCGGGCCTGTTTACCGTTGGTATAGCGAAAAATCAGCTACAATTAAAAAGCACAACAAAGTTTGATCAGGACAAAATCAATGTAAATCTCATTCCTATGTGGCACCTCTGCAGTTCGGAATGCATTTAATTTGAGTGTTATACAGTGTGATGTATACTGTGTTTGAGTTTGACACAAAGATGTGTCGGTCACTCACTTAGTAACCAGTAGGAAGTAGGGTTTGGTTACCTTACCGGCTCTCAAGTTAAACTTTTGCACCTACGGCTATGCCTCGCAAAGTGCTTTGCTTTCGCTGAATGAGTGGGCATCTCCTTTGATCTTCCCGTCTTCTCTCTAGCTATGTTTAGGTGCCGGTTGATTGATTTGCGTCGAATTGCGTTGCTAATATTAAAAAATAAACCGGCAAGATGAGACAATTTCGTGTTACTGTATCACCAGTAACTTTACAGTACTCCCCCTCAAAAGAAATTACAGTACTCCTTATTAACCTGATATCCACTTTAAAGAAACTGTGAAAAAAGGCAAGAACTGTACACTAAAAAAACACTAGTACTCCAACGTATGCAAAAAAATGGAGTACATAGCTAGAGAGACAGCACGCAACAGGTCCATAAACATGCATTTGATCTTTTGTAGCTATGAACAGAGACAGCACGCAACTGGTCCAAAAACATGAGGATGACTCGATCGGCATGCATGTGTGGCAGTACTAAACCATAATCTTTTCCCCTTAACAGTAGTGTCAGTGACTCGACAATGGGCAACAGGACCTCCTTGTTTCTTGCTATGTGCTGTTTGGCTGATTTGCAGAGCAGTATCCAAATCAAAGACTGAGGCCTCGTTTAGTTGGGCTAAAGTTTTGCCAAAAGCACTGTTTCGACTCAGAAGACATCAGAAGACGTTTCGTTTGTTAGTGGTAAATATTATCCAACCATGGGGTAACTAGGCTCAAAAGAATCGTCTCGCAATGTACATCTAAACTGTGTAATTAGTTATTTTTTTTACCTACATTTAATACTCCGAACATATGTCTTTTGGTGTATTTAATGTGACTAGTTAAATACCCGTGCGTTGCTAACGGGAACACATAATATCATGATAACATATGTGTGGCGTAAGAAAGATTTGAATGTGAAACATCAACTTTAAATATCCATAATGTAACCATGATGATCGAAACATTAATATAATATTACATAAGTCTTTAAGAAAGCTACGTTGTTAAAATATAACTCTAAAGTTTGTTACCAAATTGAAACATCAATGTCAAACTGTACATAATTTAAGAACCTATATAACATAGATATATTATATACATTCAATCTATAACAAGTACACATGAAAATAACTACTTGTCTCTGTTCGCTTTTTTCAGCTTCCTCTATTACCAGAAATTTAGATGGATACAATCAATCTCAAGAACAAATGACACAAATGCAAGAATATAACAGTTGTGCAAAAAGAAGACAATACCTTTTCATCTAGTGAGGACTATATAAAGGGTTCTCCATGGCGATAGAATCTGGGTGAAGGGTGTTGTTCCGTATCTCTTTAAATCTTTTGTTAGATAGTTTCAATGCCTCCTTACGCCTGGGTGTAGTATTGTATAGCCTTTGACGCTCACACCTTTCTTTCCCTCGACCAAAGGCGTCATACTATTATAGCGATCCCTATCATATGATCTTTTGACTCAGTCTTCCTAATGTGTTCCATAGTGTTGGCAGAATCAAATACAACGCCAATTGAGCATTCAGCTGCATAACACTTTCTTGTTAAGATATATAGACAATGAAATCTGACCTTTTTCTTGCAATAATATATATAGCAACACCATAATTTGGGAAACACGTAACGTGAATCAAATATTACCTAGGTTCTCTTTATCAATCTGCATGGCTTGGTACAAATCGTTCTTATGTAACCAATCATTGTTATCACTGTTATACATGTCTTCCTTGTCTAATGCAACTCCAACATCTACAATATAGTTACTACACATCGTAAATAAGTAGAAGGTAATGCACATGGTTGTTTCAATTTATATATGATGTCACCTTTTTGAACAATCAGTGAGCGTAGTTTTTCCCTTTTTTTTTCTAAGTCTGTTTTTCACGTTGCTTCCTATTTCTTTCATTCCTTTGTTCTTCTGTCGCCGCTGCGTCGCGCTCTTTTCCCTATCTCTTTTTCGTTTGGGCAACATCATCAACTTGTACTTGTGATTGTGAATTAGTCGCACTTTTTCCTACCTGGTTCAAAACAAAGTGTCAAGTGGATGAATATACTAAATCTAAAACCAACTTTTTCATCCAGAAACATGTGTATATCAACGGTTACCTCCATGAGTAGTGTTTGTCAAGTCCTTTAATGGTGTAGGACCATCACCATTTTCCATTTAGACTTATGTAGTAAAAACTCCGCTTAACCACTGCATGAGGATCGATATAAGTTAGCAAAGCAAAGCCAAATCCATATACACTCATAGCAACACAAAAGTGACTTTGTTTCACAAAAAAACATATTCCAAATGTCGATAGTTCTGAGAATTAAAAAACACAATGAAGATATTTTGGTGAAGTTTAATCATATGCAGTAATTAATTTTTTTCAGGTGATTTTTATAGCTATTGTCATCTTCAGGACTACACTTGCATGTGTGTTTCATGCATTTCGTTATCTATGTGTAGGTTGTAGCAAAACTATATGCTGCGTTAATCTCAGAGTGTGGCCTTGGTACTATGGAGCCTAGAGTGTACTCAGGCTAAATAATAGCAGATCAAATAGGTGAAAGTACAAGAGAAAGCTATCAAGTTTGATTGGTAGGCTAGTATTATTTGGAACTCATGACAGTACCGGGCTAAATAATAGCAGATGAAATAGGTCAAAGAAATCATGGAAATAGACAGACTCAGGATCAATCAAAAAATAGATACTATTGTGTACAGATCTCCACCGTACATGCCAAACTGTCTCATCGGGTACCAAAGAAATAAAGACTGCCATGTAATTGATAAAGGGAAAAAGAAAAGCACGATCACTACCATATTGTGTTTAAAATATATTTCAATCAACAGATGAACAATCATCACTTGCTATCTAAATTGTTGTAGTAAATTACACTATACTGCATCATGCTCATAAAAGCAATAAATTACAAGGGACTAAATATATGGTTTTTCAGTAAACTCACATTAGGATCGTCTCCAAAGCCTCATGTTTTGCAGTGCAACAGCGACAACAGAAAGTTGGATTGCGAAAAAATTCCAGCCACTGAAATGGAATAACAAAGGCTTAATTATATATGTATTACTATCAACATTATTGACAAATTGGACAATAATTCAATGCAAGGTTTTAGCAAACTGATCATCATGAGAATGGTCATTGCTACGGCAGGCGGGCTTCATATGACTGTACATGGGTAGGAAACAAATGACATAAAAAATGCAATAGATGAGCTGAAATGTAAGCAGGTCTGCAGTCTGCACTGCATTCATACCACTCATATATTCTGATAAGAACACACCGAGCATTTACATATACCTTCCGCTGTGAGTGCAGACCTGTGAGTAGGTGAGAATTCGTGCATGTTGTGCTGTTATGCGAGACATGCATGCTGGTTCTTGAGCCTTGAGTTTGTTGCAGGGCTAGGTAATTTCATTTTCTTGATCAAAGGCAAGGGCATTTTGAGATCAATCGACTGAATTCTTTTATGTTTTGTGTTGTCCGATTAATTGACTATTTTTTTCTTTTAATAAGTTCAAAGTCTGATTAATTAGTTCATGTCAATAAGCATACCGAATGAGTGTGAGAGAGAGAGTACTCGGGGCCAAGCAAGGAACAATTTGCAGGCTGGAGCCTGGAGAGGAATTGAAAGAGGCCTGACAGAGTTTCCAAAGGGTGTCCTCTTGCCTTGGTCCTTTGCGGCGGTGGTGAGCATGTACAAGTCGTACGACATCAACGCGATGCGTCTGTGTACGCGCGGCGCGCTGCAGGCGGTGGGCGGCACGGGCATCGTCGTCACGGTGGGTGCCCCCAACGACGTGCTGTCCAGCATCGCCGGCAGCCCGTCGTGGGTCCGCAACAACATCCAGGCGTACACATCCTGGGCGTGTACAAGTCGTACGGCGTCAACGCGATCGGTGGCAAGGGCCAGGAGCGAGGTGGGTTTTGGCACCGGCGGCGGCCAAGAACGTCACCCTCGACTCCGCCATGATGTCCTTCGCGGACCTCACGCTGCTGGGGAACTCCTTCCTCAGCAACGGCTCCGTCGGGCTCACGCGGGAGAGCGGCCTCAGCGGCCTCCAATGCCACCGCCGTTGCGTCGTTCGCGGCTAGGTTCTCCTTCGTCATCGCCAACCCCAACGCGGGCGCCGCGGGGGGCGACGGCATCACCTTCTTCTGTTCTTCGTCTCCGCCAGCCGTCGAGTTCGACACCATGGCCAACCCGGAGTTCGACGACCCCAGCGAACACCACGTCGGCCTGACCTCGGCTCGCCGCTCTCCGTCGCCACGGTCGACCTCGCCGCATCCGGGATCGACCTCAAGAGCGGCAACCTCACAACGGCGTGGATCGACTACCGCGGCGCGGACCACCGCCTGGAGGTGTTCCTGAGCAGCTACGCCGCGCCCGCCAAGCCGAAGCGGTCGGCACTCTCCGTCACCGTCGACCTCTCACCGTACCTCAAGGAGGCCATGTACGTCGGCTTCTCGGCGTCCACAGAGGGGAGCACGCAGCAGCACACCATCAAAGAGTGGACCTTCCAGACGTTCGGTTTTCCGCCCACGGCCAACTCCTCGTTTCAATCTAATGCAACCAGCAACTCAACGTTGATGCGAGGGAGGGAGGACCGGATCGCCAGTGGAAGAGAAGGGAAGGGGTGGTTATACCTGGTGAGTGTTCGTTTCCGTCGAAGACCTGATCTTGGCGGCAGCGGCGACAGCGGACGGCCGGCCACTGTCTTGCAGAGGACCGGCGTGCCGCGGGAGCGCGACGGCGTCCTCCCTCGACGTGCCGCTGCGGTGATGGGTGAGCGAAGCTCTCCGTGACGGGAGTGGGCTGGCACTGCGGCGGGTTCGGGCGGCTGCGGCGACGGGGCGAGCTTCTCCCCGGGCGAGCGTGAGAAACTGCCGGGAGGGACGATCACGATTTGTTTTGGGGCCGTTCCGCGGGCGCGGTCAAAGGGAGCGGGAGGGGATTAGATTACCGCAGTCAAAGGGGAGCGGGAGGTGGTTGCGTCGTTGCCGGGCGGGAATGATAGCGAGTCTGCCGTGAATCTGCCGGGTGAACGATTGCTTTTCACTTTTTTTAAGTAGTAAGATAAGATGTGATGGAGAGAGAGTTTCAAAACTTTGCAAAACTTTAGCCAAACTAAACGTGGCCTGAGTTTGGCTGATTTGCAAAGCAGTATCCTATGTTATGTAGGGGCACGAGTACTACCAGTAGCAGCGAAATTGTCAACAAGGGTTCTTGAATGCACCTGCTGCACGTCCGGGAGACAGTGTGTGTTGACGCGAAACTAGGGCTTCACACCAACACACCGGAGGGTCGACGCCCACGAAGGTTGCGTACAACCTTGAAGCAGCGAAAGCACCGCAGGCGTGGCAGCCCAAACCGATCTAGGGATCGGTGGGGGGGGCGCGTGGAGCTCGGGTGACGGCCGGAAGAACCTCGAACGCACCTCCGGAAGACCCGCCGGGAGGACGCACGCGAGGGGTGCTCTAGGACCAGCGTGGCCGCCTAGAACGCCGACGAAGAACGCGGAGTTCGCCGCCGAACAGCAACGTAGAGGGGTTGAGGGAAGAAGATGACCTACAAACGGGACATGAGATAGATTGGTTGTCGATTGGATGTAGATGGGATCAAATCGGCCATGAACCTCTTTATTATATAGAGGAGGGTGGTTTTATCCTTTTAGGAAACCGTCCTTGGACGTTTCAAGCATCAAAACCGACCTAAACACGATTGGAAACAAATCGGTTCTGGATCTCGTATGGACACGGGCTCGTCGGGGTGACCGGACGCCACGATCGCCTTTGACCGGACGCCCGGCCAACGGGTCCGGTTGACTTTCCGGTAAAGGTTCGCGCGGCCGCTCGCGACGCTAGCGACCCGACCGGATCCCGGGACCGACGTTTGGACCAGACTCATGGGTGCGTCCGGCCGATGCCCGAAATCGCCCGATTCCGGTGACCGACCGGACTCACGGAGGAGTTGACCGGGACGCTCCGGTCGGCGTCCGATCGGTTTAACGTAAAGGTCTCGCAAACCGATCGTGGGGGCGGCGACCCGACCGTGACGCCGGACGGTCATTTGGACCGACGCGCGCTGTGAGTCCGGTCATGTTCAAAATTTGACTAAGTCGGAATTTTGCGGTGGGTTAGCTTTCTTTCGAGAATATGGCTAAGTCCGGATCTTTACTGTGACTTAGACCACGCCATTTTTGGGTGTCAACCGTGTGTACAAGGAGAAAAGGAAGGACCATTTGACTGTAATCTGTGCTCAAACAGAAATGGAATCTATCACTCATGCCGACAGATTTATAATACACTGCACACCACAGTACTTCCTTTTTTTTTTTTTTTACAAAACCACAGTACTCCTAGTTGAGCGGAGAATGGCAAATGAGAACTACCGCTACTACTCGCTCGGTTTCAAAAAACAGCCTATTCTAGCACAGTATTATGATTTAGTATCTAGTTTGATTAATTATAGATAAAAATATTAATATTTATATTATCAAATAAATATCCTTAGATTCATTATAAAAATATTTTTTATTAAATTAATTTGAAATCATAGATGTGAATAGTCTTTAATAGGAATTTGGTCAAACATACCTTACTTTTATAATGCATTGGTGTTTCTTAATTCAGGGGATCAGTCAAATTGTAACAGCTTTTGGTTTGTCTCCCATTCCATTCGGGCCTCTACTTTCGCTTAGAGGGCAAGGCCTCAGCAAGAGCCCATTGCGCATTGGGCCTCCAATATGCACAAAAGATTGGTCACATAGACAGTAGACGGGGAAAAAAAAAAAATCTCTCGAGTCGAGCATGTAAGACATGCATTTTATTTTGTTACTAGATTCGTGTCCGTGCCTGTGCACGGTAACAGGAGTAATAATATTGTTTTACGAGATAGCGTGTTGTAATCGACATCAATTTGGCTAAGGATTAATCTTTGAGGTCACTATTTTTTTTTTTATCATACACCTCCTTTGTCCATCCTTCCACATATGCAACTTCTCATGAACAAAATTTTGCTTTAATTTAGAGTAAAACCAACATCTAGAATCCTGCAATGAATGAATATTGTTTGAATAGATTGTATAAGGTGCTCATGCCTATGAAACATTGTTCTTGAGATGGCATCTCCCATAAGATTCTAGAAAATCGAGCTTGACACATGTCTCAAAAGATTTAGCGAGAAACACAAAAACTCTCCCTCTTGGATATCTAAACTAATAATTCTCCAAATCGCCACATTAGCAAAGTTCTTCTCCTAAAGCGTCTTAATACAAACATGGGATTGTGAAAATCCTATATGACATGAACTTAGGGTATCATTTCTAAATGTAATGTGCACGGTCTCAAGTACATACAAACATTCAATCCTAGTAGGATTTCAAATAATCTTCGCTAAGCTCTCCATTTGTAGATAGATAAATTTTGTATCATCAGGCTGCTCACAATACTTATTCTCCCATAGTTGTCAGCGTAAGTAGGGTAAAAGACTTTCCAAGCACACCACTCAAAGAAACGAATGGGGTACCATAGCTAGGAATGGTTGCTACTTGGTTAATCCATCTGTAAACCTCATCTGTGCTTGTCAAAGCTCATTTCAAAAATCCAACTCTAGAATAATAATAATTATTTTCTTTTTAGAGTGGTGACAAAAATAAAGAAACTGAAAATCCCAAACTAAGTTTTTGTGGATTTTGGTAGTAAACACTTGATGTAAACAGTCAAAATCCTGGGCGCTCTCTCTCTCTCTCTCTTTTTTTTTTTTTTTTGGACAGCACATCTGCTCTGAGTCCTCTGCTCGCCGGATCTGACGACGTCGTCAACAGCTCCCCTCCGTCCCCAGGCCATCCGGCATCCGTCGCCCCTGGCTCGATCCCTTGCCGCTGGGCTGGACCCCATCCCCATCTGCCCTCCGAGCCGCTGGTCGGGCCTCAGACGCAGTGAAGAGTCGCCGCCCCGCCGGGAAGTAGCGCCGCCCCTCTCCATCCGCCGACCGCCGTGAAGCAGGGCCGGCCCTCTCCAGCCGCCTGTACGAAGAGCCGGCGCCCCTCGCAAAGGACAAAGGTAAAGGCACAAGCCGATCCCGTTCCTTCGATCTATTCTTCCCATAATAAAACCAATGTTTGTAAATATTGTGACGAACCAACACATCGCAAAATAAACTGTGCCTTGGAATCTGACCTCCATCAGTAGCCGGTCAAATGTTGAATTGAAACCTGAAACGAAAGAAACGTCAGCTACTATTTGTTGGGGTTTCTCGGAGAGCTGCAGAATAAAAAAAAAAAATATTAGACTGATTTATATCAGGAAGCATATAATTTTGTTGTAGGCAGATCTATGGAAACAATACAGTTGAGTGCGTATTCAATCCTACGTTACTTTATTGAGCTAGAGTGATTAGTTCAGCTGTATCATCAGTTCTCAGAGTTCTGTAATGTAGTTGCAAAGTGCAGAACTAGATACTGTGTCAACAGTTGTCATGGGCCAGTAAACATTCTGATTATTGTCATCAACATTGCCTATCCAAGTCTGTGCTATTCTAGTAATAATATATATCACCTTCCTTTCATATGCATTGCTGTTCTCTGTTTCATCTACATCTCTTGTGCTATCCCAAATTCTACTTGATGTTATCACGGATTGATTCTTTATTACACATACAATTATTTTTTTAGTAGAAAACACAGTCGACGTTGATGACAATCTTGTGGCAATTGATGGCTTGTACTAATAGTATGCCACTGCTAATTCTGAGTAGTATCATCTATAGCTGATCCCTGCAAATGGCTGCAACAAAATAATTGTATATAATTTTCAAAATAGAGCACATGTAACTTATAGACATGTAAACAGTTCTAGAGCACAAACTACCCCGTGTGCTAGCATCTATGCTAGTTGCCTCATGTCAGCTTTGGCCTTTTTTTCTCCTGTCATGCCTGTGATAAGGACCCCAAGGATTTGTCTACTGTCAGTTAACATATACCAGGGCGAAATTGCTCCCCCTTTGACATTGGTTGTCATGTATCTACAACTAATAGGCGCCTGACAACATGCAGCTGCAAATTTAAATCTTTGCTTGTTAGAATGAGTTCAATGTCTGTTCCCTGACTTTAAGATCTATGATCTGCAATATTACTGTTCTTATGATCTTGGGATCACAAATTTTAGTTTGTACCAATTCCATCAGCCATGGTGTCAGTGTTTCTTTATGACTGGAAGTAATTTATCTGTCATGTGCTGTTGATATTTTTACTGTAAATTTGCACTAGGAAGCAGATGCAGTAGATGTAATCTGAAGGAACAGCACTCCTCTTTTGTGAGGCTATTCTCTAAGGAACTTAGTTTTTCTGGAGTTGCTCATTTATTCATGCATCAAAGCTAGATTCTTTTTTATGTTACCAGTTGTCAGTTTGTGTCTCTTGCATGCCAGCATAATAAGTCTGCTAATTTTGATCCATTCAGATATTAGAATGGATGAAGTCACACAAGCTGTTGAAGATCTGAAGACAGAATGGAGCCAAGCGGTTTCACAACTTGAGGAGAGCATTGCTGCAATTGAATCATGTGGAAAAACAGGGAAAGGAACAGAGGAAGCAACTTCTCTTCCAAGGTTGAATGGTTCTGCACAGGATGCTCTGCAGTTGCTCAAGTCACTGCAGTTCCGGCTTGATCTTCTAGCTCAGCAGCTACCCACTTTTGATGAAGTGCAGTCTGGGCAAGCAACCTTAGAGTCATGGGATGAACAATTCAAGAAGTAACATAGTCTTGGAGTTCTTTTTCTTTTGTTACCCTTCTTTTAGCCTCCTTATTTTTTTTACAAAAAAATTGTTTGTGTTTGCAGGCTACGTTCTAGCTTAAGGAATGCTAACTTACAAGCGAAAGAGAACATTAGAAAAGCTGCTCAGGAGGAGGTGTGGTTTTGCCTCAATCCAATTGATTTTGCTGTCTGACCAAAACATGCTTATTTAGAGCTCACCTATGCAAGTGATGTTTAAATATGAAAGATTATGCCACATAATAAAGAACTCAGGTTAAGAACCTGTGCCGCTATAACTAAAAGCTATCAGTTTCTAATTGTCTTCTCTCTTTATCTAAAAAAAGAACCTGCTCTCTATAATATGCAAGTATCTCTTGTTGTAGATGTTTATGTACTCCCATATAAGTTCAGAAGCACCATTGAAACTATTCTTGCTTTACTTTTTGAAATTTCTCTTGCAAAATTGGCAAGAAAACTACCTGTAGGCATCCTGCTACCTTTTGAGAGCATTCTAGGTGCCGCTATAACTAAAAGCTATCAGTTTTTAATTGTTTTTCTCTCTAGAGGGAGCTTCTTCTAGGGGGTGGAGAAGAGTCAACAATCCGTAGGCGTAATCTCCAGTAAGTTGATTTCTGTGAGTTCATCTTTCTTTGAAGACAATGTATGGGATATTTAAGGAGTTTTATAATTTAGTCAGTTACATGGGTATCCCTTCAAGCTGAGTCACTTAAAATTTGAAGAACTAGATAAAGGCTACCACCTGTGAATTCCAGTTTTCTATAGTTAAGCTAAGAATAGCAGGATATTCCTTTCATTCCAACATGTAATTTGTTTTAGTTTTTTTTTTCCTAAGTCAAACTTCTCTAACTTTGACCAAGTTTATAGAAAAATGCTAGAACATCTACAATGTAGTTTCACATAATTTGTCATGAAATATGTATTGATAGTACATTTATTTGGAAGCGTGATCCTTGATCAAAGTTAGAGAAGTTCGATGTATGATAAACTAAATGACTTGGAAGGAGGGAGTAGCAATTAAGAGTTGTTGTGTTAATGCATTTCACTACTGAATGGGTCATCCTTTTAGATTCACCCTCAGATCAGTTCTCTTGCATTGCAGTAATGAACGAATCACCCATCTACATTATGTAGTCCAAGAAACATCTAGTTTTGTTGTATAATTTGATTTCTGACGGTGTAGGGCCGAAGGCTGGAATGACATCTGCTGCTGAAAGTATCACCGAGCCTCCGACGGTCTCGCCAGATGATGGTTCAGGTTAGTATGTCCCCTTGTTCAATTGTTAGCTTGTTAAACTTGATCTAATTGATATAAATTGTTACAGGAAGTGGAAAGAAGTGCAAGTACCTTGGCAACATTCGGTATGCATTCTTGATTAAACCAGTATCTTATTCACAGTTTTTATCGTTCCAGAGTGATTGAGCTTTGTTGGTTTCTTAAAATTTCTCTTGTACATTATGTGATGGGTTGGACTGGGCAAAATGGAACTGTTTGGTTGTACACATGTGGTTGTTCTGCATTTATATGTTTGAGAGTTTACTACATTATTCTTTGTTATTTACTATATATTATAGGATGTTCTTCTGTTATGGAAAAACTATAGCATGTTTCATGTACTTCATAGTGCATTGAATTAAAACATTTTCTTATTTGCCTGCACTTTTAGGATCATCATAGTCAAATTGAATCATGCAAACTAATTTATTAAATTATGCAGATGAATCAACAAGTGTTCTCCTAAAGGCTGAAGGTGAATATCAAGGACACCGCTCTTTGCTGATGCGCACCGTGGTTTGCTCTCCACGATGCAGCGGCAAGATGTTCTTGACAGGTAGGTACTCACTCTTTTATAATGTTGAAACTGGGATAACTGTAATGTGGTCGTAGAGCTTGCACTCTTGTTTTACAGTCTAAATATTAATATTAAAGAAATGTCTTTTATATAGTGTGCATACCTACTGACAGCTCTTCACATTCCAATGAGCATCTACAAATTGAACCGTAACTGTGGTTCATTTCAAGGAAATGGTGATAGATGCTATAATTGCCCGTACTCAACTATCATTTGAGGTAGTGTGTATTTCATATTAAACAACAATGCACTTTCCCAGGTTATTATCAAAGGGAAGTAGAAAATGCATGATTCATTACAACTCATCAGTCAAAAGAATAGTAAATAAAAATGACATGCAGTAAACATGCTGGGCATTTGATTTGCATATAATCATAAATTTGAAACTAAATATAAGACTTGAGTTAATTTATCATGTTTTTCAAAATCCTTTATAAACATGAAAGTGTGTAATGCAAAAGAATACCACGATCATTACATCGTTAATAGGTCTGCCAACATTCTTTGCCACCTCCTCTATGAGCTCTGGGCGCTGTTTGAGTTGATTCTTTGGTTGATGGTGTGGTCTCACCTGTCAAAGTTTTAAAACGCGAACTTGTGAACTCTCTTCAACAGGGTCACAAATTGTTTGTTGTGGAGACAAATTATCATGAGTATTACCTTGTGAACTTCCTCAGTCCTATACTCTTATTACTTGTTCTTTGCATCTACAAAAGTGTATGTGATGAATGATGCATATTATCCTTGTTTGAAGGAACATTAGTGCTGGCATGGTTATTTTGTTCCCGCATTCCCAGCAGTTTAGACGCCATACCAAAATGCTTAGGAGGAAAAAAAAAGAAGTTTTTTAGTAAATGTGCCTTGGTCCGCAATTAGTGCTGTCTAACCAAATCTGAGTTTCTGGATGTTGTGGCCAATTGCTAATCAGATCTGTTTCCCAGGATCATCCTGACCATCGGCTTTATCATTTTCTCCTTGGCGGTTCTTTATGTTGTCTCAAGACGTATTGGTCTATTGACGCTGCAAAGGAAACTGGCTGATGCCATCAGATCTGGTTCATTATCAGCTGAGGACATCGTAGCGAAAGCCCAACATGGACCTGCCCTAGCAAATGTTCCTGCTGCCATTTATGATGAACTGTGATTCATTTTGTCCTCTGTTTTGTTAAGGTAAATAGTTTTGCATGTAGCTATTGAGATTTTGTCTACAGTCTGCAGTGATCATGTACTGACCTGTTATTCATTTGGATTTGAAATATGTTTTGGTTACAGAGGTATGCTAGTGAGTTTCGGAAGATACTCTCAACTGGTGAGACCAGTTGCCTTACTTGAGAAGTCGTCTCCTGACTGAACTTCTGCTCATTTTGTAGGACGTACTTAAACCTTGTACCAATATGGTTCAGATAATTTCATTAGTTTGTGACTTGTAGAGTACTGTATCAGTAGGATCTTGTTGGACCATTTCGTGATTGTGAAGCATTTTCCATATGCCCAATGCCCCTTTCACTGAAGCTGGATGAGGTACCCTATAGTTTTGGGTTTGTATTATGGAATGAGTAGGAGCAAGAAAAACGTCAGGTTATGGGTTACCAACAAGGCGTATGTTTTTTCACCACTTAACTGGTATTTGACAAATATGCATCTGATGTTTTCTGATTGCATTTGAGAAGCCAAAAAATATTTTAAGTTGAAAGTTAGTTTTAAACTAACAAAGGAATGGACAGACCATAGCAAAAGAAGGCGTGAATGTAGATATCGTACCAGCAGTCCTTGACAATTGGCAGGGCCGTCACGTTTTTCAACAAGAGGTGGTGTCAAAAATGTTGGCATTGCATTTTCAGCGGTTTTCCGAGGATTCGGTCTTGGAAGAGTAAGATGTTTTAGAACCATCTGGATGTACACATCGCCTTAATGGTTTAATCAAGAAAATGGGACTAATCACGCTTTGCATGAATGTCTTGATGGCAACGGATCAGGTGCAAAAAACACAACATAGCCTAGTTCTATGGTATAATTGTTAAGTGTAGGGTGGATCTTTGATCTGGTTCTCTAGTCTATACTCACGAGCTAGCGCCAGACCAAGGCAGGTCCATTCTGTATTTTTCACAAATACACAATATGTCTAGGTGCAAAGTAAAAAAATACATCCAAGATAGCCAAAAGGTCTTACAATTTGGAACATTGGTTGGTAATATATTCCACCATCAATATAACAATCTTTTTGTCACACATTGGGTGCCTTACTCTCCATGTCACACACAATTCACGTTTTGTCCTCTAGAGAAGTTTTGGGCTCTCATGTCACCATGTGACCCGTAACGTTCTAGGTTTACCGTCCATGGGTGTTGATATATATACTGCAATGGATTTAACCTAGTTCGTTATACCCACACGATAGTGCTCCTCAAGCCTAGATCAGTCGCAGCTCACAACAAAGCAGTATTTACATGCATTGGACAACTTAAAAAAGGTTTTGGATATAGAAATGGAAATTCAAAGTTGGTGAACCTAGTCGAGCAATCGTGGACAAACAAGCTGATGGACAAATCGTATTTTGAAACTTAGAAAAACATTTATCTATCCTTTCGTTTTATGGACCAGGACCAATTTCACCTCAGACCATGGTGGCTGGATAACGTTCTCTCAAGGACCCGCTCTCTAATGCTTTCTCATTTTGAAACTTAGAAAAAACATTTATGTATTTGTGTGTTTTTTTTAAAAAAAAATGAGTGTGACTTTGCATATCATCCTAATATAATGATTCCATTCACCCTTGGGCCTTAGAATAGATCTTTCTCTCCAAAATCTGGAAAAAGAAAAAGTGTTCAACACTAGATCTCCCATGTGTCTAGCTAGCGTGTGTGCTCCCACCTTCTTTGTCAAAAGAAAAACCTTGGACCCTGTCCCCAAGGATTTGGTTTAAGAAGCCGTAGGTCTCAACCACAAGTCATCTTGAAACAGAAACAAATAGCCGCCTGTGCAACAACATATAATTCTTTGCTGCAGACATCAGTAGTAGCAGCATCTTGAAGGCTCGGTATCAGGTACATTAGTCAAAATGCCAATAGGAAGCAAAGCAAAGAGAACGTGAAGCCATGAACAAGACATTTACTGGAATTGAGGTAGACTGACGTCTGGACCGTCTGGTTGAGCATAGTAAATATTTTTTTTCCATTCCTTGTTTGTGGAAGTTAACTGTTTGTACTTCCAGCTGCAATTGACAGTAACATTATTCGGAGCTGCTATGCTGCAGTGTCCCTTTTTCCCATGCCATCATATCATGCTCCAATAGTTTTTTATCTACATTTTAGTTTGCATCCCTTAGCCGCCGTGAGATCATCAAAAAAGAGAATGTCAGCAGTTGGTAATGGATTTGTCTTGCTATCATTCACTGGATGCATCAGAATATACCATCCCTTGATTCCGTACTAAGTTTTGGGTTATGCAAGTGTGAGTCCACAATTTAATAAAGGCGATGAACCTTAACCATTTCATTGTTCTCACATGCTGGTTTATAGATGGCCAAACGGGCTGCCGGTCCGGCCCTACCAGGCCTGGCGGCACTAACGTGCCGTGCCTGATAGTGCCACCGCGCCCAACCCTCAGCCCATGCACGGCCCTATGGGGACTCGGCCGTGTCGTGCCGTGCCGATGGGCACGCCGACCCACCGTGCCACACCGTGCCCGCGAACGTCGTCGTCACCGTGCGGGAGGCCGGGGATGTGGCGCCACCATCGCTGCCATGCCTAGGACTTAGAGAGGATTTAAGGTTTTTATTTTATATGAGGATGAGAGCATCCAACGACTATGATTCAACTTAGACCATCCAACGTCTGAAAAATATCGGGCCCCATCATGCCCGTGCCAAATGGCCAACTTTATGCTGGTTGCTCCAACGAGGGCCTGTGAATTACAACAAGAATTGGAAGAATTCTTTGCAACAGTAGTAGAGCATAGGAAATATTTCCTGCATTCCTTGTTCGTGGAAGCAACGCCAGTGACTGGCTACGCATTTCTGGCTTTCACGTCAGTTACGGCAATCGATCGAACTGTAATTTAAACCCTCAAAGGCTCAACTTAGGAAATAGGAACCGTATAGTCACCGCAATGTGTCCAATGATCAGCAGCGACGACCAAAAAACACACAAACTATATATATAGTGTCTATGTATGTGTTTCGTGCGCAGCTAGCGCAGCTTGGGGCGGAGAACACGCCTCTCGTTGAATGTCTTGGCGCCGCTGATTGCATGGCATGGCATTTTCGATCGTGTCTGCCAGGAATAACGGAAGGCGTCCAAGCGTCAGGTTGAATCGGGAGAGCAGGCCTTTGCGATGGATCACACGCCTGATTTCCCTCTCACGAAACCTACAACCACAAGCATACTACTGAATGTACACCACAAGCAAAACTCCTATGATATGATCTCCAGCAATCATGCAGCTAGCCAGCACCTTCACCATTGTACATGTATGTTCATCAGAGGCTGCACGTGTCCCCAGCAACATGATGCCGCATTAATTATTAACACAAATCATTCATGTCTGAAACAGCAATAGGTCTATTATTGGAGTTCATTGTTATCGTCGGGCCTATTTACTTGTCGTCTATATTCAATAGCTTATTTATTTTCTATATAGAATTTTATTAAATTTCATCATGGAGCAGATATATATACTTTCCTATAACAAAGGTATAGCTATTTACTTTCAAATAATAACTCATTTTTAGATACCATATTAGTTATTAAAGTTCAATAATATAGATGGTGATAATATTAAAATTGTCTAGGGAGAGTAACTTTGTTTACTACTCCACCATTTCAAATTAGAAGTCATTTTGTTTTTAGATAATGCATGTTTACTACCTCTATCCTAACAAGATGTAACTATGGGTTACGTGTCACTTAAAGTGTTTCACGTTTGAGCAAATTAATAGTAAATAGTTTATTTTTAGAATTGCATAGTATAACGCCCTTACGAATAACCAAATCAATTTATTATGAAAATATATTTTGCAGCTAATCTAATGGTATTTATTTGATATTACAAATATCTATATATTTTTTTTATCTACAGTCAAACTTGATATAATAAAACATGACACTATTGTATTGCACTCTTTCAGAAAGGAGGGAGTACTATGTATAATAAAATTTATTTATTTTAAAAAAGTCAAAACAGCCCAAAACTTGAAATTGATCGAGGAAGTGTTTTTATTTGCAAAAAAAAAAAAAACTATTTATGTGTAAATTTGAAAAAAAGGGCTTGATACTTATTTACCTTATTATTATGATTTTTAGTATCAAATCTGCCGGAATGCCAGATCACAAAAATTATTATTGTGAACACATCATTAAAGATGGGCGCGCAGATTATATAATTTCGACGGCAAATTAAAGGGGGAAATCCTACCAGACCCATCACCTCCTGAACGCAACGCAACTACTAGCTCTATAAATACCCCCAGCACAGACGAACGAACCTGTATTGCATTGCATTGCAACAAACCAGCGGCCAATTCGGGGAGAAGCCGCAGGAATCGTTGCAGCCAAGCCAACCAACCAACCGTGCAGGCCAGCTGGTGCAAACCATGGGCTCCCTGGGTCCTAGTGTGGTGACCCTGCAGCAGCAGCACAAGGCCGGCAAGCCGGCGGCGGCGGCGGGTGGCGGCCACCACGAGCGGCAGAGCAGCGGCGGGTCGTCGTCGTTCCGGATGCCGCTGCACTACCCGCGGTACAAGAAGGCGGACTACGAGGCGATGCCGGAGTGGCGTGTCGACTGCCTCCTCCGCGAGTACGGCCTCCCCGTCGCCGGCGACCTCCGCGAGAAGAGGGAGTTCGCCATGGGCGCCTTCCTCTGGCCCGATCAGTACTGATCAACTACTGCACGTCTGCACGTACGTTTGTTGGAGTCCCAGTAGATTGAAGCAGCATATATATATGCATTCATATGCAAATGCTTCGCCGCCAGATCGATTCACATTCAATCCTAGACATGCATCCGATCGAGTGTGGGTACGCTATACGCATGAGTTCGTTCTCGATCGTTCCGTGTGAAACTACTGTGTACTACCGGTGATTCTTCCTTCATCTCGCGTGCAAGCATCGTCGTGGAATCTATCAGTGATTCATCAGCATGTGTACATGGATGTGCATCTCATGTACCGCTACTATATATATATATATATATATATATATATATATGCATATGTGTGGGTAATGTATACTACTTACTACTTAGAGTCTCTTGTTAATTAGTGCAAGTTAATTAGCTATTTTATCAATGATAGAATAAACATTCCAGCTTCTACTTCTAGGATTCATATATATGTGATATATGTGTGTGTGTGTGAGACAAATTGTCTGTCCGCGTAATTATGTATTGGAATTGGAAGACGTAGTTATACCTGATCTATTCGATGTGCAGTGTGCACAGAGAGCAGAAACTTACTTTAGGCTTTTTGTGAACGTAGTCAGATTTACATCAATAGCTGGGGCAGCTGCTGCCGCTTCACAACGTGGCTCTCGCCGGTGGATGGTAGTAGGGGATGAGGCCACGCAGATGAGTCCGGTTTTTCCGTAGGTAACTTTCGGGAAGATAGTTTCGTGCACCGTCCGATCATGCTCTTACTTTAAGATGTGTGTGAATGTGGTCCACCAGTGAGGGCAGATTCCCCAGGCATCGAGGCAGGCCTCGTGCATGCGCTCCTTCCACCTCTCCTCCCTCTCTCGTCCGGCCATCTTCCACCTCCCGACTTCTCCCTCCCCCTCTCACTGCCTCCGTCTCTTCTCTCGCACTTCCCATCTTCTCCCTCCCGCTCTCTCTCACCTCCCTCTCTCAACTTCTCCCCTCCTCTCTCCTCTCTCCTCTCCCAGATCTCAGGATCCCCTCCCCTCTTCTCTCAGATTACTCCTTCAGTCGCAGGCTTCCTAAGATGGCTTTGTCGTGCGGCGCCACCTGCCATCTTCTTCCTCCTCCCCCATATTCCTCGGCTGCCGCGACCGTAACGAGTGTCCTACTCTCCTCCTATCTCTATTTAGCAGTCGTTATCGCAGTGGCAGCTTCGATCCCCTACCCTTTATCCTTTCCTTTTGTGTTTTTAGATCTGTTTTTCTCGTCCTTATCTTTCGATTCGATATATTTATATCGTCGTATATTTTATTTTTACAGATCCCCAATGTGCTTAGGCTATCCACTTTTATTTTATTTTCATCTCTCAGATCTATTGTTGATACATTTAATCAAAAGCAAAGTGAGCTACAGTATGCCTTTAGTCAGGTATCTTCATAAACCTAGCAACGCGCCAATGGATGTTTTTATTTTTCATTATAAAGCGGATGGGTTTTCTCTGCTCTTAGTGTATGCTTTTTGAGAGTAGATTGTCTGTTGTTTTCTATTGTTTGTGATGGTTATGTTGTAAAAGTGCATAATGCGAGCGAGGGCATCAACCTAAAACTATAATTTCTTTTTGGTTATATAGTAGTATTCCAATTCAAAGTTAGCATTTATCAGGTACACTTCTAATTGCTCCTCCTTTACCAATGTAATAGTAGTTATTATGACATTTCGAAATGTACATGATGATTAGTTATTTCTTTTATGCTTGTACATCCTTCTTTTAGCGTCGTGATATGAAGCACATTGTAGTCATTCTTAACTGTTTACAACCACGCTGCTTTTTATGTCATGCTTTTTAAAAACCAAGTTGGGGTTCAATTAAATTATTTTTGTAAAACCTTAATTGTTGTTTCGAATTTGGCTTTTTCTAGATGCAAGTTATGATCTATACTTTATTATTTCATTTGTGTTGTTGTTGGTACTTCTCCTTTAATATCACTTCCGTAGATGAGAGACAAAATTAATTTATATAACTTTCATAAACCTTTCTGAGTTCAATGACCCCTTTTATCAACATATTACTTTTAAAATTATTCCTTGTAGGAGGGTCCTGAGCACACCTGTAGTTTTATCTAATTTGTTTTTGCTGGAATTATATTTACCTCTAAATGGGTATCATATGGTTTTGGATATGACTTGCATCACACCTGGCAAAGGTGTTTTTACACCATGCTTGCAACTTTTAGCATACCAGTTGTATATCTAGTAGGCAATCCCTATAAATTTGACACTGCCATCTAAACTTACTATTTAGTCATACAGTTCCGATTCCATTTGCCTGTATATATAGTTGATTATGACCAAACCTTTTAAATTAGATTCTAGTAAATGTAAGGACCTTTTTGTAGCATCAAGAATGCATATGGTTTTGTATTTGTTTTTGGCTGGATTGCAACATTCCATCTTTGGTAGTTAGCTATGACTGTCAATCTCTTTGGTACCTATGAATATAGAGCTGCGATCCGGAAACTTTTAAATAATAGAGATGCAAAAGCTCTCAAATGGCAATATATGAGACTGCAATGAACTGGTAGCGTGAATTATGTTTTAAGCTTAATTCAGCTGGCCTAGATATTTTCTAGGTGAGCCACATTGAATTATGTTAAGTCCATTGTTATGTAGACCTCAGGTTTAGATCTTGATTTTGCAACAAATACTAATGTGCACAATCAGTGGGAATATTAATTTTGGGCCATGCACAAAATCTAGGGAATAGATTTATTTACGTTCATTGTCTACCTTCTAGTTCATATCCTACTCTTGTAGGTTCATCCTTTTTATCCTATAGTCCCTCCTCACTAATTTTTCTTTATTATGTTGACCTCAGGTTTAGATCTTGATTTTGGAATTGCTCCATATTTCTGGTGTCCCTTTATTCTCACAGAGTATGGTTGCCATATAGTGCTATGTGTGATAACATTTTACCATACTATGCTCTAGGGCTATAGCTAGTACTTTTTACTTTTTCATGCTAAAGATCACGAAGAACAATGAACTTGTTAGATGCTGCAAATACCTTCCTCTCACAATGTACCTTCACTACTAGATTCGTCTTCATCACTATCACGCAGATCACCGTGCGAATTTAGTTCACCGGCGAGTTGAACCTCGCCTGAGCAGATGATGAACCGCTGTCAGCGTGGGAGAAATAAAAAATTCACTGGACTTCGACCACACGGCAAGGAGAGATTTAGATCACTCACCCGTGGTTGAATCGCTTCCCGGTAGTGCTCTGAGCTGACATCGCATCAGCGGGTTTGGAAATAAGTTAACTCGAGCAGCGATTTGACAGCCACTGAATGAATGCACATACAAACGATAGAAAAAGATAGACATTGCACGACTGGTAATCAGCTCTAAAAATGACCGGTTCAATATATATTACAAGATATTATATTTACAAACGATAAAATAAAAAGAGAGCAGTAGTCGCCGCCGCCTAGGTCGCTGCCTCCTCGGCCGCCGTAACGCCGAGTGTCAGCTGCCTCCGGCCTCCCAGAGTCCCTCAGAAGCAGATGCGACTATGCCTGGGCAATGCTCGACTCCAGTGACACTTTGAAACGGTAAACGTCAGAGAGGTGCCCTTTCTCCACCACTGGCCCAGCCACCGCTGGCGCGTGACTCGCCGACACTGTGTCATTGAGCTTGCGAGGGCGCCATGGGAGGCGCTTGAACCGAAGCTCGGCCATGGTGTCAGTTGCCCGGGCTCACTGCAGCGCAGACGATGAAGTCTGCCTCGGTGATCGAGGTTATGGAAAAGAGAGAGAGGTTAGCCACTAGCAATGGAGATCGCACTCATCCTGAGGGTGTCGCGCACAATTATATAGTGGCCCAAAGCCTCCGGAACGCATCTCGGGCCGATTGTCATTTCCTCAAGATGGCGCTACATGAAAACACAAACAGCCAAACGTACGACCGGCCGATCCATTGGCCGTCGCCGGCCCGGCCTCAAGACTCAAAGCGACCGGGCGTACTGCATCTCTTGCACGCGCTTGATCTCCAACTTTCACCTAGTAGCCAACCGCGGGCGACTCGGCTGGGCGCTTGCACGCATTTCCACGGTCAGCTTCCTGCCGCCATCAACAAGGCTTTCCCGCACCCAACTCGGTGCCCCGAGTCTCGACCCCCACCGAAATCCAGCTTGGACCATCAAGAGAATGGTGCTCAAGCTTTAATTATGGGATTAACCATAAGGCTATAAATGCTGCTCTCACACAAATCTAATGATATTTATTTGATAGCATAGATAGATACTTATCTAAATACAACATTGTCATATAAAAACAAGGAATGCTTTTTACATTATTTACCATTTCAACAAGAACCACACGTGACCTTTCAGGTAGAGATGATGCCGACGCGGGAGTGGAGTGGGAGGGGAGATTTGCGAGACCGGAGATCGAGAAACTTCTGCCACTGCGGGCCGGAGCACGAACAACACTACTCATCTTTACCGTAGCACGCCTCACTAACATCTGCTCGCTATTTAAAGAATCAAACTTTGTACCCACCAATGCCGGATAGCTACTCATGTCTCTGACCATGGGAAGTAGTGGTGGAGTAATTGAGTAATACTATAAAGTTGTCACTGCTTCACGCCGTGTGTCTGGCCAGAGGCATGTGAGAGCAGCCCATGGCGTCGCATGGAGAACCCGCATGAGCGCGCGAGTAAGCTCACTGCCATGTTAGGAAACCCGGCTAGTGTTCTTAACTCGACGAGAAAGCCTGCGGGCACCCTGGGCCGCCGCCGGCTGTAGTTAAATCAATGTCGACACTGCCTGGTGAAGTACAACCGACAAGCGATCGATCATCGCCGGTGCAAGCTTCTCGCGTAGTGCATCGAGATCATTGCTCTGGGTGAAAACCGAGACCCGACAAGTTGATTTTACTTAGTCAACTACCGTGACAGCTTCTCTCATAGGCTCGACTGAGTGTCGACCACCGGCCGCTCATCGCCCTCCCGTGACAATGGCAGGCCGCTCAACCACGAAGATCTCGCCCATTAAACGGCAAGAGGGCTTTGCTGTGCAAGCCCTTCCGAGTTTCTTGCATTCTCTGATTCATGGCAGTAGTTCCTACTCTCTCCTCGCATAATGGCCGTAGGGCTTGGGCTTTTGAATTTTAGTGTCATGAGCTTTGATCTAGGAAATCTCTCTCGGCTTATTTTTCTTGTTCTTGTCCTCTCGATCTTCTTGCTAGCAAGACTTTCTAGTTCCACATACATATGACCTTTCTCTTGGGAGAATGCCCTCCACATACAAATATTCCTAGTCCAAGAAAATGTACTTTATAGAAAAAGGTGCTAGAAGCAGGCTCCACTCAAGATAGAGAGACACCGCGAGCTTGCGCTGGTGGGTTCGATGATTCACTGGGCACAGGGATGATCCGAGCGCAGAGATCCTACTGGACCTCATATTAAGAGTCCCGAGTGCCCAGGTGCTCGTGTAAATGTCGATGCAAAATCCCATGCATATGGGCATATATATGAATCATAGGTGTGATCCTACGGAGGAAACACTGACCATTGGACCAAGTTCTTCGAGTTCATCCTCTGGCGTCGAATGGTAAAGCTTTGCCGAGGATCAAAGCTCCTGATGGTCTGCTATCCCTAACCCTCTCCTCGTCAGAGTTTCTTTCGATGTAACTTGTCACGCATCTTCGGCGAGAGAGAGTGTTGCAGAGACTCCACTTCCGAGATCTAGTTAGGTTTTAAATGTGTTTGTAACACTTTGATTGAAGCAATGGACCCACTCTGTGAATAGGTCTTTTAAGCTGTTGCAGGCGTAGTTTTACGTAAGGTCTTTTGTTATCGCAAACTATGTAATCACCCTTTATTATCGGCTATATGGATGTCTCTGAAGTTCCCACTCGTTTTATGTGGGCGTCTTTGTTATCGAAATATGTAATCGGGCCCTATTATTCGGCTACAGGCATTACGCATTGAGTCTCGATATTCTCGCGAAGTTCCAGCTCCTCCATACAGTACTAGAAACGATAATAAAAAGACGTACACACAACAAGAAACCCTTGTACAGAACGTGAAGAAAGCTATATAAACACTGACATCAATATGTCGCATGAGCATTGGATATGGAATCCAACTTCGTGCACATTTGCAGTATGAAGCACTACTCGTATGCGTAAAGTTCGTATGCATGGCAGCACTGCCACAATGCATGCATGCAAAAATGAGTGAAGTGACGAGATCAGGAATTCACCGCCGATATATAACGAATAACCCAGAGCGATATTACATTGCGGCTCGGGATCGTAATACCCGGCAGAGATGTACCCGCTCAACAACCGCTATAAATCAAGGCTCGTTACATGAACACACATACCAACACATGCACCCACGAGCCCTGACTTGTTGCTTTTAATTACACTCGCCTCCGCACGAAATCCACTCAGCTCTCTCCCTCGAGGCATGCATCCACGCTTCGCTACTTAATTTGTAGCTCGGCACACATACCTTATCCGTGGCCCTTTGTTTGCTTGAGCAGGCTGTTTTTCCATCGGTGAGATCCATCACCTTGCTTGCTGTCTCCTAGTTCGTACCTTGCTTTTCTCTTTTAAATTATTCCTTCCCTCTTCACGGCGTAAACTAAATTAATGAAGGCAGCTGCCAAAGTTGGTGACGTCTGGCTGAGCTTGCTTTTTGGTCTTTTACGTATTATAGTTCCTTTCGCCCCCGCCTGGGTCATCTTTATTCCATATGCTCGCGTCCTTATTTGAGGCTCCCCACCAGTGTCACCTTGCTGCGGCAATTTCCTGTGTATTATTTGTGTTGTCGAGACCCTATACTGTTTGAGAAAAGAAGAATGCAAGCTAGGGCCTCCACTTCATTCTCCCGTGCACGCACGCAGCTCTGTAGGGACTTGAAGGTTAGTTGCTCCAACGAAAAAGGGTACAAAGTAATGGTGCGCATCTGTTACGCTTATCTTAGATCTACGGGCAGGATGCGTTTGCATAGAGCCGTTGTAACAAATGCTTTAATAGGAACGCCTTGTCTTTTTCCTTCCATCTCCTTATTTTGAATGTAATAATGGTTGAAATTTTTATTTAGAAATATATAATCTGCCTTGCTTTCTCGGTTTTTCTTCTCTCTCGGAATGATAAATTATACCTAGGTCCAGTACATGATGGAGAAATTATTATGTGTTCATCATTACGTCCATTGGTTTGACGTAATAAGAATCAAAGAGACACTATAAGAAACTGGATAGAAATATACTTTGGTCCATATAAAATGCTGCTGCTGCTGCACGACCGACCACGACTCTTGGAGGCAGATCGAGCATGTTGATCATGATTATATTGACGATTCCACCTGGCCTCGAAGTGGAGAAGATCACTGGCCACGCTGTGTACCATAGGGTACCGTGATGGGTGTGAGGGGGCTTTGGTTTGCTGGTGGTTACTTGGATCACAGCCGTCCCTCCTTGGCGGGTTCGTCTCGGTGTTGGGGGAAGAAGGACTTTGGTCTCTCACTGTCATCACCCCAGTCCAAACTGCAGTGGTTAGTCTCCCTTACCGTTTACGTATATAAATTCAATCCATGGCATATTTGCTTACTCGCATCTTATTTATTAACTGCAGGGCTTCGATTTCTGTTGAAGGAAAAGTCAAGTGACGTGGTGAATTCCGTGGCGGGCTTTGCTTCGGCTGGTATGTCTTTGCCACTCATGCCTCGCATTCATTCAGAAAAGACAAACGCACGTCAGAAGAAGATCCTCATCGGCTGCAAAGAATCGGCGGCAACATGTTTGGTCCACTGGTGGTTCTCAACATCTGGTGCTTTGCGGATTGTATTGTGCCCGTTGGTGGTTCTCTCATCTGCTTGCTTTACGTCTCTGCGGTGATTCTCCCTTGTGCCGCTCCTCATACGGCATGACTATGGCGACGGAGGTGCCAACCTTGTGAGCCGGCACTCAACGTCCTGTATGCCTTAGCTGTGGCGCAAGGCTTGGTCTTCACTTACAAGCGCCATTTATGAGTGGGCGGTGAGAACCAGCCTCAGCGGCAGAAGTCGTCCGCGACTACCAAGAACTTGTCGGTACTCACCAAAACCCACTAGACAATGCGCCACTGTTGACGTGGTTTCAGAATACCTGATGAGACGGTGACGGGGTGTAGGAAAGACCTCATCCTTCGGCCAAGGGATCGGAACCTGGCCACCTATGGCGTGGGCTTGCTGAAGCGAATTTTTGGAGCGTCCATCAGTGAGGATTTGCTTCCATGATGAGCGATATGGCTGGGGACTGCAAAGCGTACTGTAATAGAGTACCCAGCTCAGTAGTAGACCGGGCATCCTTAACCGGGTGATAATGAGACTGCTGCATTTACCAGGGTAGCAAAGTAGCTTTGCGGAACATGCGGGCCAGGATAGTGGCCCTTCGCTGGCACTCATCCGGCTGGAGCAGTTACCGGGAGTAAGCACGTCCTGTACATAGCTAGCTCTGCCCGAGCCGCCTCAGGTTTTATTATGTTGGCCCTCACCCCGGCAAATGGAAGCCAAACGCATATGATGAAGACTGCCTCGTTAGACAAATATGATCGTGTAAACCTACCACCATTAGGTGGTCCTGGCCGCGACATTAGTGACAGCGACTACAACAGGCTGATGTTGCGAGGCCCAGGGTACCCTTCGGGGCTCGCCAGCGAGGGAAACTGCAGAGTCATCTGCAGCAATCCCTCAAGTGCTCTTGGTATCCAGCGCCATGGCGCCTCCCCTGGCCACCAGGACCGCACTAGGAAAATTCCTCTTCGGAACAACTCCACAGGGACAGCCATGGTGAATGGAGCAGAATGGCGCGTGAGGTGCGGGAGCTCTGAGCCGGCTCATCATGGGCTGCTATCTCCAGAAGGGTAGTGAAGCTGCGGCATGAGATCTCAACCAACATCAAAGCATTAGTCAGCACCCTCAAGAGTATCTCAAGGGTGCCCCAATGTGAGGTAGTTGCTCAAAAAGACAAAGCCGTAGAGATGCTTCTATACTTGTCTGTGGATATGTCCCACATGATGGCTGCACTGCAAGCAGCACCGAATAGTGCTCATATCGGTACTGCTGGATATTTTCCTTCTGCGAGATGTTCATTTTGGTTGACAAGATTCCTGCTGTTGCTGACATGACTCTGCTGCGCGTATTGTTTATTCACTGGGCAAAGAAGCGCAGTGGCATCGTGGAGTTTGCGGCTTCAGGAGCTGAAGGCGGCCATGATGTGCCATCTTTTAAAAATCCCAGACAGGGGCCACGAGTTCTATGTTACAGACAATAGCTGGCCTTACTCTTGGTGAGCTCAGTATGTAGCAATATTAGATGCCAAAAACAATACACAGGACTACATGCAGCACGCATCCTGGAGCATCTGTGTCGCCATTACATGAAGGTTGATGAATACCAGAAGGAAACTAAAGAAAGCCATGTTGGATCTGATGCCAAAGGTAATCTTAGCTGGTGTGTGTCAACAAAATATATACCATAAGAGTCAATGTACCCGTCTTCTTGTATTATTATACATTTATACCTCTTTTCATTCAAAAGTATATCCATTACACTTAAAGTATGCATGCATACTTAACATACACTTATCCCAGATGGTCTAATATGATCATATACTTCATCCACATGGCCTGCTCGGGTCATCATATTCACATGGTATTTCGCTCGTCATATACGCTTTAAATCTGTAGATATACACATTGCGGAAGAACTACTCCTAGGAGTAGAAGATTTTCCATATATATTGATTTGATCGATGCTGCAGGTGCTCGAAGAAATACTGTGCTTCTGGGTCGCCAGAGATGAAAGCAAACTATCCAGGTTTCTTTCTGGCACCCAGCATTGACTTAGAGAAAGGTCTTGTTTCACTTTCACAAGGTGGTGATGTCCAGGAGAACGCAGCCACTTCCTCATGAAGAGCAAAACTGTGAGCAACATGAGGGATGGGAACGGCGGGAAGCTCTGATATCCTTTGTGCTCGGCATGCGCTAAGTATCAGTGGAAGGATGACAAAGATTTCTAAACTCGTCAGGTCAAGGAGATCACACCAAGATATATTCTAGAACGTGGATGTACATGCCGCCACCGGACTCTCTCTCTTGTGAATCTTGCATGAGCAGAAACTTCGGGAGGAGAAGACGTACGTGGAGGTTCAAAACAATCGACAACAATGGGAACGACACAGGGGGAGAAGGATGAGAAGGGAGAGCCTCTACGGCATGTTGTGTTTCAGGATTGTTGCTCTGAGAAGCATTCTCATGCAGTGGCGTGAGCTGTGAGAAATTTGGGAGGAGAGTGCGGCCACAGATAATGCATGAAACAAAATTGTGACTCTGGGTGCTCGCCACCGTGGATTCATGTTTATATAATTAATCATTCAGCGAGTTCTTGATTTTTCTTCCTAATTAATTCTCCTTAATTTATGTATACTAATCATCCAGTGACCAGAAACGTCACGATGCATGATGAGACTTTCTGCGGAAAGCTTCTTCTTTTGCATGGTGATCTGATTACATTAGAATGGCCAATATATTAAAGAATTAAGTGAAGTTGCTGTCATGCCTAGAGGTAAACATAAAGATCCGCGATGCACTGCCTCGCTGCTTTCCGCAGAATGATATAGGAAAACATAAAGATCCGCATGCACTACTTCCGCTCACCAAATTAATTTCCATATTTTATCCGCGGCGACCGGCTCGACAAAAATAGGAAACCTTCGCTTTTGCATGACACCTTCCTTTATGCGACACACCGTGCATAAGAACGACACCCGCAACCTCAATCTCCTCTTCTGCAGCGCTGACGCAAGGCGCTCCTACCGCCGCTCCATGTAGTGCTACACGCCCGTCCGCCGTGGTCGCCGCCGTGGAATGCCATTCCGCGCGTCCTCCTCCACGCATCGCTACGCCGCGACGGAAGCTGCCCCCGCGCGACGCCGCGCCGCTCCATCGCCCACGACTTTGTTCAACGTACACCGAGCCGCCCACTTTGCTACGCCCCTGGCCGATCTGCTCTGCTGTCTCACCTCCACGCCACCGATCCGCGGGATCCGGCGTCATCCCGAGATCAATGGTGCCCGCATTCAACGCCGCCCGGTAATGCGTGCTCTGCTCTCTTGCCGTTTGGTTAATTGTTGTGACGCGATCACCGCCATTTGGGTAGTGCAATCCGCTATGCTTGGCTTGCCGGTCGCCGCTGTTCATCTCTAGGGCAGAGATTAGCTAGATCACCTATACAAGAATACGCTTTTAAGAAGTTGATCCGTGGCTTATGGTTCAATTACACACTCTGTAGATCAGAAAATAGAAAAGATTTGCTCCTCGGGATCAGTTTAATGCATTTCTTGCCGTGTACGCCATAGGGTCACTAAGAATGATGTACTTGTTCTCTGTACGTAAAGTTTAAAACCTGATTTCTTTATAACCGAACGCCACCGACGTGCCGAGGCTCGTGATTACACCCGAGGCCGTGCCGGCGTGAGGGTTGGAGGCGCGGAGGGCCGCGAGCTACGACGCCGCTGAGATGGCTCGAGACGCTTTGGATAGGTGCGCGCGTGCCGCTCACCGCCGATGCCGGGCGCCATGCGCGGCTAATTATCCATCGCGATGCTCCCCGTGGCACGCAAGCACGGACCGTGAGCGGGCTGAAGCAACCTTCGACCTTCGGCCTCCGTGCAATCCTCACCGCTGACGCCGGGCGACGGGTTTTCTCTGAGACAAGGTGGAAGATGAGGCGAGTAGTAGTGGTAGGGGGAGAACATAGGAGAGAAATTATGGGAAAACATGAGCTGGAGGGTGGGCTGAAAGGATGCCGACCCGTAGAGAGGAAGGAAATATGGTTTCTTTGTTTCTATATACACATATATATTATTTATGTATAAAGCTATGTATACATTTATATATGCACAGCAAAAATTCTAAGTTTATTCATGTACAAATACACATAAGATGGGTTTGACTAAACTAAGCAAACTAATTATACTAATTTAGGCTTGGTTATTTTATTCTATAGAACAAATTTAAGGATTGATTTTGATTTAGTAGTCACATGTAAAGAGAGGGAAAGGGAAATGTTTTATTTTTATACACATTTATTTTTAAAGATTAAAGATGCGTATAGCAGTGGATGGGATGAAGATGCTGCAGAATCTTGCCTCGTGGATTTATTGGCACTACGAAATAAATGGATACTGTAAGATATTTTCTCCCGCTTCGATATACAAAACATTTTCTAAGAGAGAATTACTGAAAAGCTCGATATAATAGATTTATGAGCTCGCGACACCATGATATCCATGACTGCGTGTTACTTTCTACAAAACTTACTTGCTTCTGGATTAAGTGTCACTTTAATATCATTGTTTGATTTCTCATAGTATTATTATGTTATCATGCGATTCTTGTGGTTTTATATAAAAATTTTAATTATTCCCATAGCAGAACGCCAGAGGCAGCCTTGAATTCAATAGTATCTATTATAATTAGAGGATTCCTCACAGCTACCACGGGTATGAGAAAGGAATATAATGAGTTAGGATGTGAAT